>VXBP01010156.1:96786-497010 GCA_013400115.1 Rhinopomastus cyanomelas
GATGAGGTCTCCTCTCAGCCTCCTCGTCTTCAAACTAAAGATATCCAGCTCTTTCAGTCTTTCCTCATAAGATTTATTCTCCAGGCCCTTTACCAGCTTAGTTGCCCTCCTGTGCACCTGCTCCAGCAGCTCCACATCTCTCTTGCATTGAGGTGCCCAAAACTGGACACAGTACTCAAGATGTGGCCTCACAGGTGCCGAATACAGGGGGATGATAACTTCCCTACTCCTGCTGGTCACACTATTTCTAATACAAGCCAGCATGCCATTGACTCCTTGGCCACCTGAGCACACTGCTGGCTCACATTCACCTTCCTGTCACTTATGTCCCCCAGGTCCTTCCCTGCCAGACAACTCTCCAGCCACATCTCCCCAAGCCTGTAGTGTTGCATGGGGTTGTTGTAGCCCAAGTGCAGGACCTGGCACTTGGCCTTTTTGAAGCTCATGCCATTAACACTGGCCCATTGCTCCAATATATCCAAGTCTCTCTGAAGAGCCTCCCTACCCTCTGGCAAATGAACAGTCCCACCTAACTGGTGTCATCTGCAAACTTACTGATGATACACTCTGTGTCCTTATGGAAATCATCAATAAAGATGTTAAACAGAGATGTTCCCAACACCACTTATGACCAGCTGCCAGCTGGACTTAACTCCATTAGCCACCAGTCTTTGGGTCAGTCCATCCAACCAGTGTTTTATCCAGCAGATTGTGTGCTCGTCCAAGCCATGAGCAGCCAGATTACCAAGGATGATTCCTTGAGGAACAGTGTCAAAGGCTTTTCAAAAGTCCAGGTAAACAATATTCACAGCCTTTCCCTCATCCAATAGTTGGCTCATCCTGTCATAGAAGGAGATCAGGTTCGTCAGGCAGGACCTGCTTTTAATAAACCCATGTTGACTGGGCCTGATCCCCTGCTTGTCCTGTATGTGAAGTGCAGTGGTACTTGAGATGATGTGTTCCATGACCTTCCCTGGTACCAAGGTCAGACTGACAGGTCTGTAGTTTCCTGGATCCTCCTTTCTGCCCTTCATGTAGATGGGTGTTACATTTGCCACCTTCCAGTCCATTGGGACCTCCCCAGCTAGCCAGGAATTTGAGTAAGTAATGGAAAGTGTCTTGGCAGGCACATCTGCCACTCTTTCAGCACCCTTGGGTGCAACACATCCAACCTCATAGACTTGTTTATGTCTAAGTGGTGCAGCAGGTAAGCACTGCTCAATGATAACAAAAGCATTCACTTAGTATCGACACCATTTCCAGTATGAATCCAAAAGACATCCCCATAGCAGCTACTATCCCTGCTATAAACCATCACAGCATGTCAGGTGTTGGAGCTTTCCATTGACATGTGGGATCCTACAAGGAGGTGCAGAGCTACCCAATGTTGGCATCACACAAAGCTCACAGAAGACTGTGAGCTCTGAATCTGCACTCAAGGGGTGACTGCGTTTGCCGACAAGGCCTTTGGCAGCAGATGAAAGAGCTGGAGGAAATCCAGGAGCTCAGGGAGGGTGCTGGGAGGATACCCCACCACACCACAAAGTTCTAGGATCTCTGAGGGACCTGCACTCTGGAAAGCATGAGGCATTACTGGAACAGGCTATGTCTTGGTCTTAAGGCTGCCAGGAGAAATCAGATCCGTTACAGAAGGTGGATTGAAATCCATTTGCAATTAAGCAAAAGTGAGAGAGCTGCATTTCCTCCTGGGTCCACAAGCCTTCTGAAACCAGGAAGCTCGGCTGCTGGCTGCTTTGTCATACCTGGTGGCTGCAGATTACCCTGGGCAACACCCTCCCCTCACCTTATGAGCAGTAAGACACCCACTCCCCAGAAGCTGGTTCTCTGATAGTGTTTGTAGCTAAAAAGCTGCTATCGCTTACAGTCGGGGTACTTGGCCTTCGGGGACAGATGCTTTGGCATGACGGCTTGGCTGGCCTGCTGGCAAACCGTGAGTAGAACTTCAGAGGAAAGGGCTAAGGACAAATTTAAAAAGACTTGGTCTGCCTTTGTAGAAACCTTTGATTTAAGCCGTGACAGCTGGGATTGAGCTGGTGCTCATCTCCCTGGCCTCCCACCCCCTCCCACTTCTTCATCTCCTTCTCTTCTGACTTTTCTTCTTTTCTCCCTTTACTTTGGAAGGGAGCAGATCAATAAATAAATAAACCAACAGAAATGTTATTTCTCTGGCAAGAGGCTCCTTGAAGTTCATCAGAAATAACAATCCCAGCCCCTCATGCATGCGCAAGTGAGAGAGGAGAGCTGTGATTAGCCCCTGGGGAAGAACACCCAGTGCAGCACGTTGGGCCTGTTTCTGAGGGCAGTCGACTGACAGTTTAACAGCAGTGCTCAAGGTCTTACTCACCGGCTTGAAGATTTTGACATGAAAGGGACACCAGTCGAGCAAACGGAAGGATCATCTTGCAGGATTAAATGTCCTTGTCGCTAACCCATCAAAACACAGCGTTATTTTGAAGGGATCAGTTGTGCCGAGGAGTTTACAGCAGATGAAACCTGAAATTCCAAGGGATTTTTGGCAGATAAAATCGCTGCAGGTGGCATCAGCATTACAGGAGCACAGGGTGGCTGTGCATCAAGTCCTGGGACAACTGGTCCTTAGGAGGATGAGGACCTGCCTGGCCCTGCAGTGAACACCAGCCATTCATCTGCCATGTAAAGGAGCATGCAAAGCCCCAGAGTTGCCCCCAGATTGCCCCAAAGCTTTCTTCAGAGGATAGGTAGATTAGAAATCCAAATTTTACACTACATCAGTATCCAAAGACTTTAATCTTGAGGGTTGACCACAATCAGAAGTGTCCCAAAATGCCACCTGGAAGAGTCTGCAAAGGAATTGCTCCTGCAGACATCCCCAGGCTAGCACTCAGTCCACAAAAAAGCTGTCTGGGTGCATTCCTGACACAGGCATGTCCCACCAGCAAAAGCAGGGTCCCTAGAGAACAAACCCACATACAAACCAGAGGATGAAGGTTGTATGTGGGATGCAGACACAGCTCTCCTCCATCCCCTTCCTGGGAAAGGATGAAGGTGGACAGGACCTTCCTGGTCTTTGCTATGCTACAGCACTATCACAAAAGAGCTCTGGCTGAGTTTGATTGAGCTATGGAGCAGGTTTAGAGAGAAAACATCCAGGGGACTGTCTGCCAGGACAAACTAAATATGGTGGTGATGTTAAGAAAGGACAGTAATGTGTGTCCTAGGTCAAGGTGGAGAAAAGGCTCTGAAGTGTTAAACTAGCTCCTCTGCAGATGCAGGTGTTAATGGGAGCTCAGCCTGGATAAGCTGCAGGGCGAAATAAAGTCTTGCATAGATGATAGGAAGCTAATCTAAGAGCTATGGGTCAACAGTGGCTGAGAAGAATGAAACCCAGCATCAGAGAAGCTGGGGTTTCTCATTCTAAAGCAGACTGTAACCAATAAATGCTTTGACTTCTGCTGCTGCACGTGATCCTTCATGGTTTACAGCAATAACAACCCGCTGACCTACGTCTTCACCCCTGCAAAGCTGAGTGCCGCAGCACAGTGCACTGATGGGTTACAGGCTTAGCTGGCTTTAATGTCCCAGTTAAGTGGCATTTGGGGAAATCTAATGCAGGGACAGGTGCTCTATCCAGAGTGCTCTTTGGCACAGAAGAATCACAAGGAGACACTGTAGAGGGAATATTAACACCATCTTCCAGACACTGCCTACAGAAGGAGACAGCAAGATATCTTGGTTAGCAGATATTGCTGTCAGTTAGTTGACAACAAAATACTTGTATCCAAAGTCTACCCTATAGCCTACTCCAGGGGAAGATGTTGGCATCTTGGGGGAGAGTTATGGCAATTGCTGGATGTCTTTCATGGGGACTTTAATGGCCCAACATAAGTGCAGGAGTTCATGGGAAGGGACAGTATGAGCATTCCTGTGTCAGCATTGGTTCTGTTCAGGTAAAGAGGATCATCAGGATGGGTAAAGAAAGTCAAAAATCTTGCATCACCTGGGAAATGCAAAGTATGCACAAATCACAGTGAAGCAGAGGTGGAATGTGATCAGCTTGGTGGGATGGAGATCTGAACACTGTGTTGCATGAATCTGTCAAGCAGAACCCTCCCTTACATAGCTCCTAGAAAGCTCTGAAGCTAGCACTCATCAGCTTTGTGCAGCAAGGCAGCAGCACGGAGAAAGGGAGGATGTCAGAGCTCACTCACTGGCTTTGTCCAAGCCTGTTGTCTCTCCAGAAATCCATCTGGAGGGATGGGATGGCAATGGCACCTTCAGTTCTTGTGTTTCAAAATTTTCCTTGATTTGGCGGCTTCTGGTGTGACCAGGCCATCTCGTTTCCAAACCACTTACCCTGAGGTGACTTACTCCCAGGAGCACTCCCAAAACAGCATACATCTCCTGCCCCCTCCCCAAGCTGCCTGCTTGGCAAAGTACACTTGAAAGCTACCACACATAGGGCAGAATGAGCCAGAATCACACCACACTGGTAGGGGTGGATCTTCTGCAACCGTCTGTGTTGTACCTGCAATGTCATGGATGCTGCAGGACACCTACGCTTGTCCTCTGCCATAAAAACAAGTTACTAAAGAGGCTGCCCTTGCTCTGCCTGTGGCTCCTGTCTGCACCCTGCAATACAAGCAGCTGAGGAGAGGAGCCTAGGGATGTTCTCGCAGCTCTGCTAGCACCTGATGAGGCTCACGTCCATGTGAAAGTGGAGGCAGGAGAGCAGCCCAAAGGGGATGTGTGATGAGCAGCCAGCTATGCTCTGCTTGGCTTGTGGAGAGAGACGGGACAAACAGGTTTGACCAGCAAGGGACAGTCAACAAAGCTGCTCTGGATCTATGCCCAAAACTGTTCTACTTCCTGCTCTTCACAGAGTTTTTCCAGATAACTCTCAGCACTGGTTCCTACAACCCTGTGATGGAAATGTGAACTGTTGCTGAGCTGATGTGGTTTGAAGGCAAAAATGGCTGAAGAGAGATGGTTAAGACTACTGGGTGTTTTGCAGCATCAAAGAGTGGCCAAAGCTCGTCTCTATGCTCTCTCTGTCCTGACCAGCTTGGTTCAGTGCCTCAGGGATGATCACAGCCCCCATCCTCAATATCTTGTTTTAAACAAGTCCGTCACTCCAGGATGTTCACTGCTAAATGCTCAAGCCTGGTGTTTGCTGCTTGCACACTGCCAGAGAGATTGACCCCTCAGGAATGCTCTGAGGAATAATGCTTCTGGGGAAACAAGGGGTTAAGATTCTGGATTTCCCATCCTTCCCATCCAGGCCGGACTTAAACCCATTCCTGTGAGCAGAGACAAGAAAAAGTGTGAGGTGTGAGACGTGCTGGGTACACACAACCAAATTACAGAGTGTCCTTCCATTTTCCATACTCCAACAAGGAGGAGGGGAAGGAGCAGCTGCATTTGACACTAATAGGTAACGCTGTACGTGGCATAAACATCTGCAGCTGGAAAATGGGGATGTGGAACCTGGAAATGATAAAACTGCCCATTAGGCTAATGTGACATTAATGCTCTACATCACAGAGACTAGAGTGCCCGCCGCAAGGCTGCAGCCTGAGAGCAGCAGGGCTGAGAGGAAGAAGTGCCACAGCAGCCTTTACCCACGCATGAGAGCTGACGGATTGGGGCAACCCCTGGCTGTGACAGTCTCACTCCCCTCCTAAAAACAGACACGTTTGGGGATGCCCTGTGCCACCCCTCCCTGAAACCTTCGTTCCTTCACAAGATTGCTGTTGTAGCAGTACATGAAATGCTATTACCCGATTACAGTCAGGATATTGCTCTAAATGAACTGTTTTATAGTCTTGGGTAATTTAATTTTTTTTATTTAGTGCCATATGCCCACTGACTGAGTGATACAGCTGCAACACGGATGGTCTCAGAGCTGCTATTCGAAAAGAACTTCCATCTCCAGCCCAGGTTTCCACCGTATTTGGCACGTGCTGATGGCTGCCTGAGCAGATAGAAGAGCTGCCCAGAGATTATCCAGGGACAGCAAGACCAGACAGTAATCTGTGGGTGGACAGTCTAGCTACAGGAAAGTTCTGAGCCTGGGCTTGGCTTGGTGAGGTCGTGTGCAGTGTGTGCATCCCAGCTGCCGCCAGTCTGGGCATGCAATAACCAGGCAGAGCTCTGGCACTTGCTGGGAGCCCAGGGCACTGGGATGGAGACTGTGTTTGGGACTGTGCATGCTTAATAAAGCTCGATGTCAGGCATTCATCCCTTCTTGTCTTCCTTCGAGCAGTTGCCACCCTCCCCTGGGGCAACAGCATCTACAAGGCTTGTAGGGAGCCATCCTTCCTTGAAACGCTCTGCAAACAGCAGAGGGATTTTCCAGCCAGGCTCTGATCCTCTGAAAACATAGATGGATGATGAGAAAAGATAACAGCAGTGTGGCAAGACCCCCCTCGATAGCAGTGATAAGTCTTGCTCAGCCTCACTGCACGACGGGGCTCCCCTTTCCAGTGGCTCAGACGGTGATTCGGATCATTTTCTCCTAAATGGCCTGGCTGTGTTTTTCCAAGTGGATCGCATTCTGTCTCTGACTGCCTGCGGTCTCAGCGGGACCCACTCGGTGTGTCCTCTATCCTCCCCGGTATTTTGATCTCCTCTCCAATTTAGTTTCATCCACAGACTTCGGGAATGTTTTATTTAGGAGAGTTGTGTCTTGTATTCATTTCAGGGAACACCACATGGTAATACTGCTCCTGGTTCTTCTTTTAAAGAATTTCTTCTAGCTTTCTGCAAAACTCTTGATGTATTTATTTATTTTGATTAATTTTTCTCTTGCTAAACTCGGAGAAAACTTTTCATATGAGGCTAGTTACAGTGCATGTTGTGTTAACAAGGAGCAAAAGGGGTTATTTTGCTTTGGTCCTTTAGGGGATGCTTCAAGACGCAACACGGGATGGCATTAAGAACTAATAGCCACTGAAAGCTACAATGCTTTCAGGTTATCTCATGTAAAAAGTGTTCTCCTTTCTTGTCAACTTGCACCATGTTCTGTATGAAAGCAGAGAGGAACACAGCACCTCTTATATCTTTACAAAGGTATCTTATATCTTTGGTGGTCCAGGGTTGGACCAAATGGGTGTCTACAGAGCAGCAATTTGTCCAAGGAGTCACAGAATTGTTTAGGTTGAAAGAGAACTTTAAGCTCATTGAATCCAACTGTTCCTCCATGTCATCACTAACCCATGTCCCTCACACCACATCTCCAAGGCTTTTCAACCTTACCAGGGATGGTGAGTCCACCACTGCTCTTGGCAGACTTTGTCAGGCCTAGACAATCCTTTCCAAGAATAAATTGTTCCATAGTCTGTCAGCAGTAGAGGCTTGTTCCCCTTATGCACTGGAGATCTGATCTTTGCATATGTCCATGGCCTCCAAGGGCCTTCAGGAATCCTTTGAAGTCAGGGAAGGAAAAAGTAATGAGTAAAAGCTTCGTCCTAAAATGGTGAGGCCTTTAGGACTCAAAGCCATCTTTGCAAGTGCCCTGAGGGTTGTGAAAAATCCAACCCCAGCAAAATATTGCTTTCACCCCGGAAAGTACCTGTGAATCCCTTGCAGCTGGTTCTTCTGTTTACTCTCTGTGCCAAGTTTATTAACGAAGGTGTTAAACAAGCAAACCTAGCAGTGGCTGCTGTAGTTCCCCAGACACTGCCTGATCTTTGTCATCGTCCTTTGCCTTCAGCTTTGAGGATGGGGAGAGCACCTTATGGACACAGAGGTACTGGCAAGTTCACAAGCAAAGGTTTCCCAGCAGAGATGCAGATTTTCTTGCTCGGATGTGGTGACTGCAGCTTTGCTGGGTAGGATGAGATACCCACGCCAGTGTCTCCGTCCCTGGCAGCGTCAGGAGGAGAAGACTGTCTTGCACTGTCACTGTCTATAGGACGGTGTTCATGTGGCACCTTTCTGGATCACATCATTGCTGTGTCCTGTGGGAAAACCTCCTCACACAGGATGTGAAGAGGTGTGGGGCAGCAGGAAAGGAGGAGCAAAATGAGAGAGATGCTTTAAGCATCTCTCTACAGCAGCTCTGAGGTAGAGAGGGACGAAGCTTAAGCACACCTGTCACTGAAGGAAGTCAAGCAGCTGTCCAGGATGCACCAGAAACTTGGGAGATATGCCCAGTGGCAGTCTCAAGGTGCAGCCCAAGACTGCGCTGGCTGGTGGGACACTTCCTTCCCTAAGCAGCAACTCTCTGTGTGAGTCCCTGGCTCCAGCAATCAGCTGCGACCTTGGGAGCAGGAAAGGAAATTTAGGATGTGCTTGTGATCCAAATTCCTGGTGAATTTGCTGCAAGCTGGAGGTTGGGGACCGCCATCAGTTCTCCACCATTGCTATCCTCCTGGTGCATTTGCCCTCCCTTCCCTGATCAGGTGCCCCAGACAACACAGAAGCTGTTCAGCACACACAGCTTTGTCCAGAGGGGAAGAGGTGGAGGTCTATCCTCCACCTGAGGTGCTAGCACCTCATTCCTGCTTCCCCTCACCTCAGCTGCCTGAGTGCCAGGGCAGTGCCAGGAAACTGCAAGCTGACTCCTGGGCTTATTAGTGCTGAGAGCATGCATGCCCCTGCTCCCCGTGCATCGATCTGATAAATGAAGCGCCGCCGATGGTATTTTCTACCCTTTTAAGTGTTAAAATAACATTTTAGTGAAATATGAGCAGGTCAGAGTCGAGCTGCCCCCTTTCATCTCACAGCACAGAAGCAGGCTGGCTTGGGGAGGGTGTCTGTGCTTGACCACAGGACAATGAGGAAAATCCATACCTAAACACACCCCAGTGCAAACTTGCACAGGTGTAAAGCTCTTACAGATGCAGAGATTTATTTTTTTTCTTTGGAAGATTTAGCAACTCATGGTTGCTCCTCATTCTGGATCTTCTTTTTGCAATTATTTTGTGGAAATACAATGACTGGTGTTGGGGATTGAGAAAATGAAATTACATTGTCCTTGAGCACAGCTCTGCCTCAAGGGTAGCACCCTTGTACCCAGCCTCCGGCCACCACAGTCCCTGCCTGGCAGGGAGATGACAGCTGAATTCAAAGGAAACCAGACCCCACATGAAAAATGTGGGTTTTCAGCCTAGTTAAACTAATCTATAAGATGGATTGGACAGGGGGAAAAAAAAAGGCAAATGCTCAGTGGACTGCGAAATGATACGCTGAAAATTGGAGTGTGTCACTGACAGTGGCTCTTGATGGAGTCCAACGTGTCAGGAAAATAAGTGGCAGTAGTAGCAATTTTAGGCAGATCCTGGACGATCCTGCCCCATCCCTTGGGGGTCCTGGCCTGAACCACACTTGTCTGGGGCCTGAAAGGTCCACTGGACCTGGTGACTGCAGGGGATGAGAATAATTTTGACACCTTCGATACTAGCGACACCTTTAATGTCCAGGATTTCTGTGCTGAAGCTGCCTTGGGCACCCCTGCCCTACCCACCCCATTCACCCTCCCCTCCCCAACACCCCTCCTGGCCCTTTGGATTTCCCTCCGTCATCTCCCCTCAGGGGAGCAGTTCTCTGTGTGGCTTTGCATTGCCTCTCTCCAGCCAGGTGAGTCCAGCTCTGCCTCCAGTCTCAGCCCCCCCTTTCTATCCTATTGCCTAACGTGTCTTCCTTCACCACATCTCTGGAGCATGATTACTCCGCGCCCTGGGTGAGAGCAAGAGAAATATGTGCTGAGATGACATTTCAGTTATACATGATGCTATTAAAATATGATAAGAATGCTATTAACATTAATAATCCTTTTCATTGTATCATTTAGGGAGCAAAACAAGCCATTAAATATTACAGAGTCATTGGTGCTTTGATGGCTTCAGGGAGGGGAACATTTGGCCGTGTTTGACTACATGCACTCTGAAAATACAACATTATCACTGGAAAATGGGTTTCTCTGGGCTCTTCACCAACCTGTGGCTTAGTGGATCCAGGCCAGTCTCCAATATGGGCGGGTGTAACAGAAGGGGCAGGTTGGGATGCTGGGTCCCAGGTGATGGAGATGGCACCCATGCACACTTATTGGTGCACAGGGAGAGCAGATGGATCAAGGCATCTCCAAAAAAGGTGCAGGGATTGCCTTTGTGTCAGGAATCTGACAAGGAAAAACTATGTGCTGCTCATATCTGAGTGGAGGGGATTACGTGGGCTGGGGAGGGCTGCTCAGCCCAGCACAGGGTTGCAGATAATTATGGGTGCCTGCCTTTGAATATAATTTCCACTTGCCCCAGTACTTGCTTCCTCCTCCAGACCATCTGCAGAGGTTACAGCAGAAGAACTACTTGCATTGACCAATGTTAACTATGTCATCCTGAGTACAAACTCCCAGGCAGGGCTTGGATCTCAAAGGAGGCTGCTCTGTTTGCTGCTTGGTGCTCCCTGTCCTGTCAAACAATCCTCAAGCTCTCTATCCTTTACCCAAACCTCAGCACAAATCTATCTTCTCTCTTATGCCGTTCTCAGCCCCAAAGTTTGTCCGTGTGGGAAGTCCCTGGATACTGAAGCATTAGCTCTTAAATGCTCTGAAAGGCACCTCGCTCCCAGCCATGTCCCCAGAGAGGACCAGCTTCTGCATGCCTAATGCTCTGCCTACACTGGTTATGTTAAGTCTGAAGCCTGGCAGCTGACGCTGGTGACAGCATCATCCCCTTTCTGTACATTCATTCTGTAGTGCTAGGTCATTGTAGACCTTGTCCATCCTTTTTAGATGAAAACCCCACTTTTTGGGAGAGCAATCAAACATCCAGACTACCAGCTCCACTGTGTGCCTTTACCTGGGCACAAAGTAGCATCCATTCCTTGTCCATTTTGCCTCCAGGCTGCGCATAGTCCAGACTGAGAAGTGGTGTCAGGGCACAGGGCCAGCATCATGCTTCAGTCTTGAGCAGCAGACAGCCCTTGGGTCATCACAGGCTCACTGCTAATACTGCTGCACAGGGCCAGGCCAGGGCATTTGAGCACCCAAGGAGGTCTGTGCATGCTCAGGATGCAGCCTTGCATCCCCAGGCTCAGCAGCCACTGCTCAGCATGCCAGGAAGGGACAATGCAGCTGAGCCAAGGCCTCTGAGCTGCTCAAATGCCACCAGGGCCATTGCTGTCTGGATGTTTCCCTATGGTGACAGGAGCAAATGAGGGAGAGAACTGAAAAATGTGCAGAAGCTTTTGACAGGACTGTCAGAGCACCGAGTGAGCGCTAACAAGGACAAGTGTGGGCTCTTTAAACAAATCACTGTCATGTTGCAGGCATATCATTGTTTAACACAGCCACCACAAGTCACCAGAAAAGGTTAAAGCAAAAATGGAAGACTTAGTCCTAAGAAATGTGTCATAGCCAAGCTGTTCTCAGGACTGATCACTTCCACCCTATACCCAGCCTGGCTTTAGATCTGTAGCCTGTAGACCTTGGAGCATTCTTGGGATTGACCTGCTACTGTGATTGGTGTTGGAGATACTGCCCTGTACAGGTGTGATGCTCACAGTGGGCACAGCAGCAAAACCAGCTGAACTACTCCTACTCCCTCTGCCTTGCACTGGTGAGGGTCTGGGGAAGAGGCTTGGCCCCATCCATTGACAGGCAAATGCAAGCATTTCCCTACACCCCTGCAATGCTCCAGAGACATCACGCAGGCAGCTCTAGGGAGGACCCATTGCCCAGTAGATTCAAGGATTCTAAGTCAAGCTTTTCCCAAAGAGGCCTCTCTGGCTGTGTTTGGTTTGCAGAGGTCCAGGTTCCATCATTCAGGAAGTTTCAGGTAGCAATCCCACTGGCTTCTCCATACGGACCCATGCCCTGCTCACAGCTGTGCACATCCCTGCAGGACCAAGGGCTTGGGTGTGCAACAGCAGCCTCCTATCATTGGCCAACATTCTGCTCACCCTATCCCATCTGTGGGGAAAGGAAGGGGAGACATGCCATATCGGTGAGATCATCCAGCTGAGATGAGCTGCTGCAAACCCTTCCAAGCCCAAACTCAGTGTGTCTCCCCCAAACACAGCTGATCACTGGGACATATGAAGATTGTCCCTGTCTTTGGAGGCTTTCAAGGCTCAAGTAGGCGTGTCCACAGGCTGAGATGTATCATGGCCTGGGTATTATGCCAAGAGAGGAACAGGGGCCTCCAAGGAGCATTTGCATCTACCACAGCAGGATTCTGTGCAGAGAAAACATCCCAGTTCTATGAGCCATAACTCTTTTTAAAGTGTAAGAAATGAAATAACTGAGGTTGCTCGCTGACACCCAGGGTCACTGCCTGCAATTCATGAGATGCCACTTACTGCATAGGACCAAATGTTCCTGTGTATGAAAATCATATGCCAAGGTCACACAAGCAATCCGGACTCCGACCTTAGCACTCTGCTCACGTGCAAGCCATTAGGCAAGGAAATATATAACAAACAGCCCCCAAAGATCCTAAAGGCCCTGCACAGCTCCTGCAATGCCTAGCAAGTCTTCTCGATCCATCACGTACTGTCTCCCAGAGCAGTGCATCAAACTTTAATATCTTACTCTTAGTCACACAAAGGCTGTAACAAGCCTGGCCTTTCATGCTACACAATCCGCCAAATCAAAGGCTCTCTGACAGAGCAGAGCACCTGAATATAATATTTCTCTTTCATCTAGATCTCATCCGTTTCAGAGCTCTGCATACCCCTCATCACTGCAATACACATCAGCATTGCCAAACAGCCCATTTTCCTGCTGCGAAAAACAATTGGGCATGCTTCTAATTACACAATACCATTAGGCATGAGGCTATTGCAGGAGGGAAGAAGGAAACCCCTATGTGAAATCAGAGCCAAGCCCACTGTGCTCCAGCACCAAACGCTTATTCCTCCATCCCTCCTTAAATGCGATGCTACAGGGCACTCTGCCCATCCTTTTGAGGATAAAAATCACACTTTGCACGTTGAAAAATGGAATCCAGGCTTTAAAAAAAAAAATTAAAAAATGGAAGGATGTGAAGGAAACACCTTTAAAATGGCTGCGAGACAGTAACGCGAAGACTAATTCCTGGCAGGCAGGGACTTCGCAGCTTAAAGGAGATTTAATGGAGGAAATTTTAGAAGAGTAGCAACAACAAGCACATTTCCCCCAGAAGAAGGGGTGGTGTTGGGCTGTGGGCTTCTGCCATGGTCTGAAGGGGGAATAATGTGTTTTCTGGAGTCAAGGCATCCTACCACACAAGTCTTGTGCCACAGGGTACAGCTTCCAGCATCCTGGAGATCTTCCTCTAGTGCCTGCAGCTGCATTGGGTGAAGGCATCTCAGAAGCAAGATGCCATGCAGAGAGAGTGTTGTGCAGATCCTGAAGAACAGAGCTGGCAAAGCAGATCATCCTCTGTTCTTAGTGTTGGGACTGGGGCTCAGTGAACCTTCCTGGCCCTGTTGGCCATCCTGCAGCCAGAGAACCCATAGTTTGGAATGTTCTGAAGCCCACAAGCAGCCTGTGTTGAAGATCAACCATCCCATATCAGCATGTCAGTGTGGAATATCTCTGGCTAGGAGGTCCTGCATCCCATCCTGGTCCCCAGGCTTCACAGGAGGTGACCAGCAAGAATGGGGCAGTGGTAGGGAGCAGGAAGACATCTTTAAGATTCATCATCTGCATCCGTTCCCATTTGGGTCTCTGCGCAGCAGCAAAGCATCTGGATTTGCACATCTGGCAGAGCAATCCCATGATCCTAGTGAATCAGAGATTATCATGGGGGGCAAACTCAATGCTTAGGTGGGATCAGGAGGAGGAGAGGAGGATTTGGAGCCTGTTCAATGGGTTAAGCCACTTGTACTGGCTGAGATTAGACAGAGAAGGAGTCTGATTTAGATGTGAAATCTGCTGCCACCTCCTCTAAGACTTGCCCGCACACTGCAGCATCTTTCAGTGCAGGATGGTGACAGCTTGTCTCAAAACAACATAGTTCAAAGAGCAGAAATGGGATCTAGAGGTTTTCCTTTTTCTTTGTCCTGGTTTTGGCTGGGATAAGGTTAATTTTCCTTCTAGTAGTTGGTAGTGCTGTGTTTGGGTTTCACTGTGAGAATATTGTTGATAACACACTGATGTTTTTAGTTGCTACTAAGTAGTGTTTATCCCAACTCAAGGACTTTGCAGTTTCTCATCCCTGTCAGCAAAAAGGCTGAAGGGGCACAAGGAGCTGGGAGGACACACAGACAGGACAGTTAATCTGGACAAGGGAATATTCCACACTATATTACATCATGTCCAGTTTAAAAACTGGAGGAAAAGGCTGACCAGCATCCCTGCTTGAGGCTGGGCAGCGTTGGTGAGTGGCGAGCAATCACAATTGCATCACTTGTTTTGTGCATTCTAATCCTTTTTCTATTATTACTGTAATTTTTTATTTTATTTCTTCTTTCTTTTCTGTCCTATTAAAATGTCTTTCAACTCACTAGTTCTGCTATTTTTTTTCCCTCTGGTTCTATCTCCCATCCAACTGGATGGAGAAGAGTGAGCCTGTGTCTGTGTGGTGCTTCTTTGCTGACTGGATCCAAACAGCGATAGCCCTCTCTAGAGCTCCTATGGGTGGTTAGAAATGTTCCCTGACCACAGTGCAATCCTCAGTGATCTTTCTTTGATACCTCATCTGTCTAGATGCCTGCCCATGGGTCCTGTGTCTCCTCTGCCCTGCTTCTCTCCCCTCTGGACAAGCCTCCTGCTATGCCTGCAGATGCAGGGAGATGCAAATACTTGGCATTTACTGCTTCCCTTCCCCACAGGGAGCCATCACCAGTAGTGTTACAGCTTTCACATCTCCAGCTCTGCCTAAGAAAAGGTCACGTCCATGCCTGCTTCCTTCTTACAGGTTGTTTTCCAAGGGAGTCCAATGAAATTCTGCAAGGAAAGGCAGCACTGAATCCAGCCAGGAGTTCTGGCTCCCACAGAGATGCTCTAATGTCCAAGGGCGGCTACTCTTTTCCAGATTCTCTGGTCTCCTCTCACCTGGTTGCATGGCTGGAAGTTGCTTCTGAAGTTCTCAGCCCCACAGCACTGGTCTTTGCTGGATACAGCTGCACATATTTCTGTATCTCAGCACTTGGCTGCTGTGGAGCACAACAGAGCATTCTGCAGATTCAGAGCAGAGCTACATCTGGCAGATGCCCTTCATGCTAGTGAAAGAAGAAACTTTGGAGGTTTTCAAAGGTGAGAATGTGATGAAGGAAACCTAAAAAGAGCCAGTGATGGGAAATTACCTCTGGAAACAAAATGAGCAACCAGTGATGATGGCACCTCCTGGCACTTTCCCTTCCACCTTGCTTCCAAGCAGTGCCTGCTCAGGGCTGCTGGGAGTGGGTCACAGGTGGAGCACACAGCAGCTTGTCCTGAGTGCTGGGAGAGCAAAGCAAAAGGACCTTGTGTAGTTGCAGGAGACAGCCTGGAAAGGAGATGTAATATCACTCTCTGAATGTAGACCCCATATCTGCTGGTAGCCAAGGGTGGCAACACAGCCCTGCACACAGCCACCATCTCCATTCAAGTACAGCCCAGACACAGCCTGAACTCTGGACTCACCCTCACAAACTCTCTTGGACAGGAGAACCCAATGTGCCATTAAAGGCGGTTCTGGGTGGCAGGTCCCCAAGCACAGCCCTTGGCCCCCTTTTGGGCTCCCTATGGTTCCTGGGGGGTGGTGAAGACTCTGGCCCTTGTGCTCTGGCACAGCCTGGCGGCAATGGTTTTAGGAAGTCCATGGAAGAGCACAAAGATAGCCACAATGGGTAGAGTCCAACTTCAGATGTAATGAAGCCCCAGGAGTGCAAGATAAGTGCCAATAGCCCTGAAGAAGCTGCTGATTCTTGGATAGCAAGTAAGACCATATGGGCAAAGAAGAGGAGAGGCTAATGGTGGTCCTGTTGTCCGCATCAGGGCAGACGCTTTCTGCATCTCTAGCATACAGTGATGGGCTGCAGCATGCTTGCCTCTTCCTCTGTGCTCTGGGCATGACAAACTGTCCTGCAGAAGCTCAGGGCTGTAGGGAGCTTGGGCTGGGCAGTGGTTGGATAAAAACCAGGCAGCCACAAGTCACAGCCCCAGAGCACACTCTGTGGGTGCCATCTCTAGCCATCAGCTGCCCCCTGAGAAGAAAATGACTGTCTCCTTCTAGGGAGCAAGAGCACCAGACCTACAAGAGCCGGTAGTGGGAGCTGCATGCTTGTATAGGAAGAAGACCTAATGAGGTGCTTTATTAATTGCATCGTGAACTTTTCCTTTAATGATTTTTCCCGCGACTCCCTCTAGTTAAAGCTAATGGCCTGTAGCATGTTCAGCAGATGGATTATCCATAGGTGCCCAGGCAGCTGGGCCCAGCTGATAGAGGGGTGCGTGGGGGCTGCCAGTGAGGCAGACATATTATCGACTGGCATCCCAAGGCCCCATGGTTCTGCAGGAGCTTTGCTGAACCCCAAGGATAGAGGAGGTGTTAAGGGCATCCTGTCCTTGCCCATGGACTCAGGGCAGCTGCTTGTGACAGTGATACTGGTACCAGTAGTCTCCAGTCTCTGGTGATTAAATTAACTGGCAGCAAGACGGGCTTCTTCACTGCTGGGAGTCACCATGTGACGGACTGATGAGCTTCATTGCCCCACGGTATAAGTGTAGCTCTCTTTGGGCCAGCTGGGTCCATGCTGTGGTGCAATTTTTCATTTCTTTCCAGGGGTTGGCAAGAAGAGCAGGAACAGAGGGCCACCGGCATTGCTTGCTAATGCGGATGCACCAGGGCAGCAAGATGGTACTTGGGCCACCTCCACTTAGCCTAGGATGCTTCTCTAGGAGCATCACAGAACCAGTTTGAGTTCAAAGTTGGGGTTCAGCCTCATGGACAGCTGGACCACTGTGGCTCCACACTCTTGCCCTGCATGGTTTAGCACTTCTCTACTGGATAACCCTGTGTGTTACTGCTGCATCCTGCCCTGCATTCCTTCTCAGAACTTCATCATCTTGCCATGCTCCCCCCTTTCCCCTGCTGCTTTTTGCCGTGCTCTCCTGGTTTTAGGGCTGCTCTTTTCAGGGTGCACATTGGAGTTAATGGTGGTCATGGGCAGCTCTGGAGCCAGCTGCTGGGTCTCATCACAGATGCTGGGGCATATCTGCAGGCTGAGCCGCTGGAAGGGGAATAAATTAGCAGCTTCAAGTGGAGCTGGATGTTTCCACATGGGAGTTTGTTTCATTTTTAAAGCAAGTGCTGGTGAAGACTCGGCATTTCAGCCTGTCTGCATCCCCTTAAAGTGAGTTGTGTGGATGTATTTGTATTTAGTGTTAGCACTAATTAGTGGTGGGAGACGGGGCTAGTGTGAGATCCAGCTTTCTGCAGATGAAGTGACTCATCCATCCCCTTTTCTTTGCTGCAGATGTTTTGCTGTAGCTCTGTTAGCCTGAGCCAGCTCCTTCACCCGTGGAGTGTCTGCAGAAGCCCACCACCCCCTGTGGACCACACTATGGTGAGTGTCTGATGCAAATTCCCCTCCCAGCTCTGGCTGCTGCTGCATGATGAGCCTGTGTTCTGCTGCCTGAATCTACACTGAAAGGTGAGAGCATTTTTCGTCTTGGACCTATGCTGTGGGTTTCATATAGCACCAGGTCACTCCCATGACTGGGGGTCTCCTCTGGATGTATCTGTCTCTTGAGGACTGCAGATCTGTAGATGTTCCAAAAGCAACCGTCCTCTGAGCCAAGAGCCCTGCAAACAGTAGAAGCCCCACCAAGCCCCTCTTGTTGCTGAAGGTTTTGCCCCCAAGTCGATCCCATGCCCTCTTTCATGTTTCAGGCAGGCACAAAGGGCAAGGCATTGTGCCAGTGGCTGCAGAGATGCTGGGGGAGGTCTGAGCACTGCCTAGGTTATCAGTCCTTCTGCAGCCATCTGACCTGCAGCAGATGATGGTCTCAGCAAAACACACAGACCATAGGGCATTACAGAAGGATGGAACAAGATTGCTCAGACTGGGGGAACCTGTGGTGAGATGGGCTGATGGGTACCATCAATACCTATCTCTGTACCCTCCATTTCTGTTGAGATGAAGCCTGGCATGAATGTTCAGATACTGTCTTGGTCACACAGGTGGTCAGTGGGTGCTTCACGGCAGGGAAGGGCAGCCAGTCTGTGAGTGCGGGCTGGCATTCATGCCACTATCCACAGTCAGAAGGAAGAGTCATGGGCACCAGCTCAAGAGGCCCTTCATGTTCATGCCATGACAGTCTGTTTCCTGCCTCTTGAACAAAAAGCAGCTGGGTGGGTTGGTGTTTTTCCTCCTCCTGTAGCTGGAATTTTGCTGAATGTTTAGTCCTGGATCAGCTGAAAATAGCTCCAGTCAATCTTAACAATTCATTAGCTCAGTTTTGTCGGGAAACTGTTGTTGCTGTGGTTTGCACAGGAGGAGAGTGGCTCCAGCACTGCATTTGCTGCTGAGACTGTAGAAAACTATGTGGTCTTGCTGGCAAGAAGGCAAACAGAATTTTAGGGTGCATTTAGAAGTGTGTGGGCAGTAGGTCTAGCGAGGTTGTCCTCCCCCTCTACTCTGCCCTGGTGAGGCCACATCTGAAGTGCTGTGTCCAGTTCTGGGTGCTCCAGTTCAAGAACGAGAGGGAACTATGGGAGAGAGTCCAGTGAAGGGCAATGAGGATGACGGAGGTCCTGGAGCTTCTCTGTTATGAGGAAAGGCTGATAGAACTGAGACTGTTTAGCCTTGAGACAAGAAGAGTAAGAGGAGATATGATCCATGCCTATAAATATTTGTAGAGGATGGCAACAGACTGTTTTCGACTGAGCACAGAGACAGAACAAGGAGCAATGGGCACAAGCTAGAAGGCAAGAAGTTTCATTTAGAAATAAGAATAACTTCTTCCCAGTGCAAGACCCAAAGCCCTGAACAGGCTGCCCACAGAAGCTGTGGATTCTCCTTCTCTGGGGATGTTCAAACTCTGCCTAGATGCAGCCCTGTGTAATGTGCTTTAGGCAGCCCTACTTTGGTGGGAGGCTGGACTTGGTCTCTTGAGGTCCCTTCCAACTCCAGCAATTCTGTGATTCTGTGATCTTCCCCACAGACTGCTCCTCAATGGTGTTCCATCTTCAAAGACAATTTCTACAGGCTGTGCTCACCTCACTCTAGTCCAGGAATTTATGATGTGCTCATTTCGTGCAACACAATGCAAGGCAGTTAGTTCTCTCATCCTGTCTAAATGGCAGAGGTGCACTTTCCCAATGTGTGCACGTGTATCTTTCCTCAGGGAATTTTCCCATGGGATCCCGGTTCAAGACTCTGGTCAGCACCCTTAGCATAGTGAGATGGGTTTCTTGTTAATGTTTGAAGCATCCTGGTCTAATACCATCAATTTAAGGCAGGGTGAGTGGACCCAGCACATACTTTGCTTCTGTGAATGACACAAGCATTATTGCTGTGCATCCCAAGTTAGCTTCATAGCTTCAGCTCTGTGTTTCCCTTCCCCTGTGGGGAGCAGGGGCTTCATTACCAGCAATGTCCTCTCCTGGCTGCCCTCTTATTTATGGCAGTCCTTCTCTTTTATAGCCAATTTTGTAGAGTGCCCAGCAGTTAGCTCAACTGCTTCCTTTCATTTCTGCATTATTGCCAATTTCCTGTTGCACAGACTAAATTTATTGCAGCTTTAATTGTTTGATAACTCCTAGATCCAGCTTCAAGTGGCCCTTCCCTGTGCCAGCCCAGTTCCCTGTCTGCAGCTTCATGCTCCCATCCCCAGCACATGTCTCTGACCCCTCCCAGCACAAATTTGCAAAGAAGATTCCAAGCCTCAAAGCCAGTCTCAGCATCTCTAGGGCACTTTTGGCCTCCTTTCTCTCATTTTAATTTGCCAGTCTCCACCTAGCTCAGCATCCCTACTTTGGTCTTTTGCCAGTCTACTCTGTGAGCCTTCATAGTGTGAGTGGGTCTGCCTGGAGTTCTTCCTCCTACCAGCAAAGTCTGCTTTATCCTTCAGACATCAGCTCTGAGCTGTGTCCTTCTCAGCTCACACTTTTCCACAAGCAGATGCGAGGACTTCTGCCAGGTGTGAAAAGTCTCTGGTAGGATAGGTTCATGGCACCCTGAATTTGGGCTGTGAAGTGAGCAAGAGAGAGGAGAAAGGATGCTCTCATGTTGAGACAGCCTAGTCCTCCCAGAAGAAAGGTCTAGTCTGTGCTCTGAGGCTGACAACTGCTCTTGGACCAGAATGCAACACAATGGAATTATTTTTCACTTTAGCTCCTGAAGCCCTAGTGCCTGCTCATTTCTGTGAGCTGTCCAGAAGTCTCTCATGACTCTTGATATCTGCTGTCCCACACTGTTGAGCCAACAGCATCCTGGCTGATGGTTGCATACTCAGCCTGGCCCAGCAGGGAGTTCTGCAAACCGGCTGCTTGGGCTGCTTGGCAGTGAGTTCCGCTCCAGCAAAGATTTCCCTCCTGACTGCAGGATGCTTCACCAGCTTTTCTGGGAAGTTTCCAGTTTTTCTTCTCAATTCAATTTTAGCTGGACTCGTAATGCCTCTAGTTATTACTGGGGTTTTGTTTCGGTTCTGCCAGACTTCTGGCTGCTGGCAATTTCTGCAACAGCTTTCAGCTGCCCGGCCCCCTCCCAGTGCTTCAGCACTGCTGCCAAAGGCTGTCTGGGGTTATTCTGTGTGGTGGGCACATGAAGGACTGGGCAGCCCCTAAGCCATGCAGTTCTGGACCTCCTTAGCAGGGTACCAGACCCCAGTGCCTGTCCTCAAAACCTGCAGCCATCTTCATCCAGGTGCTGCACAGGCTGGAAGCCTGAAGCCTACTCTGAAGGTTGGGCTCCACAGCTTTTTCAGGGGCTTGACATGGAGGTTATGTATCTGTGCCTGAAGAGACCTTGCGCGGCCTTCAGGAAAAGCAAGGAGAGGAAGGCATCAGGTGAGGAGAAGTTTGGGGAATGGGGACAGAGCAGACATGCCTCTGGACTGCGTTATTCATTTAGGGGGCTCAATCCCATGCCTGCTCACAGCTCAGAGACATCAAGCAAGCATCAGGCCAAAACTTTCTGCTGAAGTGTCCCAAGCAGATGCAGATGCCCCACTGCTCAGAAGGCTGGCTATGCTATCACAGAAGGGGTTGAGCGTTACCTCTGTGCAGAGCCACAGGAGCACAGGAGCACTTCAGGAAGGATTCCTGTTCCATACTGTATCCACACATCCATCTGGGACCAGTTTGCTGTCCTTGTCACTTCAAACTGCCTTTAGTGGATGAATTACAGGGGTCTCAGTGGTGTGCCCCATTTAGACCCAATTATGTGATAACCTGAAAGCCCGGGGGGAGCAGATGATCCTCAGTTAAGGTGCCACCTTTACACCCGACTGAAGCAATCCCAGTCCTGCAGTGTCAGAGGTGACAGCTATCTTTTTAAGGGTAAATTGGAGCCACAGAATTACCAGGGGGCTTCACGCCTTGCATTGTTGGTGCTTGTAAAATATTTATGAAAAAACAATCTGCAGATAATTAATTCAGTAGCAATGGAAAAGCCTGGCTGAGATTTATTTGATGGATATGATTGGAGCACGGACAGAGCTCTGCCAAGCCCGGGAAAGTGTATCATCAATAATAGATTTGTCAATAGATGAAAACATCATCAGATAAGCTAGCCTTGAGTGCCACCTGGCCAGCACATCCTCACAGTCATCCATGGCCACTGATGGGCTCAACTCTACCCCAGCAAAACAGCTGCTCCACAGCTCCCAGTGCCAGTTTTCTGGGCTGGAGTCTTGCTGGCTAGTAGCAGAGAATAGTGTCTCCAGGGTCACTTGACACAGCTGACCCCACAGGGGACAAAGGGTGGGACACACTCAGCTGCAGGGGGGAGACGCTGGGGATAAAGAGCCCCGACACTGGCTGTGTGCTGTCATTCCTCTTTGGTGTCACCGCTATCCCTGGAGGAGTCTCTGTTCTGGCAGGCATGGCACAAAGGCGACCTTGAATGCTGCAAGGGCCATGGTCTTACCCTGAATAACTGCCCCTCCGTGCCATGCCCGCAGGGTACCCCTGACCCTGGCCCTGCCGCCCAGAAGCAGCCGCTCTGAGGCTGCAGGGTCTGGCGGGGGCCTCTACACACACTAAGCCCATTCATTGTCCAAAAAAGGTCTCTTGTTCCCTGCAGACAGGCTGCAGGGGCCAGACCAGCTGCAGTGACGTGCATCCACCCAGGGCAGGACCAGCGCCAGGCACTTTGCAGCCTGGCTGGCTCCATCAGGGCTAAGCCATGCTTTCCCCTTCTGGCCATACTTTCTGCTTTTGCCAGCCATGGACAGGGGTGTGGGAAGGACTCCACAGCATCCAGCAGCCTCTTGGTGGGGCAGGATCCAGGCAGCCAGGGCACTGTACCCTTTCTCTGAAATGCGCCATGCTGGGCAAGCATGGAACAGCATGGTGAGGAAGAGCTGGAGGTGAGTCAGGTGGAATCCAAAGAGATGCTGTTGGGGTTTCAAGTAGCGCTGACCACATCCTGTCCCTCAGCCTCTCCCCATGGTTACTCCATGCTGACAAATTTCACCTGCAGAACCCTGCAGCTCTTGGCACATGGAGCATCTCCCATCCAGGGGATTCTGAGCTTGACTGGACCTTGCCACCCTGTGCAGGATTGCCCCTCACTCTCCATGAGCACTGGGACTCTCCACAGGCATCGGGGCTCCCCATGGACATTGAGGCTCCCCAGCCGCCTGGGTCGCTAGCTCAGGCTGCTTCTTATCCATCTGCTCTCCTGTCACATTCCCGTCTCCCTGATTATTTTAATAAGGATAATGATTCACACCTGGGCAATTCAAACCCACTAACAATAACAGTTTTAATTAGTTTCCACTACAAATCTGAAACGTCGTCATTAACATTTAAAACGCTTGCGATTGGTAACTCCATACAAAGCAATGCCTGTGTGGGCTGGGGGGAGCTGTGGGAGAGGTGGGCAAATCTCAGGGGTGCATGTGGGCTAGGAAACCTGCTAGTGGGGAGCAAAGCCAAAGCCCCACGTGTGGTGGCCCTGAGTGGTTCCACTGCACTCCAGGTAGCCCCTTGGTCCATCACAGGGGCTGGTGACAGCAAAATGCATCACTGGGTACTTCAGTGAGGGCAGGGCCAGGCATCTGGTGGGCACTGGGTGGCAACATGGGCTGCTCTCTGCAGTCTCTGGGGACCTACACAGGCAGACAGAGCCCCTGTGAAAACACCCATCACCCAGACAAGCGTTCCTACATGCCAAGCAGATGGGGCACCAGGAGAAGGGGAGGTGTCCCAGAGGCTTACCCCACTTCTCCAATGCTCTCTGGAATCCCAGAAAGCCATTGCTCCCCCAGAAAGCTTTACTATGGACCTCCCACTGCACCACAGCATCTGAAGATGATGAGCATGGGGTTCAAGCCTGCATCAGTCCCACACCTGATGGTGTGCCCCACAGCAGCCCCTGATGCCTCTCCCCCCAGGCAGACCTGTTAAACCCCAGCACACTTCTGTACAAGCAGCTCTGTGGAAGATGAGGAAGACCTTGGAGGGGACCAGGCACAGATGCAAACAAGCTTCTCTCTCATAAGTTGTAAGACTGTCTGAGGAAGAAGTGGTGATGTCCTAAAGGTAGATAAAGGAGATTTTCACGGAGGCGAGAAAAGCGAGTGCCCTGGAGTGCAGAGCGGAGTTGAGCAGACTGGCTAGTGCAGTCCATGTGCAGATCATCCATTGCCTCTGGGCATGTGCCAGGAATGGTCCCTGGACCAGCAAGTGTTTCTGAACCAATCCCTCCAAGCTCACCCTTGGTGCATCTCTTATCCTTAAAAGGTTCTTCTTACTCAAGGTATAGCTACAGCTGGCTGGGTAAGTGGATGAGGGCTTTGGATGGGTTCCTGCAGCTTCTGGAGCGTGGGCAGCACAGCTCAGGAGATGCTGGGAGCAGGGTTTAACACAGCTGCAGGGGAAACCTGCTCATGGGTTGCCACAGCCCCTCTCCTTCTCCTCTGCATGGCAAAAGGCTTCCTGCTTGCCCCAATTCCTCATCAGACCAACTTGAGTTAATGCAACCCCACAATTCCATTGCTCTTGCATCTGCCCTGAGGTCTTTTCTCCACTGGAGGCATCTGTGGTCCTCTTCATGGGTGTTACCTTTGCTGGGCTTGCTCAGGCATGTGTGGCAAGGGACCATACTCCGGGAAGTTGCCCCAGGCACTACAGAGAACAAGGGGAAAAGACAGTGATGGCATCAGTCCAGCTGCTACCTCTGGGACATGGGGCGCATATCCCATGGGATACCTGGCTGAGCTTTCCCTTGACACTGGGTCTGCCTTTGCAAAGCCTTTTTCTGCAGCTCCTGGTGCTGAGGTTCTCCTGTCCCTGGAGGAATCTGGAGGAAGAAACACTTCCACAGTGCCTGGCCCAGGGAACCTCTCAGCGATCACATCAATCATTCAGCCAACCTTGGCCTCAAGGGATGTGTTTAGCAGGAAGATCTGGAATAATGCTGGGCAGGGATGTCGAGCGGCACATGCAAGGCCCGCGTGCGTGCCACCCCAGCGGCAGGGCAGCGAGAATCCCTCCCAAAGGCAGCAGAAATGAGCAGCAGAGCCAAAGCTGCGTTTTTGAGGTGATGTGGGCTTGGCAGTCCCCCAAGGCTGTCCCAGCAAGGCGGGAGCACGCAGAGCTCCTCCAGCCTGAGATGTTCTAGTAGCTGAGGTGGCATGGGGTGCACAATGGAGACTGAGGCTGCTGGCAGGAGATGTGGCAGTCTCTCAGGAAAGGGTGACCTACAGCCTGGGCAGGGATCTTGTTGTCAGACTGGGGACAAGACTGCTGTTTGATGTCCTTGTATCTCTTTCCATGCTGATGCTGATGGAAGGAGCTACCTGTGTCATGCTCTGCTGAGAGCTTTCCCCCTGCCTGGAAAGCCTCGAGGTCACCAGGGCTGGAGCTGTTTCCATTGTGCCAGCCTTGCCAGCTGCAGAACAGAGACACAAGGGGCTGAATGGTCTTGTGGGTTTGGGATGTCTCTTGCCACAGCAGAGCAAGGATGGGTACATGAATAGGAAAGGAGCAGGGGCTGTGTCTCCACAGCAGCCCAAGGCCATCGTCAGTCAGGACAGATCCCATGGTTCCACATAAATGTGAGAAAGAACTTCTTCAAAGTGAGGGTGATGGAGCACTGGAACAGGCTGCCCAAGGGGGTGGTGGAGTCTCCTTCTCTGGAGAATTTTAAAACTCACTTGGACTTGTTCCTGTGCGACTTGATCTAGGTGATCCTGATCTGTCAGGGAGATTGGACTAGATGATCTTTCGAGATTCCTTCCAAACCCTAGTGTTCTGTGATTCTTTGAAATCTTGGATGTTGGCAGGGAAGTGCCAGTTGTGCCAGCAAATCCTTTACCGCAGCTGGATCCCATTGTCAGCACTCTCCCTCTCAGCAGTGAGATCTTGCCTGTCTTGTGCCCAAGGTAATGTGGCCTCTCCTTCAGCCCTAGGACAGGGGCTGGAGTGTTGTCCCACTGATGAAGGGCTCTGCACCTTTCCTTCATCTCTTGAAAATGGGAAGTGCTAGGCAGCAGGGACCGGTGTTATGGCCAGGTCTTGGGCGTGGTGATTCCTGTTGCGGTTCCAACCCTGCATTCTTCTTCTGGGTAGAGATTCCCTTTCTTGACTCGCTGTCCAGGAAGAAGCTGATACCATCTTTTTTGCTGAGTGGACATCTGCAGGCTGAGGGCAGTGTGGTGAGCTGAGACCCTTGTCCGCCAGAGGCCTCTAGACTCAGCACCCTTAGTCAGACGTGAGTGTTGCAGAACATCATGCTGTCCCTGGCCCACAGCAGAGATGGGATGATGAAGCCAAAGCACAGCATTTGAGACAGGGTGATAACATCGCTGCTGAGAGCCTTGGACCATCCTTGCAGCTAGATATTGACCAAACCCTGGTTCAGCATCTTCCTGAGGGGCTGGCAGGCAGCAAGCTGCTGGGGCAGAAAACATCAGTGAAGATTACAGCCACCTTCTCTCCCTCCCCAAGCTACACCGGCTGTTGTCTTAGTGTAAACAAGGTATTTAATATGCAGAAGTACTCATTAGCATCTCATGGTTTCAGCAGCACAGTGTCTGCAGCTGGACTCCCGGGACATGTCACAGGAAATCTCTACACACAACTTTTAATTACAGACAAATGGGTGGACACGTTGTCATTACCGGCTCCCAGTGCTTCCTGCCAGTCCAGATCTGTCTCACCTTCAGGGAACCCGCAGACAGGCTGGGGCTGCCTGAATTTCAGGAACAGGGGGAATGCAAGTGATGGGCACTTGGGGGCTAAACAGGGACCTTCCAGAAGCAGTGATGAAGTCCTGGCACTGTTGGCTTGCTGTGGTGTGGAGCTGAGTATGGGAGACTCATCACCAATTTTAAGGCTGAGGTCTTAGCATGGTCTATGAGGAGAGTCTATGAGGTAACATGAATGAAACCACTTCTCCTTGCTCTGGAGCCTTCCAGACCCAGCTTCAAGGTGTTCAGACTTCTGTGTCCTCCACAAATTCTTGCTGGGACTGCAACCATCATTGACTCCCTGCCATTCCTTGGGGTCCTGGAGGATGGCAAGAGGATAAGAAGCAGTCAGTCCTTAGCTGGGGTCAAACCAAAGGATTCGGGAATGGACACCATTCTTTCCTCTGTGGCAACAAAGAGGCTGCTGTGTGGGCTTGAAGGTCATTGTGTAGACAGATGGCCTCTGCTCATTCATCTTTGCCCAAAGTCAGAGGTGCTTCCCAAACCAGACACATCCGTATCCCAGGCATTTTGCCTAAGTATTTCCAAAGCCTGGAGCTGCCCTTCTGCAGCAAGATGCATGACCAGGCACCACAGACTGTCTGTAGAGGGGAGAAGGGGATGCATGAGGGCTGGGTTAAAATTCATATTGGGAGGGAGAGCTATGCCAAAGGTGGTGCTGAGGCACCTGACACAGTTGAGATGGCAGCCCTGGGCTGACCCGCAGCTTGCAGCCAGTCACTGCTGGGGGAAAACCAGGGAAACAGCCAGATGGGTACCCATCCTGCCCAGCCCAGCTCTGCTGCTGGCACTGCTGCAGACCTCCCCTTCTCTGATCCTGGTGTGGAGTATGCCCAGGGCAGTGGTTTGGCCTGAGGCATGGGCAGATATGTCAATAACTCTTTCCATCACACAAAGCAATTGCCTAGAGCTCCAGGCCTGGTTTCTGATGCTGTGCTGGTTTAGAAAGCAGCTATTGTCCTCCTGGGTTTACCTCTGAGCTTTGGGACATCAGCCAGCTTGGGCAGGGTCTGCCTGCCCTAGCACACACTTTCTGAAGGCAAACTTGTGCAGGTTTGCTGTGGAAAGCAGTGAATGCCTGATGATTTCTCATTTGCGTTCCCTTGAGGCCACTCATGTGGGGCACTCAGGCATTACGCACACGAACTTGAGGCGTTCCAGAGGCTGGGTGAATGGTGCTCAGGAGCAGGGTGCAGCAGACAGCTGGCACTGGTGTCCACAGCTGCGCTAGGGCTGTTCCATGCCTGAGCTGCTGTTCTGAGGCAGTTGCCTCCCTAGGGAAGCAGCTGGGCCACAGCATGTTCTAATGGCTCCTCCTGAAGAGCTTTTCTCCAAAGCCATGTGTTGACTGATGGAGTTATCTGCAGCACTAGCTCAGGCACAAAATGACCCTCCTGAGGTGGGTAGCTCCTTCCAGGGAGGTGGGAGGATGTTTCACTCACCCTGGCACAGCCACCTTATCCCAATGTCTCCTCACCAGCTAGTGAGGGCTGGGCTGTGGGGTGCAGGAGCAGGGAGGGATCTGTGCAATGTTGTGAGGAAGACTCAACTCATTCAGAGGTAGTTTGGACATATCTGTGTTGCATGGCAATGGGGCAGCTGTGCCTTGCCCCTTGAAGGGGTCAAACAGAGGCTGCAGAGAGACCAAAATCTTGGTCTGAGCTGGATGTCAAGAGGGGTGCAGATAAGGGCCCAGATTACCAGCTGAGTTGAGACCAGGAGGCAGTTACAGCAACTCCCCTAAACAACCATAGCAGCCCAGTCTGGGGGTACCGGCTGCATTTGTTATGACCAGAGCTCAGAGGGCATCTCCTCCTCCCCCTTCTCCTCCTAATCTGGGCTGGCTGTGCTGCTGGCACCTCTCTGCTGCATCTTCCCCTGGGGTCTCCAAGAAAAGCAGAGGCAGAACTTCTTTGCAGCCCACAGGTCACTGGAGGTGAGCAGAGAGGTGATGTGTGGGCGTGTGTCCTCTCCTGATGTAGCCTGAGGGTCTTTCAGTTCCCTAGTGCCCTCCCCTGACTTCAAAGCCAGCTGGGATCCTCTGGATGCTACTCATCTGCCTGTTTCTTCCGCTCTCCAGTCTGCTGTCCTTTAAATTACACCAGTCCCTGTTGTTCCTTGCTTCCAGACACATCCCAAAATCGGATGTCTTAAAAATAACTGTCCCAAAACCCCAATCTGGCTTGGCATGCATGCACCTGGGGCTGGGAGTGAGCAGATGGAGCCAGGACATGTCTTACTGAGCAGTAGCTCTTGGCTACCCAGATGGGTGTGTGCACTTGCCCATATAACCATGCACTTATATATAGCCTGGGATTTCTGCGCTGGACCTACCATTTCCTCCCCACAGTGATCGGTGCCAGGGCAGCAACTCTGCCAAGGGGCCGTAATTTCCATCCCGAGGTAAAGGCAGGGAGAGATGCAGAAAGGACACGTGCCAGGAAGGAAGTGGCATTTGGAGGCAGTAAGGAGGGTGTCTGGGAAAACCAGCAGGATTTACACCTGAAATGGGAAAATTGAGAGAGAGAGGGTTGGGAGGGGGGTCTCACCCAAGGTGAAGGGGTAAGCAGAAGTGCTTTGTGGTGCTCTCCATGGCAACTGCCAGACCTGGATGAGGGAGGGCTGAGAGGAGGATTAAGGGATGCATTTTGATCATGCTGATCCTAAGCTATTGCCTGAATATCTGTGGAGAACTTTGGGTGTCCTTAGGATTCCACGTGCCCTCCAGAATGCTCCCACAAGTGGTCTGGAGGGGCATCCAGCTGCTCCTTCACAGGGTGCTCCTCCACCGTTTGACCTGAAAGCAGAGATAGGGGTAGTTTGGGGGGAAAAAATCCACCCAGCACCTCCCAAATCCCAACAGCAAAGCATCTCCTGTATCCTCTAGCAGGTGACCCCAGGATAGCCCCTACCTGCGTGGAATAAGCTTCCTGCTCCCTTGAATCCTTCCAAGCCACAGCCACTTGCTAAAGTGCATGGGGAAAAAGCTCCTCTCGGGGGAGGTATTTTTAGTCTCCTGCAGCTTCTGATGCTCAGAGCCTTGCAGCATCACTGCTCTGCGAAAAGAAGGCCCCTTCCAGCCTGCCCTGCCCATTCCCCAGTGTGCAGCCCTGTGCTGTGTCCATCGCCATTGCAGCAGCTGTTGTGCTGGTTCCTGCGCCCAGCCCAAGGCGTCCCAGCTCCAGCCAAGAACCAGGCAGGGAGCACCTCCCTCACCCCACGTCACTGGGGTGACCTGGATTCCTCCCTGAGACACAAGCCGGTGACCTCAGTCATAAACAAAGGAGCAGAATAAAACCAGGGCAAAGATAGATGCCTGTTTTATAGGCTTTTTAAAAGCATTTGACTCGTTCTGGCAGTCGGGACTAACCTTAAATTGTGATGTAATGGAACTGGTGGAAAATAATCTGGCAACACTGAAGCCGCACCACCTATCCATCAAGTGTGGGATAAAAATAACTGGCATGTGGATGGGCCCCAGGGCTGGCAGAGGGAGCAGGACCCCACTGTTAAACTTTGCACCCAGACACCAGCACCTTCAGGGCTGGTGCTCAGCACTGAGTGTCCTCCATCCCCTCACACCCAGAAGGGATCAGCCTTGTGCAGCATGGGACCCTAAGGGCTGGCATCTCCCCCACAAGGAGATTTGCTGGTGGAGATGACCTTGGCTGGGATCCCACCAGATCTGATGTGCCACCAGCACTCAGGGATGATTTACCAGGGTCATCCCCACATGCATCCAAGCAAACACTCCAGGGTGAGACCAGTGATGAACTAGTCGGGAGGTGGGTCTGATCCCCTGGCACCCACCCCATGGCTGTATGGCTCTTCCCCAGGACATGGCACTTGTGCCAGGGCACCCAAGGACCAGGGTACACATGCTGTCCTGTTACCAGTCAGCCAGCTACATGGTGGCCAGTGAGACAGTGTCACCCTGGGGACATGGAGGTGGCAGCACCCATGTGACTGCCTGTTTCGCCTGCCTTTCAGCAGAGAGCATTTATGGCGTCAGATGTGCTGCTTCAATCTGGAGGGCTTTGAAGCAGCTTCTAATGCATTTCTAACTCCTGCTTATCGTTGGACCCTGTCAGAGGTCATGTCCCCGGCTCCTCTCCATGCAGTGCTCTCAGTTCAGCTCTGTTACATGAAGATTCCAGCTTCAAACCTGCCATTTTTGCCTGGAAAAGCCTCCCCACATGGCACTGCCCTGGCTTGCACCATGGTGAAGGAAGCACACAGCACATCAGCTCCCTGCCTGTCCCTCCCCCACTCCTTGCATGTTTTGGCACTGGGTGGGATGGGGTCCTGGACCTCACCAGGCTCTGCTGGCATCACTGAGCTGGCAGGTGTCCCACAACTCAGCTCATCACACCTTCTCTATCCACCAGCCAGGTCACCTCTCAAAGCTGGGGACAGCCCTTGCAAGATAAATTCTGCAACTCTTGTTCAAAGCCAGAGCGATCTTCAAGGAGTGATGGAAAGTCCCTGTAGGCGTGGACAAGTGAAGTGCTACCAATGCCAGAGCATATCTGTCCCAGAGCCACGACTGTGGGGCACAGAGCTAGGTCCCAGCCCCTGTGATCTTTCAGTCCAGCCCCTAACATCACTGGGAAGGGGCAGTCGTGTTGCTCCCACACCAGCCAGTGCTCCTTGTGAGGGGAAGGTGCTTCTGTGCTCACATGTGATGGGGAAATGGTTCTGGGCAAAGTGCTCTGAGGCTGCGGATGGGAAGTGCCCTATGCACCTCACTGAAAGCTGTTATTAGCGCTAATGGCTCTTTTGCTGGGGATATTCAAATAACAACCACTCCATTTTCATTGCAAATCTTCTCCCCCCCTCCCCCTCACTCCCTCATCTCGAGGAAGACAAAGGCTCTTCACTGCAGAGTCCCAGCAGAGCTACTCTCTGGCTGAGAAAGCCCAGAGACCATCAGTACTGCCAGGGTCAAGTTCAGGCTGCAGAACTGGATGTTTTGCAAAGGAAAGGTCCAAAGCAGCTGCTAAACCAGCACTGGGGGAGTGAGCAAAGCTCCCTTGGGCACGGAATGGGTGTACTCACACAGAAAACCCAACGAGGCCATGGGGTCCAGAAGCTGGACAAGCATCTCCCCTTCATACCTCACATCCAGAATGATGTGGGTGGGCTTGGGGCTGACTCTGTTAGTGGGGCAGATGGTGGCCCAGCTCATCTGGCACTGACTGCTGGGGTTGCATTTCTGGGATTCATGGAAAATGAGAGTGACTTTTTTTTTTCTTTCACTTAGTAAGCACAGAGTTGGTGTTGGTTGAAAATTGACTCAATAAATATTTCAGCCGGTATTTTAACTGCTCACAGAGGCTTCAGAGGCTATTAGGGGAACAGATTTATACAAACAGGCACCAAATCGCAGTGGCTAAAGCACATTATGGACCCAGGAATGGAAGACTTCTCCTGGGGGAGTTGTTCTTGCCACTGCCCAGTTTGGATAAAGTAACTTCCCCTGTGAACTGCTAGGAATGGGTCTAGGGACTCTGAAATGTCAGCGGACACTGCTTACAGGGGAGGATGCTGAGCTGGGGATTTGTGCTTTGACGTGCAAGCCCTGTTGCTCTGGGCAAGCTCATTTCTCTGCAGGCTGATCTGAGACATGCTGCCAAGTGATGTGGAGACCTGGGTGCTGTTATAAGGCTGAGGCACTGAGTGGACGAGATCCTGCTACTGCTGGGGCTGCAGAAATGAGCTGAGCAGCAGTAGGTGAGGGTATGAAGCCCATGGGGAATCATCTTCCTCCTGCTTGGTGGGAAGATGGAGGCAATTACAGCTCGCAGAGGCCTCCCCATCCACCCGTGCACTGAAATGCCCCCACGGGCAGGCTGCCAGGCATGCGTGGCTTGGCCAGCTCAGGCTCTGCAGCTACCAGCACTGCTCACACCCCATACTACTCCAAGCTGCCTCCTCCCAGCAAGGTGCAGTTTGCCATGCTGTGAAGGCAGGGAGCTGGTTTTAGGTACCCTGACACTGCTGTCACCCTCCTCAGGCACCTCTTTACACTCTCTCTGCCCACCTCCCCATCAGGGCTGGTGCAGGCATGCATGCTGGAGCCCAGCAGACCTGGAAATTATCACAGCCAGCCAGACAAGTGGAAATCACTCCTCTCCATTTGGAAATTAAACGGGAGCTTTAAATATTGCTGAAGCAAATCAATGGGGTGGGCAGGAGCCCAGCTTGGCCCTTGCCAAGAGCTGTCCAGCATGGAGGGGAGAGCACTCAGCCACCGCCTCAGCAGCATCACCTCAGATGTCCCCAGCCTCCTTCTCCTCAACCAGTGCATCCACTCAGCTGCATGGGGACACCCCATCATCCTGAGCCCCTAGCATCTCTGGAGTGATCAGCTGAGGGTGGTCCCAGTCCATTAGGGCCCCAAGTTGCATGCCTGACCCCTGATGCAGATCGGTTACAGATCAACTGGCAGGCAGGGGGCAGGGAACCTTGTGCCAGGATTAGAGCAGTTTGTTCTGGGATTAGAGCACTGTTTAGCCATAGCACAGTGCAGTAACCCCTCTCTGCTTTACTGAGCTCTTCAGGATTAATATTTTGTTTCTAAGGATTAGGGCGATTAGGAGTGTTGTAGAGGGTGATGCAGGTTGCAGGGTTGCTTACTGGTGCCACACAGCAAACAAGACGTGAGACAAAGAGACTTGGTCTTTCAACTGACTGGGAGAGCTCCAGAGATGCTCGAAACTCATCTTCCCATCTCTAGAGGACTAATGGTCACTCCTGGATCCATGCCCATGGCAAAAGGGTCATGCCCAGGGCTGCAGAAGATGCATTCTTGTCTAGCTCCTTTGGTGGGATTTGAACACACCCCAAACTGAGCCCATATTCCCCACCCACACCATTCAGCTGCCTTTTGTCCCATTCCTGCACAATCTCAGCCCAGAGAGTTACACAGCAGGAAGGGAGCACGAGCAACAAGTGCGAAGCACTTGGAGAGCAGAGACGTGTGAAAAAATCCTATGTGAGCTTTTCCCATGTCACCATGCCCAATGGGGACCTCTCACCCTTGGCACACTGATGAGCAGGCTCTGGCCCTGGGACCCTCTGTGCCACCTGGCAACACAAACCAGGAGAACTGGGGTATAGGCTGATGTCAGTGCACCAGCTGTGTCTCCAGAGTGGGTGGATGCTCTGTTTGGGTGCAATGACAGGCAGCCCTAAGCAATGCTGAAAGCAACAGGAATGGTATCTGGGCTCTCACATCTCAGGTCTTATCCTCTGCCAATATATCAACTTGCTACATTATGCTGCAGCCCAGATCACACAGAGGATTCAGCTCCATTCCTGGCACAGCCCCACCAGTGGCATGGCTGAGGTCAGGGAGAGACTTCAGTGAGAGAGGTGGGAGCAGTGGGATCCCCTTCCTGCAGCTCCTGATGGCTGATGCTTCTGGAACAGCAGCACCAAAAGTCAGAGGGCTGCAGGGAACAAAGAAGCCCCAACCCTCTGGTCCTTGCCAAGATCCCAAATCACATGTGGCCTTACCACCTTGGACACTTATATCTGCTCAGGTTCTTACTGGCCCGTGCCCCATGTTGGACAGGGTGAGGCTGTGGGATTTGGACTGGTTTCAGTGGCCAGGAAGTAGCTACCATGCAACTACTGAAACAGGAGTGGTGAAACTGCTGTAGATGAACATCTCTGTGGTAGCCGGTGGCAGGTCAGGCAGCCAGAGGTTGCACTGCAGCTGGATGTAAGGACAAAAGTCTTCCCCTGGTGCAGGTTGTTGGAGAGGAGGGAGGATCTGCCTCTTTGAAGGTTTGATCAGGCAGAAGTGACCTTGCCCCATGCTTCCAGAGCAAGTGTAGAGCCCCAGAGCAGCTGCAGGTGTAAATCCAGTTTTTCAGGGCCCCAGTTTTCCAAGCCAAGAGGAAGCACATGTGTGCCACTGCCAATGTGTCACCATGCTGTGAGTCTCCCAGCCACTGGCAATTTGCAGAGGGATAAGCTGAACTCAGGGAAATACTTTCCTTTGCAAAGAAAATGTGTAAATGCTGCTTTGGCCACTCTTGGACCCCAGGACAGACCAAGCAAACCAGGACTTCAGGACTGCTCTGCCCACAAGTCAGTGCCTGGCTCCTGCTGAGGGCCAGCTCATTCCCAGCCACTTATTTTGGGAGGGGACTGAGATGTGCTAGGGATTGGCCATTCCTGGAGAAAGGAGATTTGATGGCCTGGAGGTGAGCTGGAGAGGATCTGCAGAGGAGGGCGGGTTGGGTGGGTTGTTGCTGCCTGGTGACTGGGGTTAGGGAGATGCTTTTCATCCGTTCCCCTCCTCCAGACTGCAAGGAGAGCTTTATTTTAAATCCTTTTCCGCTGCTCACTCCCCCCTGAGCTTGCTCTGTGCTGGAATGGTTTAATATTGAAGAGAGACAAATGAGTGACTCATACACACATGCAGAGGATAAAAATACTCTGGCCCAGTGCATCCCACAGCCTGGACCAGCATGGCTGTGAGGAGTGGGGTGACCAGGCATGCTGAGGTGATGCACCTGTTCCCATGAGCAAAGCAGAGGACTGGGTTCTGGGGACTTGGTAAGTGCTGCTGGAGCTTCCTCAGGGTTCAGATAATACTGCTGTCAGCCAAAGTTGCTCCTGCTGTGAGCAAAGGGGATAAAGTGCCATGTGCTGTGGGGAGCTCACCAGTGCTCTTCATCAAGCAGAGGAAGACACAGCTTTAGCCATCCCAGTGCTGTGGGATAATGCCAGCTGATGCACCACATTGTGAAGCCAGTAGCATGTACAGTCAGCCTAGATGCAATGTTGGGCATGGCCACATTTTCCTAATGTTAAACCTAAACCAACCTCCACCTAGCTCCAACCTCCTATCAGGGAGTTGTTGAGAACGAGGTGTCCCCTGAGTCTCCTTTTCTGCAGTTAAATCACCCCAGTTCCAAGTCACTCCTCAGAGTGTCCCTTCTCCAGCTTCATCAGCCTTCATCAGCCTTCTCTGGACATGGTCCAGTCCCTCAAAGTCCTTCTGGCAGTGAGGGACCAAAACTAAACCCAGGATTTGAGCTGTGGCCTCACCAGTGCCCAGTACAGGAATGTGGTCCCTGCCCTGGTTCTGGTGGCCACACCAGTACTGACATAAGCCAGGATGCTGTTTGCCTTCTTGGCCAACTTGTTATACAGCCATTCACTTTCAGTTGCTGTTGACCAACAGAAGGCTAGTCAAGCCCTGCTGAGTTGCAGAGCATGGCAAGAGCACAAAAGTTACTGAGGACTTTGCCTGTAGGGTGGTTTGTTCTGGTCTATGCATTGGGGAATGAGCAGAGAAAATGCCTGGGAACCTCTGCTGTGATTTACAATCCCTTGACAGGCAGTGGCCAGTGCTAACTGATCACTACAATAAGAAAAAATGGGGGATAAAAAAAGAAGAGCCCTTGACACAGCAGGTTGGCAAGAAGAGGGGATGCCCTTTGGGTAACATGTCTAAAACAAAGCCTGATGGAGCTCCCTGCCAGAGTGTGGCTGGTGGCAATGGGTCTTCTGCTTCATGCTGCTGCCTCTTTGATGTTGGCTGAATAAGAGAATGCCAGCCAGAGGAGCCAGCGGGCATTGCCATGGCACCTGTAGGCACATGGGCACTGTGATGGGAGTCGTTGCTGATGCTGTGCACTGCACTGCTGTGCAGTGATGTAGACATCACAGGGTCCATTCATTGCCCAACTTTCCACTGGGTTCCCAGGGTCCACAGTTTGGGACGCAACAGGGAGCAGTGAGGATGTGGGAATGGTGTCTGAGTCCCCTGTGTTGGCTGTGCCCCACGCAGACAGCCAAGTCACTCATGTCCTGGGTGTAACTTGGCCACCAAGGATTTGCCCGGAGAGCAGTTAATGATGAAGAGACTCCTTGGATATGATCTCAGATCTCTTTGAGATTTTTAGACTCCTGCTCCTTTCTCCTCAATATCTTTCAAGTATGAACTGCCTTCCTTTGCATCCCAAACCTGCTGGTGCCCATCAAGGTGTTTTCCTGAAACTCAGCAGGCTCTGGGTTTAGATTCAGTAGAAAATTCCCAGGCAGAGGGACAGGGGAGGTCCAGGTGCTCACAACAGTGGTATCACTGTACCCCACAGTTAGGTGTCACCCCACTGTCAGCTATGGGTGGCAGCCTAGGGCAGTGGGAGAAAACGTTCCTCTTGTAACCTGACAGGTTCTGGAGATCACGTTTCTGGCATTTAGCTAGAAGCTGAAGTGCAGGAGACAGGCTTCTGGCAGGGATCCCAGCTCTCTCTGCTTTACTGGTAGTGGGGTGGGGAGCTGCCATGGCTCGGCAGGAGGCCAGCCAGAAGCCCAGCCGGGAGCTGGGATGCAGGGAGGATGCTCTTGCAGGGATGCAGCTCTGGGAGCAGGCTGGAGTGGGAGAGGGCAGAAAGCTAGGATGGGCAAAAAGAAGGGTGGAAAAGCAAGGAAAGGTGCCAGTCAGGAGCAATGGGTGAGGTGGGAAACCACCTTAGGAAGCTGTGCAGAGGTCAGGCACATTTAGCAGATGCAAATTGCTCCAGCCCCACTCACGCACTCTGCTTAGCTCCCCCCAGCATGGCTCCAAGCATAGGCCTGCTTTCCCAAAGGCAAACATGATGAAGAGGAGGTAGTTCATCACCCTCTGCAAACCTGATGAGGGTACAGACACCTCTTGGGCTGAACTCAGAGCTGGCTTGAGGACTAAGCAACCAGCTGCAGGTGGGAGTCCTGCTCTGGCTACAGTGGCTTTGTGATTTTTTGCATCCCCCGTGTTGTAGGAGAGGTTTCTTCCCACTGCCAGCTTAGCTCATTCCACTTGCTGTTGTGGCATACTGGGCAGTGGGGGCAGTTGAGGCAGCAGTGGGACAGCGCTATGCTTTCCTGCTCCTGGCTGTGCACTCACAGAGCATGCCAGGCCCCTTCACTGGGGGCAGTACAAGGAACTGAGCCCTGTGCATATATGGACAAACAAAGGATTCTTTTTAGCCTGAATTAGCTCCTGGACTTGACCACCCCAGGAGTTTGCATGGCTGGCCTGAAGTGCTGGATGGCACTGAGGCAGGAACAGGGGAAAGTGAAATGGGACACCCTGACCTGGCATCTGTACCAGTGTAGGCAGGACACACACCAGGGCACAGGGTCACCTCCCAGAGGCATTTGCACCGGGCTGCAGCCTGTCTAAGCTAGATGAAACACCAGAAGGGGTAGAACTGCTCCACCATTCCACCCCTACCTGTGTGATCCTACAACCACAACTCATGATGATGCAGATATGAGTCAGTTTGATGAAAACAAGAGTCCTTTTCTCCTTTTGCCTTTGCTCAGGACCACTGCTACCTTTCCTCTGTGCTTGCAGGGATGCTAATGCTCCCTTCCTATGCCTTCTGCATAATTCTTCTCAGAACACCAACCTCAGTTTGGCAGGAAGAGCCTGCACTGCTTGTTCCTAGTTATAACTCTCAGCTGGTTGTATTAAATAGGATGGTTGGATCGGCCTGTGCTGGTCTGAAGGCTGCCGTTTCTTCATCACTATTTACTGCTCTGCCAGGCTCCTGTGTCAGATGCAAATATTAGCAGCAAGACCTTAGATTTACTTCCACACCACTGATGGAAATCTGGCAACACAACGGACAGCACTTTTCCTGGTCTCCACATCATCCTCTGGGGAAGTTTCCAGCACAAACATTTCAGGGTGCAGGGGTGGATTCATCAGTGGAGGGGGATCACTCCACCAGTGAGTGTGACACCCCTGGCCACCTACCACCCTGCCTGATCCTGTGGGGTGCTTCCACTGCAGGATGACCTCGCTGCTTGCTCAGAGCTGCTTCACAGGCATAAAGCTCTGCTGGCACCGAGCAGAGACCCGAGACATGTTTGCAGCTGTTGTCTTCTACTGCAGAGGTTCAGCAGTGGGTTCACCAGCAGCACAACCAGTCTGGCAGCCACGCAAAGGGTGGAGCAGGGTTCAGGGACAGGAAACACTGCCCTCAAATTAGCCCACCCTGGCCAGTGAATCAGAGCCTTTCCTAACCCCGGCTATTAAACCACTGATTGACTGAATAAACATGCCATAATAACAGCTCATAACCTGCAATGTGGCACCCATTGTATGTGGGCGCCCTGATCCCAGAGTAGATATGACCAGAGAGCACGTTGTGTGCTCTGAACCTGGTGAGGAAATCCTGTGCAGGTGAGAAAACCTCCAGACAGAGAGGCAAGGCTCTTGAGGCTTTGAAGGGTTGAGCATTGCCCCACAAGGAGTCAGGGCAGTCCCCACCATGCCACTAGCACACGCTTCAGCTCTGTCGTCACCGTGTGATGTTCTTGCTCTTGTTTTTCTCTCTTTTTTTCCTATGCCATTATATTCGACATGAAACAGCACTAGAGACTGCATGACTCAGCTAGTTGCAATGCAGCTTCTCTGTGGCTTTCTCTGTCTTTAGGACTGCGACCCACCTCAGGATGGCTACAATCTGTTTTGTCTTTCTGGCTAAATTCCTCTTTCATGGGAAACGCAGGGTCCTCCAAGATTGACTTCCCCTGCACAAACTGCCTGGGCTGCTGGAGGATGGGGTGAGCTTGCAGGGGCCCCTGGGACTTGTAAACTCAAGCAGTGGGACACAAAAGCCTGAATCCACAGAGCATGTGCAGGGGAAGATGGATCCTATTTGGGGATTGTAACACAGCCATCCTCAGCAAGAGCCCTCCTGCAGCTTTCTGAGGGCCTTTGGGTCCTGCTAATCTGGTGGTCTGGTGCTGCTGCAGGAAGCCACGGGCATTCTGATGATGATGCTTTGCCTGGGGTTTGCTTCCATTTCCTTAACATGGGCTCTCGGAATCAGGCATTTTCATGCACCGATAATCTGTAACAATTGGGCAAAAAATCTCTCCTGTGTTGTTGTCAAGTTTCAAATCTCCAGTGGGTTGGAACAGACACAAAGTTCTTCTGGTTTCCTCCTTTTCCATCTCTCATCATTTGGGTTGAGTGGACAGACCTCTCAAGAGGATACTCAAAGAAGATGCATTGTGATGGGTCCTCCAGGACCTCGTTTTCATTTTGCTAGATGAGAGGCAGCATTTGGCCCACTGCTCCCCTTCAGATCCATTCTCTGAGGTACAAGGTGTTTACCTGAGCAAGAGGAGCACTTCCAGCATACCCAGTGCCTGTGCTTCCAGCAGCTCCTGAGTTGCTGACTACCCAGAGATTGGAGGAATTTCAGTCTGTATTGCTCACCCCAAGAGTCCAGAAGTTTTCAAAGCAGGGAGAAAACCTTGCTTTTTATGGTACTTTGATGGGTGCTTCTCAGAGAAGGGTAGAGGTTGAGCTGAGTTTGCAGGATATTTCTGGGGATGGAAAGGCCATGCAGTGCTGGAACCAGCAGCTCCATCTGCATCTCCCTGCACCTACATAAGTCCTCATGCTATCTATGCCTCCCTGCTTTGTGAATCTCCACAGACCATCAACGCCTGAAGCTTCTGGTGGGAAGGCACCATCTCTACTGTCTAGACCTAGATACATTGTCCATGGTATTGCAGGCTCAGAGGCACCTCCCTACTATTCCCGCCCTCACACCTCTATCCCTGCTGGCTCTGTATTCATCTGTCTCTGGCACAGAACATTCTGCACTGATAAAATAAACGTCCCAGTCCCACAGCAATGCCTCTGCTGCAACACCCCATTCCACCAGCAGTGACCCCAGCAGCTCCCCAGCCCCTCTGCCATCACCCCTTCACATCCTTGCACTGCCTGATGGTTCCTCTGCCACCCTGGGTAAGAGGCAGGGAAAGATACAATCCCCTTGGTATTTTCCAAGTGTGTCTCCCCATGAGCTGTGTCTGGAGCTGCCAGCTGGGCTGGGCTGCCTGAGCATGCATCTCCACTGCGAGGACTGTGCTTTGGAGCCCACGCTGGCAACACCGGGTCGTGCTGCAAGACTCATTTATATTCCTTAGCATGTGGTGGGCGCCTGTCTCTGCTTCGGGTGGTTCTGGCTCTCTGCTAGCAGGTGGCCCACTGGGGTTTGCTGGCAGCCGTAAGGGGAGGGTATTTTTAGCTTTTCACTCCCTCCTGCTGTGGGCGGTATGTGGCATTTATTTGTCATTAAAGTATTTGTAATTAGAGTCTTACATGGCAAGAGTAATGGTGTGGAGCTGAAACACACTGAAGGTACTATCATCAACACCCCAGCTTCTGGGGTGTTGGGGCAGAAGTCCTGCAAGTTGTCCCTCTGCCATGCCCAAAGATCTGTTTGATTGTCACCATGTGAGAGCCAAGCTGGATGCTTGGGTAGAAATGCAAAACACCCAAATCTGCTGGTCATAAGTTGTAAAGTAGAAGTCCACGTGAATTTCCACAGTCACAAATCCGTATGTGTTTGCACAGACACCTCCAGCAAAGCTGCACTCAGGCTGTATGTGAATGCATCTGGGCATCCTGACTCCCCACATCTCTGCAGGGATGCCATTCCTTGTCAGGAAAGGGCTGCTTCCATGTATCCACGCCCAGGTTGAACCCACTTTTTCCAAAGCCAGCCCCTTAGCTTGGCTCTTGATATTCCCAAACCTCCATCTGAGCTGCCTGCCTGGCTGTCCTGCTCTTCCATGCCTGCCTGTGCACTCCTGCACATGTGTCTGGGAAGAAAACTGCTACCCAGTCTGCCTTGCTAAGTCTCTACAGGGAGTCCCATGCCTTCCCCAAACCTCTGCAGGCTGCTGAAGCCTCCCTGGCACACCAAGTCCTCGCTGTGAGGCTCATGCATTCCTCAGTGTGGGGGAGAGCCCTGCTGGAGGCATCTCCAAGGCACGGGCGTAGAAGCAGCATCACACTCACTGGAAATCCAAGTGAGGACACTGCACCTGCACGTGGAGCACATGCAGACTGCTGTCTGCACTGGTCCTGTTCTGGTACAGGGACAGGCTGGGGGGCTGCAGGCAAAACCTGAGCAATCCAGCATGGTGAGGAGAGGGAGTCCAGCCTTTCTGTTGGCATTGGCTCCTTAAAGCACTTCTGTCACACCTCTGGATCAACACATGCTTGCTGCTCCTTCATCCTCTCTCCTCCCCTCACGACTGCAGGGGCCAATGCCCTGTGGGACACTATCCCAGGTTTGCTGCTTCAGCTCCTTGTGTTGGCATTAGAAACCCAGATCAGAGGTGAGGAAAAGCATTAACCTTTGAGAGTACAGGCTCTGGTAATTGTGTGGCGTCTGAGACTGGGAAAGCAGATGCCAGTATGAACCTCAGAGACATGTCCTGGAGCTGAACAGGAGGATGTTTGGGCTGTTGTGGTGTCCTGGAGCCCCTGTTTGCTCAAAACTGGTAAGAGATCTGCTTGCACACATGTTGTGTACATCTTTGTGCAAATGCATGTGTCTGGGTGTATGAGAGCCTGGGTATCCTCCCTGCAGTGACACAGCTCTGGGGAATGTCCAGGAGCTGGCAACCACCTCAGAAGGGACCTGTTGCAGCAGCCACTCTGGTGCCTTCATGGGAGAGAGCAGACAGGACGTAACTGTCTCACTGCAGGTCCAGACACTGTGGGAGGACTGGTTGCAGGTCCTGGCTCCATCAGGCTCCTGTTATGATCAGTGATGGCTCCTGGCTTGTGCCTACACCACCAGTTGTAGAAAGAACCCATGTGCGAAGGTGGTGTCTCACACACTGCTTGTGGGTGGCTCCACCAGCGAGCTTTCACATTACCCAAGAAGAACTGAGGGCAGAATTTCTGCCACATGTGTACCTCCTCAGGAACTCCACCAGCACCAGTGCCTCAACACCACTGTCTGCACGCACATGGAGGAGTGGAAGAAACAGAGACCTGGTCAGGGCAGGTGCCTCCGTGTTCCCGGCAAGGCAGACTGCATCTCAAAGTACCATGAGCAACCAGGGAAGATCGTCTCCATGAGGACCCTAAATCCTCCTGCTCTTGTTGCAGCTAGATGTCTACAGCACTGGGTCTGGAGCCATGCCCCACAGATGCCAAGTGATGGATGAGCAGAGAAACTTTCCCGTTACAGGATGATGCAGTAACCGTGGATACCAGAAAGGTAATTGGTGAGAAAGGGAAAACCTGAAAAAGGCACCTGCTGCTGGATTCAGCCATTCCAAAGGTCTTTGAGGTAGCTGCTGATTTACACATCAAAAGAGGAAACTGAGAAAAGCCTGCCCAAAGGTTGCAGCCGAACTGTGCTCAGGTCCTCACCCAGATGGCTACTGGCCTCAGCAGATGGGGTAGGATGCGTTCCTTCCAGCTCAAACTGCCTCCCCATCGAGTCTGTTCTGCTATGTCCCTGCGGGGGTGGGGAGAGTGATGCAGACACATTTGGAAGACAATTTGTGATGTTTTCAGGTAGCCTCTTACCGTGGCTTTGTCCCAGGCTTCAGAGAGAGCTGGACAGTGTAAGGGGTGTTCCCCATCCAGAGACCACATCTACAAAATCCCATGGTTCCTGTCTTGCTGTCCCACTGTACAAAACTTTCCCCATGTGCACACCCCTAGCAAGCCAGGCTGAGATCCATGGAGAAAAAAAGCCTTTTGAAGGCTTGGCTGGGACCAGCTGGATGCTGCCACCATAGTTTTACAGGCCAAAATATCTTCTCTGACAGGGCACATCTTGGATCATCATCATCAGTAGTTTCAGATAGAGCTCTTCTGCTCACAGAGTTGTGTCTGCAGCAGAACAAGAACGGGATGCAGAAGGAGAAGTCTAAGAAGCCATTTCACAAGGGACCTCTTGAACCATCTCCATCTTGTTTATGGCTAAGCTGATGGGAGCAGAAGCTCTGCTTCAGGACTGGCCCAGGACCTCCAGGGTAACAAAAGCAATTTCTGTGGCTTTTTACAACCCGTGAGTGGGGCAGACAGGCTCTTGAGGACCTACTGAAGGGGACAGACGTGGCATGGTCCCCATATGCCAACACATTTCTCCACGGGGCTCCTGTCTTGTCGTGTTTCTCAGCCGGTCTCCCTACACTCTGGCTGGTGAACCTGCAGACCTACTTTGCTTGGGTCTCTGGAGTCTGTTGACCACCAGCAGCCTGCACTGTCCTTTTCCAAAGACCAGTTCCAGGACGGTTTCTCTGAAGCAAGGGGTCGGACCATGATGAAGACCCCCTGAGGCAGCAAAAGACGCAGCCCTCCACGCTTGCCCAGCAGCACCCATCAACATGCCGCAGTGTTTCTAGGCAGAAAGCCCTGAGGAAGCTGTTTGCCAAGTGCAACAAAACCAACCACAGCTGATTACACCAGCTTGTCCTCCTCCAGGGACATGGGGATGAGCAACAGCCATCCAACACCCAGTGTGAAGTTCTGTCTGAGGGTACAGAGAATGGAGCAGCATCCCATATTGCCTGAACGCCTATCAAAGACACCCAAACCCAGAAACCATACTGAGAACCTGGGTCCAGGCTGGAGGACCTCCCTGAGCTGCTCAGGGGGAACAAAGTAGTGGCCTGGCAAGGTGGGAGCCATGTGTGGTTGGCTGGCCCCATCCTTGGATGCAACCCCCATTAGCAGCCTGCCTGGAGTCTGTGTATTAGCCGTGAATTAATGTCCTGCAGAGACTGGGAACTGGGATCATGCGGGGATTAAAGAGGCATTACCCCTTTGTTAAAGCTGATGTTTTTGGGATAATCTGGAAGCTTTAGCTAATACATTATTACAGAAACTCCTTCAATCACAGCGGCAGACAGTAAGCAGATTTGGATATTACTGCACAACTGTGCGCAGGCCTGCTGCTGCTGCTGCTGCTGCTGTTCTGCGCCTGGGCAGCATCGTGCCGCAGCTGTGTGTGTCCTGCCCTGGGAAGTCTGCAGAGCCCCTGGGATGGCCTCATCTCTTTGAAGAGGTGCTATGTGCACAGCATCTGGAGATGCTACATGCAGAACTGATGGAAAGCTCTGTCCTGGCTAAAGTGTTCAGGGCTTCTCTGGGGAAATAAACACCTCCAGAAACACTCAGAGGGCTTTGTCCGTGGAGGAGACCACCGGGAGCTCCAGTCTGGATCTACAGACCAGACAAATGTGAAGCATCTCTGGAGAAGGGGAAACTGTTGCTTTTGACAAATACTTCCCCTTGCTGCTGCTGCCCCATCAGATCTGCTGCTGCTTGGACCCCAAAATGGCTCCATTCTGTTTTCTCAAGAGCTGCAGAGGTTCTAACACAATGTGTTATTTATTCATCCCAGTGTGGACAGCAGCATCAAGATTTGGGGCTTTTGGAAGAATCTGTTTAGAAGATACCTGCCCATGCTTGCAGAGGTTCTAAGTGTGCAGGTCTTACAGATGACTTCTAGGCACCACATTCCCAGTCCTCATTGGGACAATGGTGGATATGCTGAACACATTTTCTCACAATATGCTATTCTATCACATATTGTGTCTCACCAGGTGTAATCCCACAGGATCATATTTGAATCCTCAAAGCTCACACTTGCCCTAGCATAGGCATGAGATCAAGCCCTCCCCCTGGAGAGAGAGATATGACCTTTCCCTTCCCATTTAGGCTGTACTATCTTGGAAGTCTGGCAGAACCCAGAGTTAGATTTAATCTCAGTCCCTGCTCATGACTTTTCCTCCCATCCAGCCTTTTAGGGATGCTATGACTCTCAAAAAGCAGTCCTAGAGACATGGAGGCAGATGATTACAGCTGCCATGCCTGGGATTAAAGGAAGGGCAGTGTCCACTGTCAACCTCATCTCTTAGAAGCGGTGGATGGAGATGCAGTAGGCTCAAATCCAGCTAGGGGCAAGGCAGAGACCTGAACATGGCAGTGCACAGTGTGATGGGACCTGAGCTTGAGCCTGCTCAGTAGTGCTTTGGGGATGACTGGGAAAGTTCATGTTACTCTTACGGCAGATGCATGAGGTTGTTTGAACCAAATGCGGCTGAGAAAATAGATATTAACCTCTGGAGAGCTAACAGAGAGAAAGAGAAAATGCAGCAGATAAAACATGGGATGGAAATTGGAAGGCAGAGATGGCAGAGAGCACACACAGCTCCTCCAGAGCATGTGCAGGGGAACCTGGCTGGGTATGAGGGCATAGGGAAAATATGCTGGAGCTGTAGGATCACACAAGGGTGCATCTAAGTCCTCAAGCAGGAGTGGGGATCCACTTTCCCAAATCCACTCACCTCTAGTGATGAAGCAAAAGGCAGAGATGGAGGACTCAAAGCCACGATGCTAGAATGCACAAAAGGTAGCAAATCCCTCAGCCCGAATGACACATCTGCAGTCCTCAAAGAGCTGAAAACCAAGTGACTAAGCTCTTAGCAATAACACACAAATTCACATCCTCCAACTGTTGGACCGGGGGCAGTAAATGCTGGGCCTACATTTTGAAGAAGGCCCCAGGGTGTGCTAGGGATTACAAACCAATAAGCTCTGCCTCAGCACAAGGAAACAGTTGAAACAATTATGCAGAAACATAATTAGAAATCTCGTAGAGCTGGGGTTCCTGAGCTGCTGTATCCAGCCACTTCAAATAAGTGTGGATCACCCCAGCATCCCCTCTTTTCTGGGCCAGGTTGTCTGGTACCCTGCTGGACACACAAGTCATGTCTGTGCACAGCTGGAGGTGAGGATGGAGGTGCTGGCAACAAGCAGATTTGCCACCAAGTCTGTAAGCAGACCCGAGGGGTTCAGGGCCAGCAGGACCCTTATCAGACACAGGGGTTTAGACCCTGCCAAGCTGCCAATGCCCATGTGAACAGCAGCAGGTCAGACCCAGCATTGCTTGCCCAAGGGGTGTGGCTTTGTCCCATTGCTCCTAAGAGCCATTTCGCTTCTCAAGTCCCCAATATGTTGCATTCAGCACAGGTGTTCTGCTCAAACGAGGAGGTGCTTTCTCAGAGAAAGGAGCACATTCCTGCACAGAAGGGAACCTGTTGTTCTTTGCACAGAAGGAAGATGCTGTGGGAGCACTGAGCAGCTCCATCCTCAGTGTTTGCATTGGTACTTCTCTAGAGATCAACCCCAACCACAAGCACTGTGACCGCAGTGCTGGGAAGATGCTGGCAGCCATGTAAGAGCCATGAAACTCACTCACGACATGTCTTTCCTCCTTCAGCATAACTTTTGCCCCTCTCCATATCCAGCCACTGATCCTGGTGACTCTTCAAGGGAGGTAAATCCTACAGAACTCACTCCTGTTTGGTGAAACTGACCAAGACCTAAAATCACCTATTTTCCTTATATTTCAAGGAAATAAGCATAAATCAAACACTCAAATGACCAAATAGCCATCAGTCCCCTGCAGCCAACCAGGCTGTCTCGGAGCAGGCTGGTCTCACCAGCTGGGATTGGATGTGCTGCTGCCTTCCATTCGAGGCTGGTTTGGGTTCTATTTTCTTCAGTGCTAACAATAGGATTGCAAAACAAAATTGTATTTTGGGATCGGTTGTTTCACTTCCTCCCCTCCCACTTTCCTAGATAGGTGAAGAGGCACGGAAATGTCCACAGGGTTATAAATACCTGAGTCAGACTGGGAAAAACACCCCCCCAAAAAAACATCTGAGAAAGGCTCTTCTATAACACCTGTTGTGACCAGCTTCCCTGCAAGGAATTACAGGCCCTCAGGGCCCATCAGCAGAAGTCTTGATGCTCATGGAGTACTCCAGTACCTTGATGCTCACAATGCCCCCAGAGCAACCCCACTGGACTCCCTGTTTTTATGCAATGAGGGTACAGGCAGGCAGCTGGCACAGATAAATGTTTCTGCTCTGGGCTTTTCTCAGCAGAAAGAAGAGCAAGTGCCTCCCTCAAGGGCCTCTTCCGCCTGCCTTATGCCCTGGAGCGTTCGTGCACCTTTCTCTAGAGCATTTGCATGGGGCACCACAGAGACTGCAGGCTGGTCTGGAGGGATGCTGGTCTGGAAATCCCCACTGCAGCTCCCCACAGCATATGCCAAGGGGCCTGAGGACAAGAAATCAGGAGGGACACCCCCTCCTTCCCCACATTTAACTGTTGAAAAAGTAGGACAGGTCTCCCAGGCTCTCCTGTGCTCCCTCTATCACTCCCAGCATCTCTCCAGTTCACTCCTGCCTAACCCTGCCCTCTCTTGCTCCACCAATGTAATCCTCAAACTCAAGAATGTCCCTGATTAAACTGCAAACCCTTTGAGCTGGGCCTGTCTGGTGTCTGACAGGACACTAATACTGGCAGCACTGGGAAGAAGAATGACAGGGAAGAGGAATATGTGGCCCAGCCTGGGAACTGCCCCTTTGTCCCAGCTACAATGGCTGCTACAGGCAGGTCAGGAGCCTTTTGGTTCTTGATGAAGCAATTGCACTCTCTGGCATCACCAAGACAGACCAGAGGTGATGAGCACCAGGCACATCCCCAGTGGATCTGGTGCTGGTGTCCCTGATTTGGCAGACAAATGGTTTTACAATTGACCTATTCTCTCCATATCTCTCATGCCTTCCATAGCTGCACCATTACAACTGCCTGTGGGGCAACACTGGAGTGAGTTTCATACCAGGGCCAACAGCTGAGCTTTCACGTTGGATCAACTCTGCTTCAGCTTGGTGAACTTTGAACCCACAGGGCAGCTTCTGCATGGAGTCAGAGAGTGGGAAGGTGTGTACAGGGTCCCCCTTCCCCACTATATTTCAGCAGACTCACGTCCTCCCTCCTCCCTATGCGGCAGCCTTCCATCATGGAGCACCCCACTAACACCACCACACTGCCCTCTTCACCTTCCTCAGTGTTCATGAAGGGATGAGCAGCTCCCTGCTCCACTTCACAATGCCCCTTGCATGCAGCTCTTCAGCCCACTTCAGGTCCAAGTGACACTGCTGTAATCAGGCCAAGAGATTTAATTTGGTGAGCAAAACGTAATGTGATCAGGTTCACTAAAAATGTCTCTCTGAGAGCCAGGCCAACACTCTCCAGTGTTTTTCCTTTCTCTGCTCATCTACCCCCTCGCTTGGGAACATGTGTCTGGCACGCACAGTCCTCTCCAACCCTAGTGGCACTGCCCACGCTTGGCTCCACTTGCATTGCTTTCATGTCTCGTGCACAGCTGGGTGGGAGAGATCACAGTTTCTTGCCACACAGCAATGGATTTACTTTCCTTCACCTCTTACTGAAGGCTGCAGCTCACCATGTCACACCTCGGACTTGCAGAGCCATCTCCATGCTCAAGCTTGGCGTGTCTTGATTTGCAAAAGCCTTCACTTGGTGCCTTTTGGCCACATCATGGTGGTTTTACCAGGGACCTCAGCTGGGTGGATGGGATCTTGTTATCCAGGCCTCCCCAACAAATTGTGTGAGGATATTAATTTTACTTCTTGCTATGGAGAAGACACAGACACCAAAATGACTCTTTTTTTCTTGTCCTCTATCTCCTGCTTCTCAAAGCCTCTTGTGATTGCAGACTTAATTAACTCTGAGCGAGGATGAGATTGGACAGCCAGTCAAGGCTCTGGCCACAGGAAGGCTGAGAAGAAGAACATCACTCCCAGGTGACTGTCCCTCCTATTGCAAGCCCCGAGTGTCTGGAGGTAGCCACTCCACTTTTCAGGGGCTGAGATATCTGTGTCACTTCATAGCACTCTTGGCCCTGGCAGATGGCAGTCTGGTTCCAGCTATGCAGGGCTAACTCTTGTCCCGTGGCAGTTGTTTACACTGCAGGCAGTGGCCATGGCCTTGTTTGCCTGCCTTGCTCTTGTACTCCCTCACTTGCCAGGCTCACATGCATGTGGGCTGCAGTGCCTCTCGGAGGCCCCTGCACTGTGCCAAGGGAGCTTTTCTTATCTTCACAGGAATGAAAACCTTTTCCAAATCAAAGTGCTCGGGTGGCTTTGAAGAGTTTCTTCTGGAGATGAAATAAGTCTGTTTGCAAGTGCAAGCAATTGCTGCTGAAGCTGGAGCTCCTGGTGGGACAGTGTTTGGGCTGCTGGTGAGCAGTGGATCGGGTCTGTGGTCTAGGGGCTACCCCAAGCTGGGTACTTTGGCAACCTCAGCAGTCTTGAGGCCTTCATCCAGGCTGAAATGCCTCCCTCCCAGACAAAGCCCACCTACATGAGGCTTTTCTGTCTCATTTCTCACTGGCTGCATGCTGGCAATTGTGTGGCTTGAAAGGCAACCAACAAAGGACTGTTTTAGATGCTATAGAGATCCTGTAGGTGTTCAAAGAGCACCCTGCACAATAGGGTGCCACACGAATCCTCAAGTCCCTGAGCTCTGCAGAGCCCATCTGGAGCAGAAAAATAAATCCAAGAACCAGGACAGCAAGTAAGTCTGAGGAAAGTGTCACCTCCTGGAGGAAACTGCTTGGAGGTGCTGGGTGAATGGTAGATGTGGAGGGACTAGAGAAATTCTTGCTGAGGGCCTGAAGACAGGCAGACATGCTATTATGTGATCTGGGACTTGCCAGCACAGGCTGTACCTGCCAGCATGCCCTGGGGAGCAGAGGATACCTGGAAAGCCAGCATGCGTGTAGATTATTTGTTGTTTGATATTTTCCCTTTAATGCTTTTGTCCTAAAATAAATACACAAAGGTTCAGGGCCCTGCAGGTTGTGTCTGCTAGCAAGAGAAACGGATGGCTGAGTCAGTTATTGCTTTGGAACAATCGATGCTATTTGTTTACCAGAATGGGCAAAGTCTAGTTTTCCCTGGATGCATCTTGCTTACAGCTCCTCGAGCACCTGCCCCACAGCTGGCTTGCCACACAGCCCTGTGACCTCTCCACTACATCCTTTGCCTTCCTGCTTGCAAAAGACCCTGAACAAACTGGCTGATACACTGCTGCACAGGCCAGAGGGGCTTTGGGGGCAGAAGGACTTTGTCAAGGGGCAGCAGGGAGCCCCGCCTGGGGCTGTGATGCTCAAGAATGAGGACAAGCAGGATCTGCTGTGTGCTCCATCAGCAATGTGTCTATCTTCTTGGCACGTGGGCAGATGTAGGGAGTGGAAAAGCACAACGAAGCTCATCACATGCACCCATCCCCTGTATGCCACCCATCACACCTTGGATCCAGCTGATCCTCAGACCAACACAGGCACCCTTACACATCTGTCGTGCCCACATGAAGATCCCAACACAAGGATCCCACTCTCCAGGCCTCCAGACCACCATGCTTTCTTTTCACAGGGCTAGACCAGGCCCTCTTTGTCCAGTTCTACCATGCTGGGAACTGTATCCCTTGAAAGAGCATCTTGGTTACCCTCTTTTTGCCCAGCCCAGCTAGTTTGTCACTTGTTTAGCACTGTATTCCTCTTGGAGTTCACTAAATCACTCAGATTTTGCCCTGGCAACTAGGTCTTAGATACTGCAGAGCAAACAACAAGCAGAGATAAAGGGACAAATCTTCCTGTCAGGGCAAACACAACTGTCTGACCTCCATCCTGGTGACCAGAAAGGCCACATAGGTCCACCTCCATGCCATCACCTCCCATCCTAACCCCTTGCTGGCCCCAAGCCTCTGCCCGTGCTCATGTCTGGTGGTTTCAGGAGGCCATGTGCCTGCTCCAGAAGGCAACATGTTGACCTCCCACCAGATACTGCCCACATGGCCTCAGTGCTTCTCCCTTCCCAATATGTGCTGCTCTTTTCACCCTCATCCATTATGTCCCAGTGCCAGGGCTGCCTGTTCCTTTCCCCTATGTCCACTGTGATCTTGTCCCATAGAATTACAGAATCATTTAGATTAGAAAAGTCCTTTAAGGTCATCAAGTCCAACAATTAATCTAACTGTACCAACCATGTTCTTGATCTCCATATCTACCCTGCTCTTGCTGATGACGCCTTGGTGTCCCTATCCTCCACCTTCCTTCTTCTTTATTGTCTCACTCCGAACTTTGCCTTGGGCCCCCATTTCTAAGTTTATCCCTGCCATCTCCTGCCAAGTCCATGCTGACCCTAAGCTCTCCATCTTCTGACGTCCGTGCACATAGTCTGTCTGCTCCCTCCGTGGTGCCTGCCCCATCATATCCAGCACTCTTTTCTGCCGTGATGCCTGCCTCTGACACAACCCTGAGCCCTACAGAAGAATCTTTGAGAGCAGGGCTGACCAGGGCTCTCCAAGACATGTTAGGGCTCACTCCAAGAAGAGTGAGGATTGCCCAGGCTCTCCCTTTCCTCATATGTAGAGCAGTTCCTCTCCTGGCCAGCCCAGGTTCTCTGGACGAGTCTGAGTGTGAGCTGAGTTTCCTGCCATCATGTCTCCCATCCTCTGTCGAAGTCATACTGAGCAAAAAAGGTCTGATCTGGTCTCCTCTCACCAACTCTCCTTCCGCCTTTCTTAGACTGAGGCCAAACCCAGGATCTTCTGGGGAGAGTTCATGGCTGCCCCAAGATCTTCACTTCAGACAATGTAGAAATGTTCTTTCCCTGTATCTGTTCTCACAGACTATCTCCAGGTCTAGACCATCTCCAGCAGCAGCTGGAGACTGACTGGTGGTAGACTTAGGAGCAGGAGACCATTGGAACCTAACAAAGGCAGGAAAAGGGTGTTGTTTTCCTTGTAGAGGAGGTATGAATAGCAGATCCTCAAGAGGACATGAGGCCAGCTTAGAAAACAGCAGGGATATACTAAATTCAGCTAATTTCTTGCAAAGCTTTCAGAGAGTTTTCCTCTTCCTGCTACTCTCCAGCCTCTCCTCCCTTTGGGCAGGTCTTCCAGCCCCTCAGTGGCTCCTGCACTACCAGGACATGAACCCACCAGTGTCCTGGCTGATTGAGGGTGCCTGGTCCAGGGGTGGGGAGGCAATGAAAGGGACCAAAGCATCCCCACACTCGGGCATGGAGAAGCTCACTGCTTCCTGCACAGAAGCCCCTGTGCTAAGCCTCATGAGCAAGAACTTGAGTCTGTAGGGGAATAAATAGAATGCCAAAGACAGGGGAAGTCACCACAGCCCAAGTCCCTGGCGTGAGCACAGTGCTGGGAACAGCAGAAGCTGTCCCTTGAGGGTGGCTAACATCTTGGGGAAGCTGAGCATCCCTACAGGCTGCTAGTCTTCTAGAAAGTTCCTCTGAATCCCAAGACCAGCTCTGGCTTTGAGCACCAAAGCTCGGTTTGCAAACAAGTTTTAACTTTTAGTGCTTCTACTTGAAGAAATCTCCGGTACTGCAGAGTGGAGACTGGAGAAAACCTTCCTGTTCTCTGCAGAAGTCTGCCTGGACCCTGAAGCAAAAAAATTGATCAATCATTGCTTGAATAATTGCAGGGCACTGCAGACAATCTGTTCCCAATGACCTGTGAAGGGAAGGAATGAAGCAGACCTTGGGCCAGGGCAGGTCACTCACCACAGCCCATTCTCACGTCAGCCACAGAGTTCCCTCCAGAAGCTGGATTAGATGGTTTCTTTTTTAAAAACAGATCTAATCTCTTTTCAAAAGCTTGAGCGATGACATGAGTCCATCATCTCCCTGAGAAAATCTCTTCCAACCTTCAAATGCTTTCACCACTAGGACAATGGCTTTCAATTCAAGGCTGAATCTGTCTCTCTTCAGCTCCAGCCCTGCTTGTTACACCTTTCTGTGATATTTAACGGTTCCTCACTATCTTTTCAATGTGGTAGGACATAGGCCAGGTCCTTAGATCACCCAGTAATGTCCTTGTTAACACATCATATCATTAGGTCTGGCTTTTCACCCTGAGGTTGGGTCTGCAGTGCTCCTTCAGGCTCTCCTAGTATTTCCCTACCTGTCTTGGAGTGAGGGTTCCAGAATCATAGAATCATAGAATCATAGAATCATTACGGATAGGAAGGGACCTCAAAGATCATCTAGTCCAATCCGCCTGCAACAGCAGGATCACCTAAACCAAGTCACACAGGAACCCGTCCAGTCGGGTCTTGAACATCTCCAGAGAAGGAGACTCCACAACCCCCCTGGGCAGCCTGTTCCAGTGTTCCGTCACCCTCACCGTGAAGAAGTTCCTTCTCAGGTTGATGTGGAAACTCCTGTGTTCCAGCTGCCATTGCTCCCCTTTCAGACACCCACAGCAGGGTGCACCACACTTGTTTTTGGGATACCCATTTGTGCAGATGACCAGTTCCTCTTCTGCAGACAAATCTGCACTGCTGGATTAAGCAGATTCTCCCAGGAGGGCTTCAAAAGATCTCCCTCAGTTGCTAGTTAAAACTTAGTGTTTGTATCTGCACCCTGTAAAGACATTGACTCCACAGATCTCACCTGAAGACTCAACGTGCTTCATTTCCTGATATATTCCCCTGTTTGTCTGTAATCAAATGCACTCTGACCATTTAACCAGGTGATTCAGCATGAAACTGTCCTACCTCCTTTCTGTGTCGTACTCCCGGTGTCATTTTTAAGCCTTTCCAGCAAAGATTTCATATCTGCATCTACATCATTGATAACAAATGTTTAATAGAAGTGGACGAAGAGCAGGTCCCTGAGGGGAGGTAGGTAGGAATAATGCTACCTACTGATATCTACTCATTAGCAGCTACCTCTGAGATCAGCCAGGGAAGCATTTTTAATCCGTCTAATATGTGCCCTGTTAATTCCTTATAATGCAAGTTTTAATCAAAATGTCAGGTGGAAGTAAGTCAAATGCCTCTGAGAGATCCCAGTGTAGTGTATCAACACAATTGCCTTTCTCAACTAGACTCATAATCCTGTCAAAAAAAGACAACAGGTTTGTGTGACAAGCCCTGCCACCTGTTCCACCACAATGGCTGCAGCTCCTGATTGTAGGAATCTCACCCTACCATTTGTTCCTTGACCCAGGGATCCACCAGAAAGGCAATGGGGACTGCAAAACCCCATGAGCAATACCCTCATCCCCTTCTCCTAGTTATACCCTTGTTTTCTCCACATTCACAGTGATGTTTTGGGGACAGTGGTCCCTGAGGGAGAGGATATGCTTTCAAGGCTGGATGAGAAGGTCTGTGATGCTCAGCCCCAAGGGCCCATCCCAAGAGGAGCTTCTAGCTTGTCCCATGTGGCCCTGAGATTTGAGGTGGGCTGAGTGCTGTGGGAGGACCAGAGCTCAGGGGCTTCCCTGGCTTGAAGGATCTTTCATCCTCCGTCACTACAAAGCCTGGCCAGATCTGCATTTGCAGCAGCCCACAGAAGCTGCTTCTGTTGTCTTATTTTTGTTATTTTTGAGAGGATATTTTAGCGCTGAGCACATTCCCTCCTGTTGCCATGGCAGCCGTGACAGGGGTTATATACCGTGAGAAAAATAGCAAAATTAATGAGTGAGTGAAAGTGCAGCCTAGAGAAAAACAAGGTTAAAAAAAAAGACTTAAAACACCGTAATAAAGGCAATCTCCTAATAATTCGGCTGCAGGCATCCCACAGACAAGAGAGACAACAACCCTCCAAGCCGTCCAGCCCCAACATCGATCCCGGTGCTGGATCTGCCCACCTGCATGCCATGGCCAGCACATGTCTCTGCCCACGGTGTGAGGGATGTGCATCCCGCTTACACTCCGGATCAAGCTGAAACTGCTCGTTCCCTTCCCCTGCAAACCTGCAGCCCTTCATTACACGGTGGGTGTGTGGAGGAGAGGTTCTTTAATGCGCTCATTTCCTTGCATTTTGGGTTTTGAAGATCTTTTTGTTTTTAATTGTGGAAACAAGTGAGTTGTCAGAACATCTGTGTTATTAGCATTTGCTGCCCAAATCTGTGCTGCTGCCTCTCCCGCGGAGACCAGAGCTGATGAGAGAGAGAACAGAAGAGCCTTTGAACTCCTTGCAGCAGACGGCAGCCAGGTTGCTGAGTGTGTGCGTCAGGGAGGGGGTATTTATTCTCTTGTAAGGTTCATTTGCTTGCCGTGTTTCCCTTTCTTCTTACTTTCCCAGAGATTTAGCTGAATGCTCTTCCCTTGCAGCCTTTTGTTCTTCTGACAGGGCCCCACCGGCACCACAAGGTGGCTGGGTCCGCATGATGCCAGAGCATCATGCTCTGGGTACCTGCTGCACAGGGCATGCAAAACCTCCAGCAGAACCATTACCAACACTGGGACATGTGGGTGGGAAGATTCTGGAGGGTCTCATGAAGTCTGTGGCCAAAGCAGCAGTTAAATGGTTTCACATTGCTTACACTGGCCCTGCTAAGACAAGATAAGGACTGGTGACTACTACGATAGCCCCCAAGCAAGGGGAGGTGCAGGGAATGGCAATGCCAGCAACAGGGTTTCCTTGCTCTCAGAGGGCAAGGAGCACTCTGGGAGGAGCCTGGCCACTTTCAAAGGCAGCAGACACATGAGGAAGGAGGAAGGTAGAGATGAATAAATCATCCCTGTGATGCCACAGGAAGGGTCCCACCAGGTTCCCTGGATATTGGATGCTAATGGAACTGCCGAGGGCTTTGCCAGGCAGCAACTCTGGGCTGTAAAGAGGTGGCTTCTGGGGCTGGGACACTTTTCCCCCACCACAATCTAAGAGCCTGGACCTGTCTTGGACACGTAGCTGAGCAGAGGCTGCAGATGGCAGGCACAGGTCCTCTAGATCAAGTGGCATCTAGTAAACCATGTGCCTGAGCAGTTTCTCCCTGCAACCTGACTATTGACTACCTGTGCTCTTGCGAAAAGGAAACCTTTGGTCACTCACAATCTCTTTAGTTTGCCTTTGCCTCTCCATAGACAGCCCTAGGTCCACAGGGTCGCTTCCTCTGTTCCTCCCTTTGCTATAACTTGTCAGGAAAGCTGACAGTGACTGATAAATCAAATCTCGTGTTGTCTCCAGAGGGTTTAATTCCATCTCTCTGTTCAGATTCTTGGCTCACACCATATCAAGCAGGGTGACAAAACCCCACAGCTCTGCCCTTCCACAGTGGGCTCTGACCTTCCATAGGTTCTCACTTCACATCTTCTTCGAAACTGTCTTCATGAGAACAGACACCCAGGGAAAAAAAACAACAGTGCATAGACGTGGAGAAGCTGACAACTCTGCAGGGGCAGGGATTGCCCTGCTATAGGAAAGTTATTTCCACCCAGAGGAGGTAACTCTTTTGCCCCTTTCTCCTGTCCAGTAGGCAGAAGCCAAATCGGGCTGAGCTCCCTCTTTGCAGGGGTAACTGGGGTGACTTGGGCCGAGCCAGAGCCAGGGCTTCTCGGATCAGGCCAGCACAGCCTCTAGATGGTGCAGTCATCGCAGTCGAGCTGAGCATGTGTGTAGGCAAGGGAGTTGCGCAACAGGTTGGCTTAAGCTCAGCACCAAGCGATGCTCCCATACTCTTACTGCTGCGGTGAGGCAGAGAGGGCTTTCCAGCATCCTAGCCAGAAACCTGCATGGAACCAGCTGAGAAGGAAGGCACTGTTGGGTGAGAGGTCCTGCAGCCCTGTTGGGTACCCAGTACTGAGAGGCACCTCAGCATCTCTGTCTGAAAGCTCTGAAGCCTCTGGCAGGGCCAGACTGCAGCTCCAGCCGGCTGTCAGTGAGCGTTGGCTCTGCCGGTAGGAGCACAGAGAGAGAAGGAGCACCCCTGGAGCACGGTGTCCCCAGGCCCTCACGCCTTTGGGGTCCCACGGTGGGCCGCCGGGCAAGTGAGGACCCAGCTGCGACAGCATCGCAAGGGCAGCTGGGATCTGGCAGGTGCTCTCTGGTCCCGACACCCTGCAATAAAACCATGATTCACTAAGGTGTGACGGGAGGGAACAGTTGCTTTTCCAGGTCCCACTGCCTCACCCTGGCAGGAGCCGTCGTTCACTGCTCGCTTAGCTGGGGGGGGGATCCAAGAAGGAGTAGGCAGAGACCCCCGGTGGCGTGTTCTGACAGCTGGGCCCCCCTTCCCCAGCGCTGAGGGGGTGTCAAATGCCAGGTGGGAAAAACAAATATATGAATGAACAAATAAGAGTCCTGGGAGGGGATGAAAGGGGAGACCCGTCCCACGTGTACGTGAAAGGTAAGAGGTGTGAGGGCGTCCCTTGGGGGTGTGTATGAGGGACACTCCCCTCCTCTTTCCCCGGTGCCCGCAGCGGGGCGATGCCCGGTAGCTGCTTCCCGTCTCGTCCCGGGATGTGATAAGGGGCCGGAGCTCCTCCTCCCCGTGGTGGCGACGAGAGGCGGAGGCAGCGGGGAGAAGGGAGGAGAGGGTGGTNCGCTGCGTTTCCCCTGCACATCCTCACACACGCTGAGGGACGGAGGCGGGCACGGACGGACGGAGCTGCCCATCGGGGCTGCCGCCAGCCCCAGCCGCCGCCGCTCCGCTGGAGGAGCCGCAGCCCGGGGGAGGGGGGGGGCGGTTCCCGCGGGGCTTTTTTATTTTATTTATTTTGTCCCCCCTCCCTTTTTTTTTTTACATTTTCTTTGATTTTTAAATTAAATCTTATTTTTATCCGTGGATAACGAGCGAGAGGAGCCGGGAGGGTCGGGGGTAACCCGGCCCCGGCGGGGAAGAGGCGATGGATCAGCGCGCAAAGGGACAGCACGGAGCGCGGAGCCGACCGCATCCAAGTAAGAGCTGCAGTAGCGGCCGCGGAGAGCTGTGGAGTGGTGCGGAGCGGTGCGGGATGCCCCGGAGCCGGGAGGCTGGGGGACCGGCGCTACCGTGCATCCCTCTCCGCGCCGGGGTGCTGTACCAGGGCTGCGCGGGGTTCTGCGGAGTTCCGCGGGGCTCCGCAGGCAGCAGCAGCGGAGTCAGCGGCTCTTGCTTCCCGGTTCCGCCTAGTGCTGCCACTTGTTGTGCGGTGCGGAGCCAGCCCCGGCGCGGGCAGAGGGGTGGCTGCGGGATGTCTGTGGGGTGTCTATAGGGTGTCTGCGGTGCGGGTGTGTCGCGGGAGCGCTTGGGATTGTCTATTTTCCTCTGGATTGGTGTGTGTGTTCCCCCTTACACTCGCGGGTGGGTGCGCCCAGGATGCGCTGGTGCGTGGGAGCGAGAGAAGTTGCGGGTGTGCTGGCAACCGGGCTGGAATGGGGGTTTGCGGGTGCGTATGTGTGTGTGCGGGAAGAGCTGGGAACGGGGTTACAGGTCCAAGCTGACCGGCTTGTGTCCGTGGCGGGGTGTGCGTGCGGGGTACAGGAGCGGCGTGCGTGGTGCGGAGCGGGCTGCTGTTGTATGCGGGAAGCGGAGGGGTGGGGGGCGGTTTGTTGCGGGGTGTTACAGGAGTGGGGATTCTGCGTGTGGCAGCGGAGGGTGCGCGCACTCGCCTTAGAAAATGCCTTGGGTGTTTTTTCCGCGCCGGTACGTGAGGATGAGTGAGTGTGAAGCTGGTGCCGGGAGAGCGGCTTTCCCGTGTGTTTGTGCGGATATATGTGCGGGGCTGTCGGGAAACACCCGCTCATCCCCTGGCGCTCGGTGACCAGCAGTGCCGCCTGCGGGAGCCCCAGCCCGGGCAGCCCCTCCGCTACTTCCATCCGTTCTCCCAGGCAGCCGGAATTCATCCTGAGAGGTGGAGGGCCTCCAATACCGACCCCCCAGCGCCCAAGCTCTACCGGGCTGCCGGGATGTTTCAGGCCAGGGGTGTTTTTGCCACACCCCAGGAACCCACTTCGGGGCAGGATGGTGTTGGGAGGTTGACAGGATGATGAAGCGGCTGTGGGGGTACCCCCCAGGGTGGGAGGACGGGGTGTGCTGCCCCGGGGAAGCTCGTACAGGTCTCTGCTTGGATGGCAGCCCGAGTTGGAAAGGATGTGGAGAAGAAGGCAGGATGAGGAAAGACCCCGGGTTTCGCTCCTTTTCATCACTGTGCAGCTCCTAAGAGATTATGTTGGGGGTAAATCCGTTCACAAGCGAGTTGGGGTTCCTTGTTGTGGGGTGCTCTGGCTCGGGGCCTGCAGCGATGCCGAGCAGCCGCAGTGGCAGCCAAACGGAAGGGAAACCATGGGACGTGCTACAAAATACCCAGGATTCAGCCCATCCTCGTCTTCAATGCAGGAGTGGACATCAGCGGCTGCTTTTTTTGGAGAACCTAATCCTTGATCTCACTGCGCAGTGGAGCCGTGATCAGCATTTGCTGCTCGCTCCAGTGTTGCTCCAGCGTTGCTCCAGCTCGGAGCATCAGAGCACAGATTGGCGAGGGGGGTTGTGTGTATGGAATTAGTAGTTGTGTGCTCAGTGCAGGGTTTGGAGAGACTTGTAAGCATGGCTCCGAGCCACGCAATCAGGAGCAATAAGAGAGTGGACTTTGGTGCCCGTTCCCGGAACGGTGCTGCCTTCCATGGAACGGGGCCAAAGGGCTGTGGGAGCACAGGCTTGTTCGAGCAGTTGCTTAAATTCTCGGCGCTTTATAACCTCTCTCTCTTATTAAGTCTCCGTTGTGTTGTTTTTTATGGAGAGGGGGAATGGCTGAATTCTGTAGGATTTTGCATGCCACTGTCCTCCGAGAGCTTCCCAGTCATGCATTAAGCAGCGTGACTAACGCCTCTCTCATGTGGTTCAGTCTCTCTCACACTCTCCCCGTAGGGAGAATTGTGTTTGCGGAGGAATAGTTGTTTTGGGAGGGGTTTTTATTTTTAAGTGCTCTGTGCTCTCTGCCAGTAGGTCGGAAAAAGGTGCCTGGCACCGGAGAAGAAAGTGTGGGATGGTCCTTAGATCCCATGGGAAAATAGCCCGATGCCTTGGACTGGCCCCTGGGAAGCCTCTGCCTCCTGCACAGACGTGCTTTTCCCGAGTGGTGAATGCTTCCTCCTCACACCCAGCTCTGGGCTCTCACGTCTGCGCTGTGTCATTCGCACCCTTAGGCACTGAGTAGGATTCTTCACCTCGATAAACCTTGAGCCACTTGCACCTTCCTGCAGCCCCTCTCGGGTCCACGGTCCTCCCCAGATTGCCAGCCCTTTTTTAACTCCAGCCACTCTGCTTTGGAGGTTTCCTTCACCTATGGGAACGGGGCTTGGGTTCAGGCTCCAGTCCTCTTTTACTTTTTTAGCAGAAAGTGTGGGTGCTGGGCACCCTTGGGTGACTCCCTTCCTCCTTCAGGCTGGCACAGGCTTCCTTGCATTTCCAGCTCCTGGGGCCCTCCCTCCCAGCCCATGTGAGGCATCACCCTGTGCTGGGACTATCACCTTTACCTGCAGTCTTCCACCACACACCAAGACTTAGTCAGGATGGCTCTACGTCATCAGCAGCCATGACCCAGCCTAGTGCAAACACTCTTGAGCAAACAGTCCGTCAGTGGGCACTGGTGCCTCCCCTGGCTGGGGCATCCTCCAGAGCTTCCAGGCTTCTCCCTGTCCTCACCACACAATAAGGTGATGGAGCTCAGTGTGGGTTTGGATATGCCATGAAGGCAGGTGTGGGGGTCTGGTGTGTGTCCACACGTATGCTGCAGGCATTCACACACAGATGGTGCAAGTACCTCCTACATTGTGCTCTGGGCAAGTGTGCGTACATCCAAACACTTGTAGTGCACATGTGGGCACATGCGCACGCCATGCAGACACATATGTGTGCACATAGAGGTGCTGCTGGGTTTTGCCTACATTGATGCTGTGTTGTATTTCGGCTCAGCTTCTTACCTCCTTCATCCTCAGCCCTGTGCGGGGATGTAAGAAGTATTGTTCACCTCTTCCCTTCTTCTTGGGGACATACAGGTCAGAGGTATCGGCACACAGACCTTGCCCTGATAGCTGTGGATGTGGAAATACCTCTTCTCTGCATGAAGGATGCTGGCAGGGCAAGGGAGCAGAGGCTTCAAGACTATAGTTTAAACTCCAGGAACAGAGATGTGTTTTCACCTGCTGAGGGAGAGCCCATCTCTTACATACCACTAACGAGATGCTTGTCTTCTACAAAGGAGTAGAGGGACTGGGAGCTGCTGGCTCATGAGTAGTGCCAGAGTGGATAATGCAGGATACTCCACTTGTTGAGGATCTGTACAAAGCCGAGGTAACCCAGAATCAAGCACTTGGTATGTGGCACCATGGAGGTCTGATGGAAGGGCACTCACCCATTCCACAGGCTGGGTGCAGGTGAAGGAGACAGGGTTGTGAGGGGAGCAGGACAGCTTGTTGCTACTGTAGGGCCATGGTAGATGCTTGTGGCTGTTATTTTTGGGACCTCCAACCACTGGGCTTCCTGGGCACTCCTGACCTGGGCATTCTTCATGTGGAGCACGGGTGAGCCTGGATCCTGGAGAAGGAAGGTGTGTTCCCAGAATGGAAAGTGGGGATCAGGAAAGCTGGTGGCCAAGTACAGCACTGGGCAGGGCTGTGTGGCTTGGCGCAGAGGAGGACAGTGTCTGTGGGTCTGGCAGTGCTCCCGGCACTGCCTCTGCAGTGTGTGCATACTGGGAGGAGGTTTCCAGTGTGTCTACATTGCAGCGTGTGCAATGTGTGTCTCTGCAATGCAGGAAGGCCAGTGCTTCTGTAGCTGTGTCTGCAGTGGGGCCGGTGGATGTTGCACTGGGTGGGTACCCAGTGCATGTGTGCAGTGTCCCAGCCTGGCGTGGGAGGGAATGGGAAGGAACAGTGTGTCTGCAGTGAGCAAAAGGAACAGCCTTTGCTGGCGCTGGGTGTAGGGTTGCCTAGTGACAGTGCAGCAGAGGGGAGATGCTGTGCCTGCCGTCAAAGCACTCTGGGGCTGTGCAGTGCCAGGGGTCTGCTCTGCGGGCTATGGCTTCCCTGCAGTGGAGAATGGGCAGCAGGTCCACATCCCTCTAATGCAGGGGCAAGCAGTGCTCCTCTTCACCCCTGCCAGTGCTGAATGGGTGGTGCTTTTGCATCGTGCAGTGCCAGGCTGGCAGTGCCACTGGATTGGCAGTACAGGGGAGGCAGTGCTGCTCTGTCCCTGCCCTGTGTCCCTGCAGTGATGGAAGGATGGTATTTCTGCAGTACTAGCAGTGCCTTGAATTCCTACAGTGATGAATAGGAGGTAGCTCTGTATCCTGGCAGTGCCCTGAATCCCCACAGTGATGGATGGGTGGCAGCCCTGCATCCCTGCATTGCCCCCTGCTCCTGCAGTGCCAGAGCACTGCAGAGCAGGCAGAGCCCCTGCCCATGTTTCTGGAGGGCTGGCAGATGTAGGCAGTGCCTCTATATCCCCGCCGTGCATGGCAGGCTGTGCCCTTCCAGTGCATGGCACACAATACCCCTGTGTTTCTGTGGTGAGAAGCTGTCACTGAGCCTAGCTGGCTCCCATCGGGTTGCTGTCAGAGGGCTGCCTGCAGGCCACCCTGTTAGTATGCCTCCTTGGGTCTAATTACTGTTTGCATAATGCCAAAGAAGGTGGACAGTGGCGGGAGTGGCTCCATGTCACTCATAGGAAGCCAGGGCTGAGGTTTCAATGACTGGGTTGCTCACTGGAGCAGGGCATTGCAGGAACTTCACAAGCCAAGACCAATCCCTCCCGGTCAGTTGGTTGCAGAGGCTGCCAGGAGATCACATACGGGGCCAGCTCTGCCCTTTCCTCCCACTTTGGGACCATGCATAGTTCCATGTGGCACAAGGCTGCACCCAAAAGGACATGCCAGGGAAGTGGGCTGGGCCATAGCGTTCCTGGGGGCTTCGGGCTGCCTAACCTGTGGTGTCTATGTCTTCTTGCAGGTCCCCTGCAGCACACGATGAAACCATTGGCGTCCTGCCTGGGTCTGTGGCTCCTCTTCCAGCTCCCTGACCTGGTCTCTGGGACGCGAGTGGTGTACAAAGTGCAGGAGGAACAACCCCCCAACACCCTCATAGGAAGTTTGGCCTCTGACTATGGCTTCCCAGATGTGGGCCACCTCTACAAGCTGGAAGTGGGGGCCCCGTACCTCCGTGTGGATGGCAAGACTGGGGACATCTACACCACAGAGACCTCCATAGACCGGGAGAGTTTGCCTGAGTGCCAGCACCTCCTGCCTGGACGATCCTGCTTCTTTGAGTTCGAAGTGTCTATCACTGACCTGATCTTGAACAGCATCCCTCGCCTTCTCGAGGGACAGATCGAAGTACTTGATATAAATGACAACACCCCCAACTTTGCCTCACCCGTTCTCACCCTATCCATCCCTGAAAACACCAACATTGGGACACTCTTTCCCATCCCCATGGCCATGGACCGGGACTCAGGTGACAATGGTGTTGCCTCCTATGAGCTGCTGGCTGGTCCGGAGGCACAGGAGCTCTTTGGACTGCAAGTAGCAGAGGATCAGGATGAGAAGCAGCCACAGCTCATAGTTATGGGGAACCTGGACCGGGAGCAGTGGGACTCCTATGACCTGACCATCAAGGTGCAGGATGGAGGCAACCCACCGCGGGCGAGCAGTGCTCTGCTTCGTATCACCATTCTGGACATGAATGACAATGCACCCAAGTTTGAGAAGGCCCTGTATGAGGCAGAGCTCTCCGAAAACAGCCCCATAGGACACTCTGTCCTCCAGGTGAGTGCAGGTGGATTTATTCTCCCCCCCAGCTTCCGTCCTGCCCGGTTACAGCAAGCATGACCCAGGGAGTGTTTGTACAGCCAGTTGCTGCCTCAAGGGAGGTGGAAGCCTAGAAGGGCTGCAAGCTATAGGAGCCCACAGTGTCACTCAGGGCCAGCAGGCAGGCAGGTCCTTCTGCAAATACTAGGCTGAAAAGGATGCACAGGAAAGTGGAACCAGTGTTGGGACTTTGTGACATGACTGAGGGTTGACAGCAGGGCTTGTGGGTGTGGGGGAGCAAGGCTCCAGGTTAGCGGGAGGACTGGGACCTGAAGTTCATGGATAGCCTGACTTCAAGCCAGACCATCCTCAATGCTGCCCACAGACAAGACATAGACCCTTTCGTAAGTTGCATTGCCTTGGCTGCTCCATGGAAACTTGGACTCGCACAGGAGATATGGGGCAGGCATGATCCCTGCTGCCCATCCAGGGGGACTGCTCATGGCTCCAGCATCCTCTGCTTCCTGCAGGAGCCACAGGCTCTGCCCTGTCTCAGGCAGCAGTGCAAACTGGCTTGAGGAGCCTGAGGGTGTGGATCTCAGTGGATTTGGCTTTGAAGGGTCAGTGAGATGATAGTAGCCGACATCTGTTTATCTGCAGCTGCCATTTTAATAAGTGGAGTGTGGCCAGCTCTCATCTGCTTGCTAATTCTGATCTGAATTTTTTAAGAATTCATTTTTCAGTGTTAAGAGAATGGAAGTTGGGAGCAGATAAGGGAGCCATGCAGCCGGAAGGAGAATGGGCTGCATCGCCACTTCTGCCATTGCTCAGCTTTTATCTTTCAGGGGGAAAATGACTTCCGCTTTTTTTGTGAGTGGAGGTAAAAGGTGGAATTTACATTTAACAACTTTCGTTCTCCATCCAAATCTGCTGAGCAAGATAACGGCAGAGCAGCAAATGGTGCAGAGAAGAGGCTGCTCGGAGAGCCGATTAGGGAGGCAAATGTTAGACAAACCTCATCTTCTTTAGAAAGCAAATAATAGGCGTAGAGGCAGGTTTATGTGAATACAGAGCTCCTGACAGGCAAGCAGGAATAACTGGTACCATGCAGGGCTTAGGCAGCTCCAGTCCCTGCTTGGCTGCATCCCTAAGTGCTGGTGTGGAGCTGCTGCAGCTCCACATGTCCTTGCCTCTCTCCTCATCTCCTCACCTTGGCCAGGCAGCTGCCTGAGCCCTTCAGGGAGGGTTTTGTGGAGTGGGCACCACCAGAGACACGTTCCCTGCTGCTGCCTGGGTCAAAGCAGCATGGGTTCCGGAGGATTCTCTGCATGCCAGAGCTGGCTGGGAGGGGAGCATGGCCAACCGGCTCAGCCGGTTTCACTGGAAGAGCAAGGAAAAACCTCCATGCCGGAGGGCTACTCCCAGCTGCTTTGCCGGTCTCAGGCTCTTTGCCCCCTAGTCCTTGGCCCCAGAAGAGGAAATCCTGGTTTTTCCGACCAGCTGTCCCAGAGGAGGCTGCAGTGGGCATTGAGGCATCTTGTGGTGGGACTCACTGCTGCCTTTTCCTCCTGCTCACTGTTTCTCCCTCTATCCTGCAGGTGAAAGCAAATGACTCAGATCAGGGTGCCAATGCTGAAATAGATTACTCCTTCCACCAACCCTCTGACATAGTGCACCGGCTGCTGCGCCTGGACCGTGCCACGGGGCTCATCACCGTGCAGGGGCCCATCGACCGTGAGGATGTCAACATTCTCAAGTTCTCTGTCATGGCCAAGGACAAGGGGGCCAACCCCAAGAGCGCCCGCACCCAGGTGGTTGTCACCATCAAGGACATGAATGACAATGCTCCCTCCATAGAAATCCGGGGCATTGGGCTTGTTACCCACCAGGATGGCATGGCAAATATCTCAGAAGATGTGTCAGTAGAGACAGCAGTGGCTCTGGTACAGGTGTCTGACCGAGATGAAGGTGAAAATGCCGTGGTGACCTGTGTGGTGGCTGGTGATGTCCCATTCCAGTTGCGGCAGGCTAGTGAAACAGGTAGTGACAGCAAGAAAAAATACTTCCTACAGACCACCACACCACTGGACTATGAGTCAGTGAAGGATTACACCATTGAGATTGTGGCTGTGGACTCGGGGAACCCGCCCCTCTCTAGCACTAACTCTTTGAAGGTGCAGGTGGTGGATGTGAATGACAATGCACCTGTCTTCAGCCAGAGCTTCACCGAGGTGGCCTTCCCTGAGAATAATGAGCCTGATGACCTGGTGATGGAGGTGAGTGCCAGCGATGCTGACAGTGGCTCCAACGCCCAGCTGGTTTACTCTCTGGTGACAGACCCCTCTTCCAAGGGCTCTTTTGCCATCGACCCTGACTCTGGGGAGATCCGGGTGAAGGCAGTGCTGGACCGAGAGCAGCGAGAGCGCTACGAGTTCTTGGTGGTGGCGGCAGACAAGGGCAGCCCTAGCCTTAAGGGCACAGCGTCTGTGGCCATCAACGTCATGGACAGGAATGACAACGACCCCAAGTTCATGCTGAGCGGCTACAACTTCTCAGTGATGGAGAACATGCCGCCCCTCAGCCCTGTAGGCATGGTGACGGTGATCGATGCTGACAAAGGAGAAAACGCCCGCATCCAATTGTCGGTGGAGCAAGACAATGGGGATTTTGTCATCCAGAATGGCACTGGCACCATCCTCTCCAGCATCTCTTTTGACCGGGAGCAGCAGAGCACATACACTTTCCGACTCAAGGCAGTGGATGGTGGGGATCCTCCCAGGTCTGCCTACGTTGGGGTGACCATCAATGTCTTGGATGAGAACGATAATGCCCCCTTCATCACTTCACCTTCCAATGCCACATACAAACACATCCTGCCCCACACCAGCCCTGGTCAACAAGTGAGCAAGGTCAAGGCAGAGGACATTGACTCCGGTGTCAATGCAGAACTCACCTACAGCATCACAGGAGGCAATCCCTTTGAGCTCTTCCAGATCTCCCCGCACAGTGGAGATATCACCCTGGAGAAGGAGATCCTGCGCAAGCACCATGGCCTGCACCGCTTGGTAGTGCGTGTCAATGACAAGGGCAAGCCCTCACGGCACGGCACGGCACTGGTGCACTTCTATATCAATGAGACACTGGCCAACCGCACACTGCTGGACACATTGGTAGGGCACAGCCTGGACACCCCACTCGACATAGACATCGCTGGAGATCCTGAATATGAGCGCAGCAAGCAGAGAAGCAATATCCTCTTTGGAGTCATTGCTGGCATTGTGGCTGTCACCCTGATCATCGTGCTGGTTGTCCTGGTGCGCTACTGCCGGCAGCGGGAGGCCAAGAGCGGCTACCAGGCAGGCAAGAAGGAGACCAAAGACCTGTACGCACCTAAGCAGGCCAGCAAGAGTAGTAAGAGTAAGAGCAAGGTGAAGAAGAGCAAGTCTCCAAAGCCACCCAAGCCCACAGAGGATGAGGAGGAGACAGGGCTGCAGAAATCACTCAAGTTCAACCTCATGAATGACTCTGTCAGTGACAGCCCCCGTATCCACCTGCCCCTCAACTACCCGCCAGGCAGTCCTGACCTGGGTCGTCACTACCGCTCCAACTCACCACTACCCTCCATCCAGCTGCAGCCTCAGTCACCCTCTGCCTCCAAGAAGCACCAAGTTGTGCAGGACCTGCCGGCAACCAACACTTTTGTTGGCACCGGGGACAACAACTCAACAGGCTCCGAGCAGTACTCGGACTACAGCTACCGCACCAATCCCCAGAAATACACCAACAAGCAGGTAGGAGAGCTCATCCTGAGGCCGGCAGCGGCTCCCCCCCTGCACCGGGGAGCCATCTGGACCGAGGTGTGGGAGTGAGCGTGGACTGGCCCCCAACCCTGCATGTGTGGCCTGGGTGGCTGGCAAAGGACTACCCTGGAGCTGAGCCACGGAGTCTGGCCGTGGGGTGGGGAGGGGGTGGTATGGGGCAGGGGGAGGCCAAAACCTGCTGGACCCCTTGTGAGAGCGCCTGGGGCTGGGTCCTGGTGGCGCTGCTGGGTGATGGTGATGTGATAGGTGCTGCATGCATGTGCCTCTGCATGTGGAGCTCCCGGGAGGGAATCCTATCCGTTTGGGTGCCCTTTGGAGCACCAAGGAGGGCAGTACCCACCCTCCCATCCACCCCTCTGCTTGAGCTGACTCGTGGGGAGGAGAGACCAGTCCGACTCCTGCTACAGCTCTGGTCAGCCAAGTTGTAGCCCTGCCCTTGTCCAGGGAGCAGCAAAGAGTTGCCAGCCCGGCTCTGCTGGTGTGGCTGAACCTTTCCCCATCCCTGGGCAAAGGCACCCGAAAGGGGAGTTTTGCACCCACTGTGGCTGCCCGGACAGGTGGGGTTGGGTGGAGAAGCAAAGCTCTGCCTTTTTCCCAGGCTCAGGCTCTGGCTTCCCCTGGGCTTGGGCCTTCTGCCATAGCTGGCATGGTGAAAGCCAGCTTTCCTCTGCTCAAGCACCATGCCCACAGCTGCAGCTCCGCGGGACCCGTGCTGCAGCCGGGATGGAGTGGAAGGGCAGATGGCTGCGGCACATGGGTCCGGCTGCATACTGAGGCTGGGTGTTGTGATCTGGGCCAGAGGAGTGGGGCACTGGGGTCTCTGCTGTGTGCTGTGGTCGGGTCACTGCTCTTGGTCTAACTGGGGGTTTTCTGCTGCGTGTGGAGGTTGGTCTTGGCTGCAGAGTGCGAAAGGCTGCTCACTTGTGTGTGCTGGAGCTTGGAGCTGTCCCAGAAGGTCATGGGATGAGTCTGGAGCTTGCAGGACCCTCTTTTTTCGGGCTGTCTGGCCAGTTAACTTGCACCATGTTTCTGCTTTGGCGCCTGTTGGGTCTATCCTTAACTAGCCAGGGAGGGAGAGGGGCGATGAGTGCCTGTGGCTTTGCCTTCTTCCTGAGTGCCCTCTCTCCCACCATGCTGTACCCTCTGTGCCCTATGGAGACCCCTGCTCCCTTCTTTGTATCCCAGTGAGTGGCAGGCTGGGCTCCTGCCGTGGGGCTGAGCTCAGCTGCCCTGTTGGATTTGACTTCAATAAAGTTTTCTATTTTTGACCGGTTGTGCCTTATTTTCCCCACTGCCCCTGAAGACCGCCTTGCTCCCAGCAATGTTCCAGACATGTTTTCCATGTCCTCTACCACCAGGACACCCAGGCCCACAGCACTCAGAAGACATGCTCGCGTGGGCCTACCATCTCCATGAGCCCTTTCACTGCACACCAGTGTGTCCAGAGGCCTTATGGTACTAAATCCCCTCCCCACATTGACATCTCCCATATCCAGACACTACCTGGCTCTCTGAGAAGATCACTTCTTCCAGAGCGTAGCCCACAGCGCACGCGTGTACATATGCATGTATGTGTGTGGGCCACAGACCAGCCAGCCTAGCTTTCCTCCACCCCATCAACCCTCTGCTTAGCTTCTCCTGGTTCATCCCTGTCTCCTTTTGAGACCCACCCATGTACCAAAGCTGGCACATGGAGGAGCAGATCCCTGCCACGTGGTGCCTTGCTAGGATGACCCAAATCCTTCTGGTGAGAGCTGGAAGACGCCTGCCTCTCACCCGCTGCAGTGCTGGAATGAGGACACGCCTGGTTGCAGATGGAGCCTTAGTGCATCAGCAGCACCTGGGGGAAGCACCCAAAGCAAGGTGCTCCCCCAACCTGGGGATGTGATGGGCACTCTTGCGGAGAAGGATTGGTTCCTCCAAGCAGGCTTGCTGGTGGTGGTAGGAGGCCAATGGAGCCAGGTGGCCCATGATACTCATAAAGATGGTTCTGCCCTTCCTAGAGGGTAAGCTGGGAGTGATGCTGGTGCCATGGGCCTTGCTCAGGCTCTTGTCTCCAGTGGGATGCATTTTGGATGGATTCTTGTAGTCAGGAGCAGCACAACATCCTATCCCTAGGCCTGGGATGGGGCTGTCCTACACCCTTACCTTCCAGCCAAGCACTGCATCTCAAGGACCCTCTCCTTGGGCATCCCTTCCTCTTTCTCATGTTTGGTTTTTTTTTCTTTCAAATGGAGGCAGACATCCCTGCACCAGTCACACCAGCTTCTTGTCTTCCTCAGGGGCTCCAGCCGGCCACTTCAGGCTGTCGGAGAAGAGGAGCTCTGGCTCTGGGAGAGATTAGATCATCTGGGGAAAACCAGTGGTTCTGGCTTCGGTAGTTTGAGCTCTGTGCCAGCCTTGGCTCTCACAGCCCCCTAGTTTGTTTTGCTAACAGCAGAAGGTTTTATCTTGAACCGTCCAGGAAGTGTCTGGGCCTCCTAGGCAAGCAGGGCTGGGACCTGTGGGGAGATGTGATGGCTGCAGAGGAGGAAAGGAGACACCAGCAACCACCTCAATAACTAGTCCCTGCAGGGCTGGGCAGGGCAGTCTCGGGGCTTGGCTCAGCATTGCTATCTGCTTCCCTTTGGGAACTTTCTAAAAGAAGTTTCCCTTCCTTCCTTGTCCTCGGCAGCTCTTTGAAGAACCGGGGGTGAGAATGCAACTTCTTAGATGCCTGTGTGGGGAGATTTTCTTCTTCTTGTCTCCCAGGTTCCATCCTTTGGGGCTTTTTTTTTAAATACTGGTGCGGGAGGGCTATGCTGCATCTTTTCCTGACTGCACAAACCCAAGACTGCCTCGGGTCCTTACAGCTCCCCCACCATCTGAGAAGCTGTCTGGAGTGATGTTAACCCCAGCATGCTACTGCGAGCTCAGCAGAGGTGCTGCACCTGCCTGCAGGCTCAGGGGCATGGTGCTGCATTAATTACTCTCTGCGGGGAGGGGGGATGAAAAGAATAATGTAACTGTAATGGACAGAAACGAAATTGTCTTGTTTCAAAATTTAGCTCGGAGTGTCCATAAATTGCAGGTTGAGGTGTTGGCAGATGTCTGGGAAAGTCTGCTACTGTCCTGGGTCAGTGGATTTTCTCAAGGTCGTTCACGTGGAATGAGCTGATAAATGGATCCGGCAATGAGCTGCAGATGGAGCTGAGGGTTCATGGGGGACCTGCCCTGTTTTTCCCCAGTTTCAGAAAGACACTGTGCTGGGAACAGTCCTCAGGCACTGCAAATCAAACTCCTGCTCCCGGGATCAATTGCACTTGGTCCAGATTTGGCTCTGGTGTGCAAAGAGCAAATGAGGGAACTGTCAGTGAGCTCTTCAGGGCTCAGCCTTAGCCGCGCTGGAAAGAGTGGCTGGGCTCTGGAAAATAACTGGGAACGCATAGCAATTTGTGAACATCAGTGGGGTGCTTGGGGGAGCTGGAGAAGCACAAGATGAATGGTTGTGGGAGTCTGGGGAGTTGGTGAGGATGCTGAGAGCCCCATGAGCAAGGCAGGAGTACACAGTGGCTCCTGGCAGGTCTGGGCTAGGGGACTTAAATTCATGGCCAGGATGGTGCCTATGCTGGGGTACTCACAGGCTGGACCCCACAGTGGGTGGCATAGAAGGGTGCGCAGTCTCAGTCTCATGGGTGGTGGAGCCATGTTTTCTGGGTGTGCTGGGGGAAGAGGTGGTACAGAGAGGAGTACAGCATCTCCTATTCCCAGGGAAAGTGGCACTGGGGTGCACACACCCTGTGCTGCAGCAGAAGAGGGTACGAAAGGGTACGAAAGTGGGAGACATAGGGATAGGTGATACAGGATTGTACAAGAGCTGTTCTGTGTGGAGCAATGTCAGTGGAGTGCAGGCAGCCTGTATGTGGAAGGAAGCGACAGTGAGGTGTACATAGTGTACAATCCTGGGCAGGTGACAGCTCCTCTAAACAGTGTTTCCGAGCAGCCATGACACTTACTGTTCATATCTCATTGAGGAAAGCACTGTGTGTCTCCTGCCTGGCAGTGCTTGGCCTCACCGGCACTTAGGAACAGCTGAGCTCCCTGTCTGGAGCTCCTCAAGATGGACTGGACTGCCTTGGGTGACTTGCTGTCCTGGCTAGTTCTCCCCTTCCCACCCTGCTGAGTCAGATGCTGTTCATTAATCCCAACTCACCTCTTCCTCTCACTCCTCACGCTTCCGGGCTCATCTCTGCCTGATTACAAATGTTGATCTATGGTGAACATGGCTTGGATGTGTGGGGCTTCTTCATCCACCCTCCGCCCCTCTTTCACAATTGTATCTGTTCCTGTCCGTTCACCCCTCTCCCCTGCTTTGCTGCAGCAGTGATCTCCCCTTTCTCCATCACTTTTCACTTCCCATCAGTCTCTCCTGACCGGCTGTCTGCTGGCCCCAGTACAGAGGGATGCTGAACGCTCTGCAGCACAGGGCTGAGTCCCCGGCTGGCTCCAAGAGCCGAGCTGTGGATCCTCTGTGCGATGAAAGCACTGGCTGTGTGAGCAGCCACCGACTCCAAGCCTCACTGATTGATATTCCCAGCACTGCTCTGCCCGCTCGGCCAGGCTCTCAGCTGCAGTGCTCTTCCCTGCACTCACAGAGCAGCCTGGAATGAGGCCCAGTCCTGCTGTCTGCTTAATCCTTGTCTGTACACCCGGATCTTGGGGCAAAAGCTGATGCTGTGGCAGGATGTATCCCCAGGTCATTTGCACTCCCTCTGTCCAGAAAGCAGCCAGGAGGCCATTAATGGGACGAAGGGTGGAGGGTGGGATGCAGCTGAAGGAGGTGGAGGGAAGGTGCTTCTAGATGAGGACAGAGCTGGCATGTTCTGGGGCATGGACTGGGGAAGAGGTCAGAGTAATGAGAGGGTGCATGATGTAGGGCAGGACAGGGTGGGGTGTTGCAGGAGAGAGCAAGAGCTAGAAGGATGCATGGAGCAGAGGGACACAGAGCAGCTCTGTCCCTGGGAACTGTGTCAGCCCAAGGTGGAGAGGACAGTCCCAGGAGGGTGTGGACCAGCAGCAAAGAAGTGGTTGCCACATGCTTGTGCCCCTGCAGCTGGTGTCCAGCCAGGATCACCAGGATGAAAAGTGCAGGAGCCATGCACAGGCTGATTCATGTGGCGCTGTGCTGAGGTGGTTCAGAGGGAGCAGGAGCTGTTCATGGTTTGTAGGGTCTTGGACATTTAGTCCCTGTGGTATCTTGCCAAATCTTTCTCTTGCTGGCTCACTCCCTGGAACTGAGCCCTATGCCAAGCCCAAAACTCCTTCCTCCACCTCCACCCTCCATCCCCACGCATACCTGTCACACCAGAGCACCTGCCCATGAAACCCTGGGCACAGCCCATCTCAGTGGGAGCACAGTGCTCCTACGTACTGCCCTGCAAGCTGGTCCATCCAAGCCGCAGTTACACAATCCGACTTCTGGTCTTGGGAGAAACCAAGATTTTTGGTGGAAATTGCTCTAGAATGGACTCTTCCCACATTCCTCTGCTCCTTCAGTGCCCTGAGGAGCACAGAGTCTGCTTGGCTGAGGCAGAGAAGGATAGAACATGGGTAAGATAGAGCCTGGCTGTAGGGGCACAGGACACCACTGGCACCATGACCTCTCATCTCACCTCTGGCAGTAGTTGCAGTGTCCATCAGTTCAATCTGGTCTTGGTTTCACCTCTGTGAGTCAGAGTCATCTCTGACTCAGATCCACGCAGCCTCTCCCCAGTAGGTTCTCTGTTAACTTTATCTTCTCTCTGGCTTTCTGGACTTCTCTGGAGGTCTCAGTATGCAGTCTGGAGGACCTGCTTTCCATAGCCCACCAGTCATACAGATTTCTTTTCACAGAATCATAGAATTATTCATGTTGGAAAAGACCCTTGATATCATCAAGGCCAACCAATAACCTTACTCAAACAAGTTCACCACTAGACCATATCTGTAAGAACCACATCTAAATTATCTTTAAACATAACCAAGGATCGTGGCTTAACCGCCTCCCTTGGGCAGCCTGTTCCAAGGCCTGGATACTCTTTCAGTAAAAAAAAGATAGTTGGGGTTCCCCGCTTTTCCTAATGGGCTTCACAGCTCAACCCTGTGGCTGAGGGCACAGGAGGAGATCAAACAAAGGAAACAAAAGAAAACAACCGCCCAAGACCCCTTAAAAATGTCTCCAAGTTGTTTTGCATCAAAGCCTTCTGTGGTGTAGGCTGTTTACGCGCTCACAGGAAAGAGTGGGTGGGAGAATAGGTTTGTGGCAGTGACCTGTTAGGAGGGCAGGGGAAAGCTCGCACATTAGCTCATCATTTACATCCATTTGGGCAGCTACAGCCATGCCTTGGATCCTGACCAAATATGCTCCTGCCCCAGGAGATGAGCCCCTCTTCACCTGCAAAATACCCACCTCCTGGTCTACTGTCTAAATATGGCATGACTGAGCAGCCACTGGTCTTGACAGATGTCATCAAAGCTCTTTAGAGCCATCATTATGGGAGTGCAGCAAATCACAACATCTCCCTTGGAACTGATCCTGCTCTGTTGTGAAGTGCCCTGATTCAGCTCCTGGAAGACATCTCTAAGGGCCCCAGCAGCCTGAAAGCCTGGGGCTATTTAGCTCCCACATGGCCTGGTTTTCCACTCCCCTGTGCTCTCAAGCAGCTGCAAAGTTGCTGCCAGGAAGGCTCTGAGAGATATCTGTCCCTGCTGANCTCTGGACTGAGCTCGTGCTCTAAATATCTTGATAATGTGATGTCTGATGTTCCTCTTACACTAATCTGTTAATCTTTCTACTTCTTCATCAAAAGCACTCAAGCCCAGTAGAAAGCAAAATCAGTATCTCAGATGTTTGAAGAGCCCTTCATTATTATTCAGGCTGGGCAAGACCTTTTGGGGTGTTGTGATTCAAGGCCCTGGGAATGCCTGAAGGAGCTCAAGCTATTTTCTTTCCAAGGATTTCAAGTAGATCACAGTTTATTAGACACCATCAGGATGTCTCTTTCTCAGAGAACTCAGAAACCTTCTCTACTGTTCAGGAAATTTTTCTTGAACCATGATCTGCAAGCTCTGTCTCAAGGACCAGACAGCTCACCCAGGATTTGAGTGTAGCCTATCCAAACCAGGGGTGCTGGGCCAGTAAGACTGGTAATGCCACACCAGTAAAGGCAAGATAAGTGGCCTTAACGAGCCTTACAACATTACTTGTCTAACCTGTTTGACCTCTCCAAATGAAGGCTTGTCTTACCCAGTGTCATCATTCATCATTAGGTGCAGATTGGTTGCAGGCCACTAAAGTGAGGGCTCTGATGCTGTCTGGAGCATTAGTACCCAGACTTACAGAACACACACAAGCAGGAAAGCTTCTGCCTATGGAAATAGAGGTTGAATGGCTACCACTAGAAGAAAATTTTCAATTTGGAAACAAATTAGCGAGAATTAACAATTTCCCCCCCCTCCTATTTTGGCTCAAGTCAGTCAAACAATATAGATGTGTAAATATTCTTGTTCCTAATAATTTCTAAAGGTGTGGTTCTGAGTGACCTTTTTGAATTTAGCTTCATCGTTAATACTTGGCTTGAATTCTGAAGTGAGTGTTACCTTTGCAAGAACATCACTTTTTCATTTTTACATGTCAGCAAAGATATCCCCCCTGCCCCAAGTTTGAAACAAGCAGCTCACTTGAAAAATGATCTGATTTCAACAAATCGACATTTTTTTCCATGCAAAGTCCTCCGCTGAAACATTCCTCATTATCTCTCTTTTTTCAGAGCCCTGAGTTTACGGCTTGTGACCTCCTGCTCTCCTCAAGAGCTTTCAATACTATCTGTCAGCTCCACTGGGTGCAACTGGGAGCCAGATTAGCTCATTATTTTCCCAGCATTATTTTCCCACTCTACATCTGTTGGATTCCTTGAGGGCTTTGTTCAAGTGTTAGTCCCAGTCCTGGAACCTTATTCTCCCTAGGATCTTCATATGGTTTTAATGTGATTATGAGACCTCCTTCTGTGTCCTGAGCAATTTCATTCTATACCAGCTATCTACAAAATGGCTCTATTATCAGCTTGAAGGTGGCAGACATCTGAGGACACCATGGTCAGTCCAATTTAGATATTAGCCCATAAAGATTATGACCCCTTTAGACTTTATGATTCACCCTTCAGATGATTTATTTTCATATTTTCCTGTCCAGTCTTCATTTCAACCAAAGAAAAGCCAAATTGCACATCCTTGATGGGCTCAGAGGCTCTGATAGGCTGTGAGGTTAGGCAATCTCTGTCCCAAGGCTGTCTAAATGGGTTTCTAATTGTGTTAGATCTTGCTATGAGTTAGATAAATTCAATCTGACCAGGCAGGTTGGCACCAGGCTTTGGCGGCTTCTTTGAGCATCATGCAAATTTCAGGAGGCTTCAGGGCACCTATGAGGAGTCAGCCCACATTTTACCCAGATTTATTCATTAAGTAGCACCTCGGGAGCTGATGTCCATTTTAGGATGGCTGTTCTGCTATCATTATTTCAGCAGGACTTGTAGCACCTCTCCTTCTGACTGCAAGGTCAGCACTTGCTAATTGGTAGCTGTGAGAGCAGCCACATAGAAGAGAGAACAGCTGCTTTTCAGACAGTACCCTGCTTTGGGACGTGTGATTCACATTGGTTCCTCTTCATCTTTCCTCCTGTTGTAGGTTCATTCTGTAGCATCATTTGTCAACAGAGTTAAAGGGTTGTTTGGAACAGCCCTCACTCCAGACACCAGGATGCAGATGGACGCAAGTATTTATGAGCAGAGCACTGCCACCAAGTGAGACCTCAGATGGACCAGAACTGCCAGCCCTTTGCTAAAGGGCCTTGTGCAGCCACAGTCACTGTGATGGAGGTGACCCAAGCAAATGGTCGGACGGGTAGATCAGAACACTGGGCCTTCAAGTCAGCTGGTGGTGCTGTCCAGAATTGTCAGCGCTTGTTTGGAGACACGACCTCCAGTGACAAAATTCTGGAAAGGCCTGAAAGTTATTTTTGAATGTAGGAGGGGTCTGACAAGTTTGAGCAGATCACACTCACACCTTTGCTTAGATCCAGTTCTATCTCCCTCCTTTTGTTTATGCTGGCTGGAACTCTAGGCAGGCAGTTGTTCCACCCCTCCCTTGTCCAAAGCAGGCAGAGCCTCTGCGACCTGTTCCTTCGCTCTGCCCCAGCTCTCTCCTCAGTTCGTTTGTGTTGTGCTAAAAGGCAGCAGCCAGTACTGCGGCTCTTGCACGGTTTGGTCTGCTTTACGAAGTGATAGTTAGCCTTTGTGCCTCTGAAAATCTGGGCCTGGAGATGCTTTGTCAGGGTGGGGAGCAACCTCTGGGGCAGAAAGGATCCCCTAGACTACAAAGAGGACCAGAGGGGCACAGGACAGAGGTGCTCAGACCTTGAGGAGCGGAAGGTTACTCTGCCCTCGCCCCCAGACTCTAGTAGAAGCACATACTGCTGCTCAGATGAGCTGTAAAATGGTTGCATGCTATGGCCATGAGCTGAGCTTGTGTCCTGTTTCCTAGAGCTAGAGCATTGCCTTGGCTGATTCTTTGCCATTCAGGTCCTGCTTTCCTCAAGGCTTGCCCTGGTTTCCACGGGCATAATATTCCTGTCAGTCTCCTGCTCTGAAGGCTGTGTTGCATTGTGATGGAGCCGTGCTCCTCTCCGCTCATGACGCTAGCAAATAAAATAATTCCCACACGCAGCAAAACCTCCAAACATGAAAAACTGCTGGATGTGTGCACTCTGGTGCTTGGTCTCCGGGCTTTTGGGTTTTTTTTCCCCTAGTAACCAGGGATGTTGTGTAGCTCCAGGTTGGTTTGTAAAGGAGAGGGGTTCATGAATTAATCTGAAGTTGACTAACTCCTGTGCTACAATGGCTCCCTTGTGACTTATTTTTATATTCTGGGCATTGGGTCTGACATTGCCTTTCACGTTCAGCCCTGTGAGTTGCTGCATTGTGGCGGCTGTTGGGGATGCAGGCTCCTTTGGCAGCTGGCTGAAAGGCCGTTGAGGCTTCTGGCATGTGGGGAGGTGCAGGAGCAATCAGAAGCTGCCAGATGAGCCCATTAGCCCTGGATCCTGCTTTCGGATCAGCAGAGAGGTAGTTAATGATTTGGATATTTCCACTGCTCCAACATTAATCCAGCACTTGCAGGGAGAGCAGGGTGGCTCACCTCCACAGGAGCTGCTGCACCGCACCATTCCTGTTGACAGGAAAAATGTTCCCCGCAGCAGATTATAAGGTTTCCTTTATGAACAGCACAATTTATGGTCCCTCAGATGTCTCCTGCTGCTCAGTCCAAGCCGTCTGTGCTGTGTGTTTGGGGGACCCCAAATGACACCCCCCAGCATGTTCCTTCGTGGCACTGAGTTTGTTGGCTGAGTTTATTTTCTCTGGAATTATCAAGGCGAATCAGCTTGGTGCAGGTCCTGATGACAGCTGGAGATGCTTGTGACGAAGCAAAGAGGCAGGAGGGAGCAGACCATGACTGAGAAGGGATTGGGTCCCCTTGGTCCCCAACACGTGTGAGCAGTGACTCTCATGATAGAGGACATCAGGACAGAGTTGCTCCTTGGCAGGGACAGATGTTGGGGATTTTGGGGTGTGCTGCCAGAACCAGGCAGGCAGGGGAAGGGTACTGGGGGAGACCCCAGGAAAAATTCACATCAAAACAAGTCTCTGCTATGGTCAGCTAAGCCCCAAAACTGAAGACATGGATGTGACCCTGGCTTCCATGTGGTGGAATGGCTGTGACAGAGCTGGAACAGGCACAAAGAAGGGCAGCAGAGCTAGCCTGACCTGCCCAGCATCTGCATGGGGACAAGCTGCACGTCCTCGAATGCTGCAGATCACAGAGGACACAGTGGAGCAGGATGCAGCACGGATCTGTGAAATTGGAAATGGGTAGAGCGAGGAGCAATTACTCATGTTTTCTCATAACCCTGCAGGTAGGAGAAGTTCAAGGAAAAATTACCAAGCAGCGGATGTAAAACCAAAGGGAGCTGCTTTTCCATGTAGCACACTGGCAGAGAGTTCATTGCTGCAGGATGCCAGGGAGGCCAAAAGCAGACGTGGGCTCACAAAGGTGTGAGAACACTTCACAGACTGTGGGGGTCATTAAATGTACAAGCTACAAATGATTCGTTGCTCAGTAAAAAGGGAAACAGAGCTGCAGCACAACAGAAACCCACAGGATTTACTAGGGGATGAATGTCTTCATCAGAGCGTCCGCTGCTGCTAAAGGCATCTGCTGGTGCCAGTGTTCTCTGCAGATAGTGGGGATGAGGGCTTGGTTTGCTCCAGATGGGTCTCCCCATCAGGAATATAAGAGTGAGCACTGGGGAACCCTTGAAAGTAGGGTTTTTTGGAGCCAAAATTCATCAACTAAGAAACTAGATAGATCTGCTCCACATCTCATTCTAGTGCAGCAGCAAAGCAGAGACACAGTTAGAAATAGAAAACCAACAAATACTGGGGTGGGTGTGGAGGCAGAGAAATGGGAAAGGGAGTGAGTGTTTAGAAATGGGTGGTCCAGTGCAGCAAATTGACAAGGGAAGTAAAAAGCATTGGGGACAATTACTTTTGACAAGCTGAATGCAATCAGGAGTACTTTAAAAAATGTGCTAGAAAGAGTTGGTATCTAGTCATTGTCCTTTCCAAAGGGGACTCCAAAATTGTTAATTATGTAGAAAAATGCCAAAGTCTTCAATAAATAGTTCTGGTAATAACTAACATAGAAAATACAGGACATAACAACATAGGATGCAGTAACTGCCAGTGTGTGGGTAACTAGCAAAGACATTAAAAATATCATCTCCCAGAAACAGCAATATTTGAAATAATCAAAAGGAATTACTTGCACCAGTCTTCAAAGGTCTAGAGTAGGAGATATCTGATCTGGAGGTGTTAGTGGAGCTGGGGACCCCAGTATGGGCTGGGAGCAGTGGGAAGGCAGCTGGAGTAGTGGTACGGATGCTGCATGCACCATGCACTGTCCTCACCAGCCCCAGGGAACATCTGGATTAATAGCTAGGGCAGGAAGCTCGATGATGGAAATAGCACTGACGTCAGTCAGTGCAGTTCGATGGGAAGGGATACTGGGCAGTGTCATTATATGACAGGTCCAGCTCTCAAGCCTTTCCTTAGGCATCTGCTTCTGGCCACTGTGAGGAACAAGATCTGCCCTGGGTGTACCTGTGTGTCTGGAGCAGCTGAGCTAGTTTGCTGTTGGTGTGAGATCATAGTGTGCAGCTTGGAGTGTGGTGAAGACACAGAGCTGATAACATGTTCTGTTGTTGTTGTTATTATTATTTTGGATTAACACTACTCATTATAAGGAAAGCATTGTCAAATAGATGAAGATCTGGTTTATCAACAGCTTAGCAAAGAAAAGCAGTCGCCAGTTGAGAGTCCTTGTGGAACCAGGTTCTCCTGGAGGAGCTCTTCACTGGCAGCACCATGCCTGCTGCCATTCAACACTGTAATCAATGATCTGGAAGTAAATATAAAATCACCACTGATAAAATTTGCAGCTGACATGGAGATTGGTGGAGTGGGAGATCATGATGATAGAGCAGTCATGCAGAGCAATCGAGATTGCTTGGTAAACCAGCCCATTTAAACAAAGTGTATTTTAACACAGCCCACATGCAAAGCTGTGCATTGAGAAACCCGGGTGCTGGTTGGGATCCTGGAAAGCACTGGCTTTACAATGGATTTTAAGGGTCAAACCACATGAGTAGCTCAGAGGGAGCATTTGTGGTCCACAGAGGGAAAAAACCTGAGATACAGGAGGAGAAACAAGGCTCTGCTGAAAGCCCTAGTGAGATGGCACCAGCAGTCATGCAGAGATGGCATCTGATGAGGAACAGGGAAAAACTGGGGCAAGTGAAGATGAGTGCCACACAACTGATTTGCTGCCTTGCAGGCTGAGGCTTAAAGAAATCTGGTTTATTTTCCTTCTCAAGAAGAAGATTGAGGAGTGCCTTGATTGCACTGTACAAGCAACTGCTTGTGTAGAAAACGCTGCATGCTGAAAGGCTCTTTAACCTAGCAGAGAAAGGTCAAACAAAACCCAATTTCTGCAAGTCAGTGGCAGACAAATGGATTCAGTGTCTTTCCGTGACTCCAGAACAAGACTCTCCGGGTGGAGAGCTTTAGCGTGACATGAGTGACTATTATTTTTGAAGTGCATTGGCCACAGTCTGGTGGGGCCTGTGCAGAGTATGAGGTGGGCACTAAGCCCCAGCACTGCCATGCTGCTGCACAGGGTTGGAGAGGAGTGGGTTTGAGTGTGGATTGTCTTTACTTCTGTAGTGATGAGAAGAGACCTTTCGAGGGCTGCCAGGCAGAATGTGACATTTTAAGGAGGGGTTTTTCAGGTAAAAGTGATGCTATTTGGAAAGAGACCCCTTGGGGGAGGGTTAGTAGCTGTCACAGACTGGGTTTTGGAGCCTGTTTGTTTGGACAGTTGCAGGGGCCCCAAGGAGCCCTTGGTTGTTTATCTGAGGTTTTACAAGTATGGAGTGAAAGCAAAATTTTCAAGGCAGGGACGAGCCACAGTGATGGAGGAAAGCAGTCTCAGACAGGCAGGGTACTGGACAAAACTGTTGGACGATACTGCTTGACATGATGGCCAGCGATGTTGTAGCAGTGAAGGCTTTTGCAAGCTTTACAAGGCTGCACAACCTACAGTGTAGTCTGGAGCTGACCTCTGGAGAGCCACCTGCACAAAACCATGCTGTAGGTAGGACTGCCTTGACCTCAGCATCTCCAGAACTGTATATGAAGACCTCCTGAGAGGTCCTTGCCTATCCCATCATCTCAGAGATCACACCTTCTGTTTTGGTGGTCTATCGCACCTGGCTAAAAACACTCCTTGTGGTTTTTCCACAGCAGCTATGTTTAATCTCCTCTGCTGCAGGTGAAGGCCAGTCCTTCTTGTCCATCCATGGTCAAGAGCAGCAGCTCTCAGCAGTTTTTTGCAGAAGGCTTTTATGAGTTTGAAGAGGTCTCCCTCAGCCTTCTCCTCGCCATGCCAGTTTCTTCTTTGTAAGTTTTGTCATGATTTCTAAGAGAGCTGCTCGTTTCTGTTTCTCCCTGTTTCCATGTTCTTAAAATTAGTGCCCAGGCTGGATGTGGCTCTGCCTCTGCAGTCCTACTTGCCGCCAGCTGAGCAGACAGATCTTGGTGTGACTTACAAAGACAAAGCACCCGTTTATGCATCCCGATATAGATACATTTTTTTCTGGTGAGAGATTGACATCGCTTGACGGATAGTCAACCCATGATCTGTTGTAACCCCCAATCCTTCAGCCAGCCCGCTGCTCACACAGCGATTATTTTTCCCAAGTGTGCAAATGTGACAGGTATATTCCACATCTGTCATCCAAGCGCTTAATGAAAATACGGGGTAGCGACAGACTCAGGACACAATCTGAAGAGTTTCATTTGATGCGTCGTCCCAGCTGAAAGGCCTGTCTTCAGTAATTACTCTCTGAATGCAACTTCCTAAATGCTTTGCATCCACCCTGCAGGGAATTGCACTATATTACCTACACGGCGAAACACTAGGTTGCACCTACACTGTTTTCCTCCGTTGCTTATGAGAATATAATCTAAAACGGTGTCAAGAAAACTTCCTCAAGTCAAGATAGAACATTTACTGCTCCTCCTCCATCCACAAGGCCGGTTGTCTTTTCAAAGGAAGAAGTTCAATGCCTTGACATGTTTGTTTGTGACAAACCTACAGTGGCTGTTGCTCATTTCCTTGTTGTCTTGTAGGTACTTACAAAGAGTTCTTTTATCTGTTTCAGTATTTTTCCAGGAACTGAAATTAAGCTAACTGTTTTATAATTCTCCAGCTCCTCTTGGTTTTTTTCTCATCTTTAAAGACAGGCGCTATTTTCGCTCACTTCCAGTCTTCTGGAAGCTCCCTGATTCTCTACATATCCTTTTTAAAAAAAATTTTTTTAAAAAGAGGGGAGACAAAGGAAGGAAAAAAAAAATTAAAAAAAAGAGAGCCCTAACGGCTCTGAAGTTACTCAAATCAGGTCTCTAAGCACCTGGGGTGAATTTAATCAGGTCCAACCATCCTAAAAGCAGCTAGCTCATCTAAATGCTCCCTGTGTGTTCCTTCCATCAGTTAGTCTGGATTCCTTCCCCCTTCTCGGTGCTGGTTGTGTCGGATGCCTGATTGCCACTCAGTTGTAGTAAAGACATCAGCAAAAAAGGTATTCAGCCCAAATGGTGTGTTGGTTCCTCTCCCTCCTAATTGCCTTCGGTTGCCCATAAAAAGGCTCCTGTCTTGGGCTTCTTTACAGGTGATTTTGTGTGTTTTCCTCTCTCTTGGTGTTTGCGTTTCATTCACTGCACTCATCATGCTGTTCTTGGCCTATGAACTTGTGCTCCCTCTCCACTCCTCGGTGATCACAACAAAGAAGGGGTTTATGGAAGGATTTAGAGGAGGATAATGATGGAGCTTAATGGCTGTTTGCAGGGAGCTCTTCCAAGCTGGAGGCAAAGCTGGAGAGAGAAAGTGTGAAGTAGGGTCTTTGAAATGTTTAACGAGCAGACAAAAGAAACAGTGGTGACCCTTGATGGAGAACCACTTCGGATGAGAGATGGTGTCAGGCTAGGGGCTGGAAGGTGAGGGATGATGTCACCGTAGCTCTGTGCTGGGCAGTGATCCTATTAGAGAGGCTCTCTGGTGGACTTGCCCAGGTGAGTCACTGAGACTGGGTCTCAGAGACCACCAAGGATGCATGCAGAGTCTGAGGGCACAGTGGAGACCTCAGAAGAAAAGTGGAGGGGAAATTATTTGGGATGCTAACAGAAGACTTTTCTGGAGCCTACTTGTCATGGGAGAATGGATTTGCTCAGGGCTGTCTCTGACACCTGGTGGAAAAGGAAACTGTGGAAGGAGCTGCTGGGTCAGGATAGTGCAGGGACTTTCCACGGTGAGCTTCCTGCATGGGGTGTTGTCTGATGCGGTGTTTTTGGTGGAGATGGAGCCCAGCGTCACCTCTGTCAGACTGGCTGCAGGAGGCTGATGATGGCTTCTGCTGGTGCTGGGAGTACAGGACAAGAGCGCTCTGCTTCTGTTCAGGGATCAGGTTTAATGATCCCTCCTCTGCCTTCATCTGCTGGGTGGGTGATGCAACAGTTTTTTTCTTCTCTCCCAGTTACCTCATCGCCGAGTGACGTTCTCTGCAGCCAGCCAGGCTCAGGACCTGCAGGACCCCTCCCAGCACAGCTACTATGACAGTGGACTGGAGGAATCAGAGACCCCGAGCAGCAAATCATCATCAGGGCCCCGCATTGGGCCACTAGCCCTGCCTGAGGATCACTATGAACGCACCACGCCCGATGGCAGCATCGGGGAGATGGAGCACCCTGAGAACGGTATGTGCTTGCAGCTTGTGTGCTGGGCCCCTTCCCGGGGACCCCATGCCCAAGGCTCTTCATCCTCAGTGCCTCGCACCTCTCCTGGTGCAGGTGAGATGGGACGAGGAGCTTGGCTGGGACATGCTTACATCTGGTGGGGCTGGGAGGTTGGAGAAAAAATGAGGGTCTAACCATGAGAGCAGCAAGGGTTTGGTGGGAAAGGGAGAGGTGAGTAAAGGAGAGGTGGGCTGGGGGAGGTTAGGAGGTGTGGGAGTGGGAAGAGTCAAGGAGGCAAATAGGCTTGGCAGGAGGCAGATGGGCTTGGCATGATGTAGACAGGGGGCCCAACCGGGTGTTCCAAGGTGGCAGCACAGGCAGCATGTGGAGGAGCTTATAGCTTGTGTGCCACAGTGAGGTGGTCCCATGGGTGTCTGCCCCCATAGTAGAGCAGGGGTATAGAGAGGAGGAGTCAGGATATGATGCAGCTCCTTCCATGCTGTGGTGGGTGTTGGAGCCATACAAATTTCCCAGGTAGTAGGGGAAGAGCAGGTTTAGTGGCACAGACTGGGGTGAAGAGATGTATGAAGTGGAGGATCAGAGAGTGTGGTGGTGGCAAAAACAAAAGCAATGTGTCCTGCCTTTATTGGGCCCTTCAGATCATCTCTGCTTGGGTCCACCTTTACCTGAGAACCCCAACGGAAGTGTTTGCAATCTCACCACAGGAGAGCTGGCTTTTCCCTGCCCTGGTGCATCTTCAACCCCAGTTCTGCTACTTGTGCTGCCTCTGTGCTGCCTGCCTGGCTACCCTCAATGAGTCCACTCCCCAAGCTATCTTCTGCGGCCAGCTTAAGTTGCTTCCTCAGACTTGGCTCTGGCTGTGCACATAACATCTACTTTCCTATACCTGCTGCCTTCTGTGCTCTTGTGCTGAGGGGAGGTTACAGTGGAGCTGGAAGTTCAAAGAAACCTCTGGGAGGGAAAAAGATGAGGTTCAAAGGGTTCTCTTTAAGTCTCCTCCAACTTCTGAGACAAGCCTTGACTTTGGGACTGGTCTATCTGTAGCTGAAAGTGTGTTCAGTTGGACTAGCTTGCTGCAAACCTGCTGGGTCCCCCACTTAAGGAATGTTTAGGGCCCAGGGTCTTGAAAGTCAAGTGGAACACCTCTTTCTTCTTCCCAGGTTAGTTCCTGGAGTAATGCTGGAATTCATTGTGCTGCAACCACTGCATCAAGGCATGGTGCATGGTGCATAGTGGTGCCAGGTCTTGCAGGGTTCCTAAATGCATTTGTTGTTCCTGCAGTATGAGGCACCCTCCTGTCTACAAGTGTTGTGCAAATCACTCTCCTCCAAAAAGGACCAGCTAGTCAGGTGGGAAAAGTAGTGTGAGGAGGTTCCTGAAGGCCTGTCACAGGATGACCCCATTGTACTTGCCAACAGTAGCTTGTGCCTACAAGAGGGCATGTGGGTAAGGAGATGCCACATGGTTGTGCTGAAGGATATAGTGGGGCAATGGTGATGAAGGGTCAGGAGGATGGAAAGGTTGAGCCCCTGAGCAACAGGCAACTCAGACATGACAAGGGAGAAGCAGGGTTAGAAGTAGGAAGAGAGAAAGAGGAGCTAGAGTGTCTGTAGCAGGAGATGATGGGCAGAGAGCACATTTATGTTCTTGGGATGGTCGTTGTCTTCCTGATGGGGGTGAGCAGATCTGGAGAATGTTATGTAGTAACAGCCAGAGTAGTGGCTGTCATAGGGATGCAGCACCTGGGCATGGCTCCATGCACACAGTATCACAAAGTCCAGCCTTCCCTATAAGCTGGGCAGCTCCCTGCCTTCACAAAAGAGACTCTGTGTGTGTGCTCACAGCCAGGAGGACAAAAACCCCTACGCCTCCATCCACGAATAAATCCATGTGTGACACAGAAAAGTCGGGTTGCCTTGCCTCCAGCAGCTGTCCTGACCTGTATAAACTAGGTTTAATGCACAGGCCATGGCAGGCCAAGGCTCTGGGGAATCCACTGGCATTAACCCTAGTAGGTCCTGGTGATAATCTGGCGAAGGCCGTTCCATGAACTTGGGGAACTGGGGTCAGAGTCACATTTTGTTAAGCAGATGGAGCCCTGGCAGGCAGACCAGGTCATTACGAGATTAGGAAGTCCTGGTCATGTTAGATCAGTTCATCAGAGTTGCACTTCTCATGCACTTCTCTGCCCAAGACGTGGCATGTCAGACCTGTCTGTGGGATGAGAAAGTCCTCCCTGTCTTGTTTGCCCAGTAAATGGTCACATTTACATTCCTGCAAAGAGTCTTCAGTGATGGGATCCATTAGGACCTTTCTGGGGACTGTCTCATCATCTCCTTGTCATGGCTTCTGCTGCTGCCCAAGCAGCACCAGTCCCTCAAAGACATCAGATTTTGTGTTTTTCTGTGAAGCCAGGACTACTAAGCCATTCTTGACCTTATATAAAGCTGAAGAGACGAACTGGATCCCACACACCCTATCTCACGGCACGAGCAAAAGAGTGACACGACTGTGCATTTTCTAGGCTTTCATCTAGTTATAAATATCCAACATAACAGGGCTTCCATTGCTTTCTCCAGGAGATTATCCCTGCAGCCGAACCAATCTGATAAGCAAGTATGCAGGGCTATTTATAGCTTTTCAACTGGAAGACAGATCCATGCCTTTTCTTTGTAGATGGTTCTTCACTTGATTAACACACATATCAGTGTCCTCCTTTTTTGGACACTTTTTACTGTGCAGACTGCAGTAAAATGCTGTATTGCAGGGGCTGAGCCAGGTCCTTTTCAGGAGGAATTACGATGCTTCTGATGAAGACTTTGCCAGCGTCTTGGCACGTATGTGGCAGCTCCTCAGTCATCCCAGGCATTTGTCATCCCTGGTATTTTACCTAGCTGCCCACTGTTTCCTCCCCAACATTTTGCCATGCTGTTCTTTGCTTCTGTGGGTTACACTGAGACGGGAACCGAGCTTAGTCTCCCACTTGGCCACCCGTTGCTTTTGCTAAAGACATCTGCTCCCCCTTTATCACAGATTTGCTTTAGTTGGAAGGAGCCTGGGAGTGATTCTGTTCTGCAGAGGATCTGCCCTGACATAATGCATGCAGAGCTTGGATTATGAAGTACCCGTCTCTCTCCATTGATGATGGAGAGAATTTAGTAAGATTACAGGACCAAATGCGTGTAATTGGGGAAATGCCACACGAAGGCTATTTCACTCTGTCCCAGTGCAGTACGAAGGTACAGGAGGTGAGGATATGTTGGATGTCGTATTTTTGAATGGTGTTTTTCACCCTACAGAACAGGGACAAACGTTTGATCTGGTTTCTCCCCATTATTTAAAGTGGAGACCCTGTGCCATTTCCAACACATGTCCTTACAGCCCTGCACTGGATATGTAATTAACAATCATCTCTTGAGCTTTCGCAGTGCACTTAATAGTGCAGTAGTAGCTGTACTTCACAGATGTCAATGAGCTATTTCTCACAGCTCCCCTTCTGGGGAACAAGTTCCACCATAGTTGGGGAATGAAATGCAAAATTATAATCTATGTTTCTAAGATGTCTGCAAGCTTAGGGTGACCCCCTGCATGAGCTGGCAGCTCCTTGATCTGCTCTTTTCACTAGGCAAGAGCTACCCAGTGGCATCCCAGTGCTCCCAAGCCATGAGACAGGTCTCCAGCTGCTCTTGGATGGCGAAGCCGAGGCTGCATCGGCTGCCTTCGGGCAGCTGCTGACGTACAAGGCATGAGCAGCATGGCTTTGGGACTTTGTGGCAGAGCTAGATGTAAAACCTTCTCGCCTGGTTCATAGCCATAGGCTTTTCTGAAAAAAACAGCCTTCCTCTCATGGTCTCCTACCTCCTCTGTACGCCTCAGCACAGCTTGAGCAAATGAATTGAGATACCATTTCCAGAGTTTGACTGCTGGGCTTAATAAAACACTTTCAGTCCAGACTTTTCTTTGTTTCTAGAAAGATTGGTAGATTGATGCGTTGTAAAGCCAGAAGGAGCAGCTTGTCTAACCCCTGCATGAGGCAGGCTATAAAACTTCACCCTGTGATTTCTGTGTCTCACCATGGCTGAGTGGGAGCACTCCTTTGGAGAGATTGCTTTTCAATAGCAGACTGCAAATGGTGGCAAGCACACGAGACCCCCGTTGAGCTCTTCTAGTGGTAGATCCTCTCTGCCCCTCAGTTTCCCAAGCCTACACTTAAATCTTGTTTGAGTTAATCTAGCTCCCTGCTCTTTCCATTGGACCTTACAGTACTAGAAGACACCTCATTTAATTCGCACTTGTGGATCACACGCAAGCAAGTCAACACTTAAAGTTCTCTTTGATACACTCAAAGACTGAGTCAAGTTCCTTACTGTGAGTAGAGCCAACCAAGACATCTCAGCAGCTGGGCCTCTCTTCCTCTCCTCCTACCATTCCTCCCAGCCATGACCATCTGCTCCTGACACCACCACAGACCTGCAGCCCCATTCCTGGGCAGCAGCAACATCTGGCACATCTTGGATGTATGTGCTGCGTTTTGGCAACCCTTTGCAAAGGCAGCTCAGGGAGATTTTTTTCCCCACTTCTTACACTTCTGATTATAGCTCAAGTCTTCCATTCATTTTTTTTCTCTGCATGATCGCCAATTTGCCAACAACCTTTTAGCAGTGTGGATGGATACAGATGATAGCCCCCAGTTCTCCAGCAGCACTCAATGGTGTCTGTAGCAGCATCAGGCACAGAGATAACGTGTCTAGTGTTTGTCTTCACAGTCTCACAACAAATGTGTGTGTGTCCGTTGCATGCAAGCAGCTGATTCTGGCTCCTGCTGGGCTTCACATGCATCCCACCATGTCACAGCACCTTCAGAAGAGGACTTCCAAGCCAACAGTCCCTTGTCACTGTTCCTAAGGTGGATTTGCAGCACTGGGCAGCCACTATCTCCTGTCTTCTGCTTAGTGTCAGTGCAGTCACAAGCTTCTTTTTAAGGGTCTCGCTGCTATTGTTTTTCAATTTCTTCCTGCCAGCAGATGGGACCAAAAAAAATTGCTTTCTGTCTCCTCCTGTGGCAGAATGAAGTCTCTAGATCTTCAAACCTATTCTTCTTTTTTTGCATTATCTTTAAATGTCCCTTTTGTCTTGCAGAAAGTGTTCCAGGCACATGTTCAGTCTCGGGATTTTTTATTTTTTTTCAAATGTACCCTGCAGCATTTTTCCTTTGTTCCCGAGCGCTGAGGAATGTTTTTGCCTGAGCTCCTGTCTGGGATGTGGGATTTGAGCTAAGTCAGTGCTGTTCCCAGTCAAATGCTCGTGAGGTACCAAGACCTCTTCTGTCACTGAAAGACCTCACACCTTGTGAGGAAAACACTGAGGGTAGGGCGTAGGGGTTGGATAAATGCTGCTATCCCTCAGATAAAGAAAAACGGTGTATGGCTGGGATCATGCACCTGGCTTCCCTTTATTTACTAAGAACCCACAGGTCACACATCTGAGGACTTGGTTTGGGTCTGAGTGGTGACTGGTACTTGGACTCTTTTCTGGTTGAGACATTGTGGTTTGGGTATCTTTTAACTGATCCACGCACCTTTCCTTTTTAACACTATTGGCATCAGGGCTGGAATTACTTACTGTAGATGTTTTGTCATTGCTTGAGTAGTTTCCAAGCCCTGCTCTTGTTTAGGGTATGCACACTCTTTGTGACCATCTTCTGCATCTCATCTACTTCTACAGATTATGTCTGGGTTTCTTAGTGATCTTCAGCTCTATAGGCATCTGCATTTCTTCATAAGAAATTGTGAGCCTCTCTACATTCTTTGCTTAATGTTGGTTTGTCCCCGAAGAGAGCTCTGCTGAAGAGAGGTGTGGGAAAAGATTTTTATCATGAGAGAAAACACCCAACAGATTGCAAATGGTCATGGATTACACCACCTTGGTTTCAACATGCCATTTCTGTCTGAGCTGTAATTTCAAACTTGTTCTCACTTTATTTCTTCTTTTCCATACTTTTCCAGCACTCGTGTCTGAGTAAACTCTCTTATGAAAGGGCTGTTCAGGTCAGAGCAGTTGTGGCACACCACATCAACCAGGTCACCTTCCATAAGTGTACCGAGGAGCCCAGGCTAAGCAGGGTGCAGCTGTTTTTCCTTCCCCGGTCTGAGTAACAAGAACACTGCTAGTAGCTACAGAGAATGCCTTTAATCCTCTAAAGACCTTCTAAGAAGGATGCTACTTGCTTCGGACATTGTCCAAAATAGCTTTAATGGTTTATTTGACAGTGTCTTTCTCATCTCACAGGATTATGAGGTGGTGCACAGGTAAGGTTGTCCTCAAGTTTTCCAAAGATCCTTGGCAAATCCTGGACATCTCTAGGGAGTCATTTGAAGGAACCAGGTTTCCCTGTTGAATTCTGATTACATTTTGGACCCTTTCTGTCTTTGAGCTGTGGTTATATTATGTGATTATGAAAAATCAGGCAGGACAGTCCTTCTGAGTCAATGCCCAATGCTTCATATTTCAGCAGGAAGGTGCCTTCTCTTGTAGAATAGCTGTGTGTCTGCCTCCTGCATTTGAGATTGGATTTTCTGAGTTTTCTGCTAAATCCACAGTGAGCCTGGGCTAGGCTGACGTCTTCCACTTCCTCCTTCTGGCTGTGGCAAGATGATAGAAATTAATGAATGACATCTCCCTTCTGAACCTTCGAGATTGGTACAATCCTGTCTCAGGATTTTCCTCGTTTCCTGTCTCAGGGAAACGAGGATTTCCCAGTCTTTGAGAGCAGGGAGGCCAAGCAATGTCATGTACCTCTTCCAGCCCAGGGCAGGAACACTTTCCATCACCATTTCAACTCAGCAGGCCTGGGGCTGGCTCATAGCTCTCACCTGGCAGGATATGCACTCCTGCAGCCCTAGTGACGTTGAATCAGGGAAATCTTCACCTTCTCAAGGTGGCTTCAAGGTCACTGCCACACAGTCCTCAGAGCACTTAGGTTCTTTGCTTTTGCCTGGCAATGATTGCAAACAGCCATGCAAACAGTCAGTCAAATGTTCATGCAAATAGTGATGCACAGCTATTCTTATCTGGACCCAATCTAGCCACTCCTTCTTTGGTATAAAGTCTATTTTCCAAAGAGTAGTTTGTGTCATCCTTAAAGAATTCATGTGTTTACCACAAGTTTGCTAACTTGTGTCACAAGAAGAAACTCTCAGAATTAGATCTGCAAAAGGAACAAGAGGGTGGGTCCTCCTTCCTTCGCACCCTGTTGCTCTCCAGAGAGGACATTTTCTCAGAGTGAGGGATTGAATAAAAATCCTTCAGACTTCTTTATTCTATAAATGTTTTCTATAACATTTAGAAAACATGCATTTGAATAGGGCTTTAGACTGGGTGCCCTTCTTTGCTCAGGTGTTTTGGACCAGTTACAGATTGTCCATTTGACATCCGTGGGCAGAGCCAGTTGCTGAATTATGAGCATTTCTGTTGATGAACCTGTTAACCACAGCCAGCACCCTGTGTGTTTTGTTAGAAAGAGTGCTAAAATAGGCAGCTCCTCTCTGTGTTGGTTTGCTCAGCCCTGTCCCTGTGCCATGTGCTCTGTTGTGCCAACACAGCTGTTTGTGTGGCTGCATGGCGAACTGGACTGGGGAGCTGATCAGGCTGAAGTTCTGCTGGATCACTGTTTGGTTTTTTCCGTATTACTCTCCAGTCAGAGCAGTTTTCCTAACCTGACTATTCTGTGGCTCCTCGAAGAGCTGAACTTGCAGAAAGCAGGGATTTTGCAGAAGGGCAGTGAGCAGCCAGAGGAGGTCGGCATTCAGGTTTAGGTTATGTCTATACCAGAGAAAGCAGCCAAGTGTAAAAGAGATAGACAACTAGGATCCCTCAGCAGCCCCAGACTATTTGTTGTTTTCAAAGACCTGCTTCCTTAGAAAGCTCCTTTTGAAGTAATTTGACATGCCATTTCCAGCTCCCGTGTGATCTAACTCGGTTATTTCCCCTTTATCTGCCTCCAAATACTCCTCAATGTCTCTCTAAACCTTCCTGCTTGGCAGTACCTGTTCCCATGTAAAAGGACCTGCATTAGTGTGGGATTTAAACTTAATGCTAGAGAAGCTTATGAAGTCTCCCATTTGAGCTTCTTGAGGACTTCACAGTGCATTTTCTTTCTCATAAAAATAGCATGTGCCTGAGCTTGAAGGATCGCTCAGGTGTAGATCCCTCAGGTAGAAAATCCCTCTCGTAGCCATGAGATAGAGGATAAGGGATTCATTGCTGTCCCCCGTGAAATCAATGTGAGCTTTGCTACTGAGACAGGTCAAATGTCAGTCTCAGATGTTCGCTCTTCCCTGGGATTTTATCCTTTGTGCTCTCACTATTAATGAATCTCTCTTCCTGTCTTCTTCTCACAAGCTCTCATCCATCCCGATTTGAAGTCACCTCCATTAAGTGGTCGTAACGCTAGCTCTTTGCTTCACTTGCAGAGAGTATGCACTCCATAAATCTAACATTAGTCATGGCATCTGGTGAGAGATGCCAAGGATAGACTGCTTTGACTCAGAGGTTATCTAACCGTATCAGCCCCCACGTTTGCCTTTCCTTTCAACGAGCTGAGGTTCCCCTGCAGGAACCAGGGCTCATTTCATGTGACCTGATGCAACCATGCAGTCTACTCAGGGCCAGAGCCAACACAACAGCAGTGTAGACATGGTGGTCTACTCCTTCTTCCCTGGGCACTGTGGTTGGACCTGGGGTTTCTTTTCAACCTCAGCTCTCTGTAAGGTCTGAGCAGGGCAGGAATCTTCTAACAAGGAGAACAGGGGAAGGTTATGTGCTTCATGCCTGGTGGGCTCCATTTTTCTAAACAGACACACCATGAGAGGTCCATGCTGTCCACGTTTGTGGTTACTGGAGACCACAGTGGGATGGAGAAAAGGCTGTGCCTTTGCAATGGGTACAAGACTTCTGAGATAATCTCTGCAGTAGGCTTCACCCTTGCTCCTCACGGGAAAGGAGGGCATATCTCACTGATAGAAGAACATGACTCCTTAGGGTCTGATGGATACAGATTCCTACATGGATGCTCCTTCAGCTGCTGTATCACTAAAAATAAAGAGCCTGAACTTGTTCTTGGGCGTTGAGGCCAGCTTCCCCAGCACAGCTCATTTGTACTAGGACAAGCTCATTCAGTTTGTGTTCCTTCATCCATCTTTTTGATGGAGAAGGTTTTCTCCACCTTCAAACTGCACCAGGGCTCTTGTCTGGCAGAGAGCTGCTCTGAACCAGGTAAAAGTTGTCTTGCCTTAAAATGAGTTGGACGATAAGGACTTTGCTCATGATGAGTCTCGGAGATGCTTGGGTTTCTTACAAGCCTTCAGACCAGCCTAACACTAGTGTTATCATGTTTAACTTATTTCACTTTAAAATTATTTAGGGTAAACCGGCAAAAATGCTGTGAGTCAGGAATAAATCATCTCAGATAGCCCATCTGTGAGTGGGTGTGTGCCTCTGGTTTAGACTATCCGTGTTTAGGTCCTTATTCATGTATAAAAAGTAAAATGTTCTTCCATGGATGGCCATAAACCCTCTGCACTAGAAACATTGGGAGAAGCTGAGGAAAGGATCTGGCAGAGAAGAGCAGGATGCTGGAATACCCAGGTCCCAAGTTCACAAACCCAGCTTTTCTCAATCGTTTTATCTGTCTGAGTCTGTTTTAAAACGACCTTGCTTGGAAGTGGAAAACAAAACCAAAAACCAAGGAGGGAGTGGGAGAAAGGAGGAGAGGGTTCAGATGTGATATTTGCTCAGGGATGTGTCAGAATGTCATGTTGTGTTGTTTTATAGCTGCTGAGGAAGGAGAAGGTGGAGTAGGGAATGTAAAATGACAGAGTGAGTAGATGTGATATTTGCCTGATGTATTTTGCTGGTAATTAGTATAATGTCAATTAGACTTAAGTAATGTGTTTTTTTTCTACTTCAGCTGTATAAATTATTGCTTGAAAATATGCCAACTAAAAGCAAGATATTAAACTTTGAGGGATATGGAGATCTCTATTCCTTGAGGATCTCTAGATTAAATTACTCTGACAACAGGGATTTTGACAAAAGCAAGACTTATTATATCCAGAAAGAAAATGAATAAAGGCAAAAGAAATTGTGTATTCCGTGCCTAGCATCTTGCTGCTTATTAGCCACACAGGAAGGGGCACCCACTGAGATGCAGATAAATCAGTGAGAGAAGGCAAATATCTTGCCTTTTCTGAAAACAATGCTGCTCTGACGGTATTGTTCACCGTATCAGTTTCCCCCAGCAGCCAAATCCTGAACCCTCTCCATGTTCAGACAGCTCCTCGCTGCAGGTAAAACCTGCTGCCCACACACATATTATTTTTCATTCTACAAGCCCTGTTTTCCTTCTTTGCTAACCCACACCACAAGACACAGTGTTGTTTTGCCTCTCAGTACCTCAGGACATAAACCTCCTTAATGATGATTAATGGCTGCTTTGGAAGGGTCAGTTGCTGAACCTGGACCTCTCAAGTCACAGATCCTCTTGAGCTCTCTACCCGTCCACTTCTGGGCTGCTCTCTCAAACAGGTACACCTCTGCTTTGCTCAGCACCATGCAGGTATTGTCGATTGCTGTGGACTTTGCACAAGGAGCAGGCTTGCTGTTACCATCTTTTCCCTTTTGAAATAATAATCTGTAAAATTATGCCTTTGGACCAATCCTGGAAGTTTTCATACATCTCCTTTGGACCGTGAAATCAAAATCTTCTTGTGATCATCTTGCTGTTCTCTTGTGAGTGCTTTTGGGGTGACATGGCTGGCAAATCCCCTTTGCCAGTCCTCCTCTAATGCAGGGCAATGATGTATCCCCTCTGTCCTGCCAGGATGTTAGGCAGCAGATTTAATCCTCACTCAGTTTTTAAAGCGTGTTTTATTCATTTTGTGCCTTTAGGACTGCCGCTGGCAGGTCTCCCTCGAGTGGTGCAAACTTTATTGCATCTAACCTCCAGCAGTCTGTAAACTACAGCACCCGGGGTAGCTGGAGGTTGATATTCCCTATCGGAAGCAATTATTCTTCTTTCCCAGTGTCCCACAAGAGCAACTTTCTGCCAGCCTAATAACAAACACAGAGCTGAGGAGTATTAGAGGGATCTTGTATTTTTTTTCCTGGGTCATTCCAAACAAACCATAACCAGTCCACCCCATTTCTACACCTCCCTGTTTGTATCAGCACACTGGTACCCTCTTGTACGCTCACAGCCACACCTTTAGCAAGCTCTATTGGCACCAATATATCTTATTTCTACATGAGGAGTTGACTTCTCCCTGGCCATGGCCCTCAGCACTGCAAATCCTTTCCATGCCTCAATGGGGAACTACCCCAGCAAGATGGCAAGTGGTTCCATTCAGAAATGTTAACCACCTGGGTTGATTTCTTGGCATGTATTTTGGCTGCACCACAGGAGGATCTGACCAGTGCATATGCTGTATTTGCCATGTGCCAGCCACAAAACCTCTCCTCATTTAAGCTTCCACAGCAGATTTTCAACCTTTGAGTCTGTGGACGTTTGAGATGTCAATAAGATACATTTTGAGCTGGGTCTGTGGCATTTCACTGCAGAGAAGTGCTTTGGGTAGTCCAGAGGTTCAGGCTGTCTTGTGTGGGCTGCTCTTGCTCTTCAAGTAATCAGCAGTCAGACACCCTCATTTGGTGTTAGATTATTCCCCCAAATTTTCATGATGCTACCCCTGGTCTAGCATCACACAACACACAAAGCTGTTGTGTGTTGGATTTTATGTGCATTTGTTTCTCTGCAGCTGGGTATGGAATCCGTGTCTATGTGTGCATCCTCCATCAACAGATGCATATTTCTTCCTCAGGGCACTCAAAAATACCAGTCCTGCATATAGTGCCTGTGCCCTGGTCCTTCAAATATCCACTGCAAATTCTGGTGAAGATCTGCCCTCTTCCCCTTTGGTGCCTGCAGAATGGTTGAGGCAACCAGCATGTTCCTGCAGTCAGAACAACCTGCCTAAAGATGAAATGACAAGTCAGTGTGCTCACTTTACTCTTAAGAAGCCAGGAAAGATCCATGGAAAGAAAACAAAGTGTATGCATGCATATCCATCCTGTCATTTCTTCACCCGGTTTCCCTGGGGGTTCGTTTGACTGTCTTCCAAGGGCTCTTCCTGCTTCTCTCCGAGTGGTCTTGGTTTTCTTTGTCTCCAGATCCCCTTGTTGAGTCAAGCCCTTTTCATAAAGTCGTGATTTCTTTTGTCAGTTAAACACCTATGTGACTTCAAAGGCCTTGAACAGCACTTTGCTGTGTGGCTACCAGGCCCCCTGCAAGAATAATTTCCCCCCATTCATTGTCCTGCAAGGAAAAGATTATTAAATTGTTGATGGAGCTTAACAATGGTTTTGTTCAAAGGCAGACGTGCGTATGCCAGTCCTTTTCTCCTTGACACAGGGGCTCTAATACAAGCTTACAATGGAAGGCAGCTCCCAGGGAGCACACTCCCACTTTATGAGAGCGCTCATAAAACCAGTCCAGTATTCCAGAGCCCCCATGCGTGTAAACTCGTGCACCTTGCAGTGTACTTCCAGGCTGCACTGTGGCCACCCGCTCGCTCCCATCGGGTGCGAGCCTATAGGTGAGGTGAAGAAAACTCTTCTTGCTGAAAATTAATTAAAAAAAATTCTAAAATCTTGTGTGTTAATTCTTGATCATGTGATTAGGACGCTAGGAAGACTGAAGAACTAGCAGTGGACAGTGGTGGAGAGATCCACCCTTTCCAGGAGCAGTGGAAGGACTGGTGTGTTGGCATAAGGTGGAAACAATTGCTCTGCGCCTCTTGCTTGGAGCGCGCCAAGCACACGCATACATCTCCCAACCAGGCTCTTGGAACCCGCAGTGAGGATCATTATATAGACTGCGCAGCCTCAGGCTGCTTGACATTTTGTATTATACAGACTTATTTTCGATTGCTTATCACTTCAGCAGATTTCCAGTGCTAAAGCTTAAATTTTCCATGCTGGGTTTCCCTCAGGTTGGTTTCTTTCTCTTTTTTTTTCCCCTCTTGAGTTTTAGCAGAGGTGTTCCAGCTGTTTTCTTGAGAATAAGACATGCTGTCTCAGCCCTGCTAACAAACTGGTTATAAGAATTTCTTTTCAAGATCTGGTAGCTTAAACATGCTTTGGAAAAGAGGTGTGGAAATTGGCACAGAAGCTGGCAGCATGGGCTGGGGGTTGTTAGCCCCAAAATGACTGAGTCTCTCATTGAACAGCTGCTAGCATGCGTCCCTGCATAGCTGCACCTGCACATGGATGTGTGGCCTTCAAACAACAGTGTTTCTCACAATTTTTGTATCCTTGCAGCCCCTTAGAGCACTGCTGAAGGAGCTGGCTGCAGTTGCTGTTGCATGATGGCCATCCCTCCTGGATATGTCCCTTCCCCGGTAGTCTGGGGTGTCCCAAGTTTACTTTGGGGTGCTTAGTAATGTGTGGCACAGGTTGTTCCTTGCCTGCGGGAGGACTGAGCATGGCTTGTTCTGCTGCTAGGGCATGTGGCACCATGGGTGTCTGATGTACACCTTGCTAGGAATGCTGCTTTGGGCTGCGGTGGTGGCTGCAAGGTCTTGTTCTTGCTGGGAAATGGAGCTACTCTGTAATGCCTGTGGTGGAGGCAGCTTTCTTAACTCATTCCCATGCTGACATCAGAGCAGAGGTCCACCCAGAGCTGAGAGAACACTATGTCTCCACACAGCAGCGTGGATGGTGGACTAGCACTGGCGCTTGGTTCCTCACTGCCATCTCAGTTCCCAAGCTGCCACCACAAAGGGACTCTCTCTTTTTCTTCTTCTCCCTTTTATTGTCCTTCCTGGGGCATGTTTCCTGCCCTTCTCCCACTTCTTCCCTGGTGAACTAGTGGAGGCTGCCTCAAGCTCCAGTGCCCTCCTTGATTAGCTGCTGCCAGGAAGAGAAGCACGACTGCAGCTTTAATTAAATGATAAGGGCAGAGCCCCGGAAGTGGGGAGATAAGTGCAGCGGTGTCTGCCACCACACTTGCCTAGGCTCTTTCTAATTAGCTTTGAGAAGTTCTAGAGAGGAAGATTAACCCTTGGCTGGAGGCTGACTGGAGCAGCAGGCTGCAACAGATGGAGGATGCTGAAGCAAACCTCAGGGATGGGGGGCTGTGATTTGCCCGTAAGCATATGTGGGATGTGGGGAGAACTCCTCTGTGTGCTCCCCCCAAGCCTCTGCCTGAGCAGAGGGGCTGAATCAGAGGGGGTTAGACTGCTGCCTTTCACAGGCGCAGGCACAAGGTAAAGCTCAAGGATTAACCACTCAGGTTCCTCCTCTAAGAAGCATTTGCTGCTTTAACACATCCTATGCCTGGGAGCCATGAGGTGGCCTGGGGCATGTGGAGGCATTTGCCCTATGCTGCTGCGCCGAGACTCTCAGCACAAGTGGAAGAGTGGGAGCTGGAGCAAGAGAATTGTGTCCCCGCTCCTGCTGCTGCTGTGGGACAGGACTCTAGTCCCCTTTAGAAACCATAATATGTCTCAGTGTTGCTCTGAGAGGGGAAGAGGGGTGGGTATGAGGGGAAGAGGGGTGAGTATGAGGACAAGTGTATGTCAGCAACCCATAAAAATATAAGCCAGGAGCTACCCAGTACCAGGTGGCACCAGGGCTACCTCAGCTCTTCTGGTGTTCCTCAGCTGGAGGGCTGGGCAAGGGCACTCTGTAGGGAAGTCAGGAGTACCTACAGCTCTCACTGCTCTGGGTATCGCTGATCCTCATCCTGGTGGCCTGACACCTCTTGGTCACCCCTTTCCCACCAGCTGGCAACACACCGGTGCCCAGGGCATGCCAGAAGGCTCTGGGCCATGCACCCACGTGTATAAGGTGAGCCTCTTGCCAGACAGGGAGACAGTTCAGCCCCACAGACCCAGTCTGGGACCCCCACTGGGATGGGGTGGGGTCTGGGAGGAATCCAATGCTTGGGAGGCACAGGCAAGGTGGGGATGTGGAAAAGGCCATTGTGTAGGTATTTGGGTATCAGGAATGCGCATACAAGGCATGCATGAGCTCAGAGCCCCTGGGGAGAGCAGGTGCTGTTCCTCTTCGGATTTACATAACCGTCATTAGCCCTTGCAGAGAGGACTCAAAAGCCACCGGAGCCCTGGGCTGCGACCTGCCCCTCCTCTTTGTAAAGAGCTTTGTGCTCTAAGGGAGTTGTTGCCGGCCTGGGCTGGATATTGCAGGAGCAGCGAGAGAGAAGGGGAAGATGGTTTGGCGACTGCGCAGTTTGTTTGGGTTATCGCACGACTCCTTGACCTTCCCAGTGGCTGGGTGTTGAATGGCTGTTGTCTGCGGGTGTCATGACAAGTTCTTGCCTGGCCAGAGGTCGGTGTAGCAGTGGAATCTGTCCACGTATTTAACCTCCAAAGGGAGGTAGGAAAGGAAATGGCTGAGTTTTTTCCCTTTAGTGGTAAAGCAATCGCCTTGTTCCCCAGCCCCCTGCTTTAGAGGAGTAAGTTTCTGAGATCTCTTGACCTTTTCATTGTACCTTTCCCTATTTCTGCAGCCTGCGGGGTGGAGATTCACTGGCAAAGCCACTTCTTCTGAAAAATTCTGGTGTGTCTCCCTGGTAGTTCTGTCCTCTCCCCTGGAGGCACAAAGGGACCCCAGGAGAAATATTTCCTACCAGGGCATAAAGGCCTTCCAGTCTGAATCACAAAACAGACTTCCATGAAGTGAATTAAGACTGCATGGACAATCCTAATTTTGTCACTCCATAACCTTTGAACCCTGTAATCCTATTAAAGTAGTTCTTAACATAATTATGCAGTAATTTAATGTAATAATTGTGCTTTTTATAGTCCAGAGAGGGTTGAAACCCCACTGTGCCCAGGTAGGAGGTCACTTAAGTGGCACCACAAGCACAAAATCTGTTGCTGAGTATCACAGGAACTGCAGAGGAGCTGGGAGGAAGATGGTGGACTTGGGAGTCCTGTGGGTGCTGTAGCCTGTCACTGAACCCTTTGAGCCCTGCCTTGTCCCTGCAGGAGCATGGTCAGTGTCCAGAACCATGCATCTGGATGTTCCTGCCATTGGCACAGATCTTCTCCTGTTGCTGTGGCAATGTGACTGCAGGATGCCTGCACTTCCCAGCCAGCTTGCCACTGTCACATAGTGGTAAAGGCAATGAGGAGGTGGTCCCTTAAGCTCCAGCTCCAGCGAGGAACAATATGTCCCCTGGGAGCTGGACTCGGGCTGTTGCTGCCGACAAAGTGGTTTAGCACTACCTGTGCTGGTGAGGCTGGGGCTGATGGGTGCATCTGTCCACAGTAATTACATGCTGGTTCTGCCGTGATACTCTTGGCAGGATCTGGGAAGTTGTTTGCTTCAGTGCTGCAGTTGGTCTGTGCTGTTGTAGTACACTCCAGGGGCCATGGTTTGTTCCGCACGTGCATCTGGGGGCTGACAGGCCATTAAATGAGGAGCAAGCTGTCTGCACCGGTGTTTAGATACTATTGTTTAGCATGAGGGGAGAGATGCTCACTGCTGTAGGGTCTGGGGGAGATGTCTGTTCTCCTTATATCTTTTGACTTTGGTGACTAGGAGAAACCTGTTTGTGTGCTGGTATCAGTCTGAAGATCTTTCTCTGTATTTATTGTAAGAGCGGGTGTTGCTTGTTATTGCCCTGAGAGCTGTAGGGGTGGGCATTGAGCTGCAGTAACCACCTTTATGGGCAGTGTCGGGTTGGTTTCAGATACCAGAAGCCATCTGTCTGTGTGCTGTAGTGCCGGTGTTAAGTTTGGAAAGCCATCTGTCTGGGTGTTGTAGTGCTAGAATTGGTCCCTGAAGCCGTCTGTCTGGGTGTTGTAGTGCTAGGAATGGTCCTGCAAACCGTCTGCCTGGGTGTTGTAGGGATGATGTTACTTGGTCTAGGAAAAATAGGGATTGACATGGACTGCAGGGAGCTTTCTGCTTGTGCTTTCAGCTTCCGATATTTCTGTACTCATTGATCTCTGGAGCATTGCTGTGGAAATGGGCAGCAGTCCAGCAGCCTTCCCCAAGGCCTGGAAAGTGGAATTGGTGTTGTGCTGGTCCTGCTCTGGAGGTAAAGGGTTCTGGTCACGTCCACATGGGATGTGGGAATCAGAGGTCAGAAAATAGACGGACTGAGATGCTGCAGAAGATCTGATCCCCTGTGTCCAGAAGGTGGGCAATCCCTGCTGGGGATAACACACTGGCTATGCCCATTCATTCTGGGGGATCTGCTGTCTGGGCTTTGCAAAAGAGATCATGGCTCCACAGCTACCTGCAGTACAGCTCCACTCTCCTAAAATCCCTTGCAAGAAAAGATGTGTTGAGAATGAGCTACTGAGTTCCTGCACACCAAAGGAAGACCGTGGTGAACTGGTCAGGTGGGAATGGGCTGTTGACCAGCCAATATGAGGGAAATCTTTCAAGCTACTGGGTCAGGCATTCTGCTGTGAGGGGAGAGCATGGAGAGGCGCAGATCAAGGGGTGGGATAGTACAAGGCTCTCATTCCAGGAGTGCAGGGATGCAACAATGTGAAGAATGGAAAGGAATAGAGCAGAACAAGGCAGGTCAGAGTAGAGTAGAGAGTAGAAAGAATCAAACAAAAATTAGAATAGAATAGAATAGAATAGAATAGAATAGAATAGAATAGAACAAATACCAAAGCAAAGGGGCATACTATCAAAATAGCTGCACTGTTAGCGTGTAGTGAAGAAGGATCAGACCACGAAGCGGTGGTGCCTGGAGGAAGCGGCACCACGGGGGAGTAGTATCTGGAGGGAACAGTACTGTAAAACATGGCACCTGGAAGAACTGGGACCATTAGAGCAGCAGTGCCTGGAAGGAAGACAGCAGCGGCAGGGAGGCAATACCTAGAGGGAGCAGCAGCACAGAACATGGCACCTGGAGGACGTGGCACTGTGGGGGACCAGTACCTGTAAGCAGCAGCACTGTGGGGGAATGGGGCTTCCTGGGGATGGCGCTGCAGGGGAATGGTACCTGTAGAGAGCAACACTGTGGGATAGTGGCACCTTTGGTAACCACGCCATGGGGGACAGTACCTGTAGCGAATGGCGCTGTAGGGGAATGGATACCTGTAGGTAGTTGCACTGTAGGGGACTGGTACCTATGGAGAACAGTGGTGTGGGAGAATGGTACCTGTCAGTGGTAACCAGTAGGGTAGTAATGGTGCTTATAGAGAACAGTGCTGTAGGCACTGGTACCTGTAGCAGTGAGCATTCCAGGGAGTGGTGCATGGAGGGAGCGATGGAACAGGAGAATGGCACAAGTAAGATACGGTGGAGTGGGAGAATGGTGCCTAATCTCAGGAGCTGTGCTATAGGAAGGGAGTCTTTGGGAAGAACAACATTGGGGAGGCTGTTCCCATTGCTGTAGGGGCAGACAGAGAAGAGTGCTGTTGGGATATGGTGCTGTTGGGATGTAAGGGATGTCCCAGGAGCGGTCTGTAGAGCCCCGAGGGCTCAGTGTGAGAGAAGAGGTGTTTCTGAGTGTCCACAACAGGGCAGAAGAGGTGGTAAAGCTGTCAGTACTGGAAACATGGCATTCTCTCCTGGCTGCAAGGCAGCCATTTGGAAGGAAATACCTTGCACCCAACCGTCAGTTTGCAACATGGATCTTGTTCTACCTTTCTACCCCCTGATCAAGGCTAGATGTACAGTGCTCCGGGGCTCTGAACAGGGGTAGCTGGTGGGAATTAGTGGAAAATATTCTCCATGCTGCCAGGTAGGGAAGAGGAGTCTTTCTGATCTAGTGCTTCAGGAGAGCATCCTGCTTCACCTCCAAGCTCCTCTCCCCACACTGTCATATTCCCCATTTCTCCATACCACCAAACCTCTCCAGTCCCCCCTAGCATGCTGTGCTTCCCCGCTCCTCCCTTCCAGGCTTCTCTGCATCCTCTGCCGTGCTCTGCTGTGTCACATCCCCCCAGTCCCACTGTCTTCCCTCTCAGAGCTGCTCTGCTACATCTCCTCACCCGCAAGATGTGGCCTGCTGTGCTGCATCATCCCTGCTCCCCCAGTGCCGCTTGCCACGCAGACAACATGCTGATGTCTGATGCAAATGGAAGACAGAGAGAACCGAATGAGACTGTAGATGTTGCAGATGGTGGCAAAAAAAAAGAGGTGGTTGATGCTGGCTTTCAGCCTCTGCTTGAAACTACCTGGCTTGTGGTGGGCGAATGAACCTCTGCACATCTACTGCAGGAGGTGGAGGTGCCTGCTGTATGAGGCTGTCTGCTTTTGTCTCCTCTGTAGCCGTACTCGAGTGCGCTGTTGAAATCCCCCACTACGAGCAATAATACTGTACTGAGTGGCTGCAGTACGATGTGTTTCTGCCATGCACGGGGATATGGAGAGAGAAATAATTAGCAGCAGCACCAATATGTGCCTCTTCCCAGAGGACACAGCCTGGCACAGTCTCCTTCACAAAGAGGACAGGTGCCCTGGATGTCAGGAGATGAGAACAGCCACGCCAGCATCAAGAGCAGCTGTAGCTCAAGAGAATTTCCCTTCCTCTAGCCAGAACCAGGCCCAAGGTGCATCTCTGAATGCATCTCAATGTAGAGCCCCAACCATGCCTCCTTTTCATCTGGGAAGTTCAAAGAGATGTGACTTTTACTGCCCCATTCATTCCTGGGCAATGTGCTGAGGTAGAGCAGCCCCAGGGCAGCTAACAAGAGGATGCCAGAGAAATGCAAAGCTATAGAAAGGGGGAATCACTTTGAGGACTGTGAATGCCCAGACAACCACAAAACCCTTCTGGCTGTGAAGTACAGCCTTCCAGCATGTGGAGTACCACTGTTGGGATGGGCCAGTCCTCCAAAGGAGTATGGTAGGAGGGAAGATCTCAAGAAAACATGGCACTGCACAGATGTAGCTGTTAGCTGGCATGGCTAACTCAGATTTCAGGGGTTCAGAGTCACAAAACTGCATCCTTGGAGTGGAGTTGGGATTTGAAATCCTGAGGACACTTTGTAAGATGAAGTGGGCACCTCAACTCTGGGGAGAGATTTCGGCTCTACCTCCTCAGCACACTGCAGGGCATTCAGAATTGGCATTTTGTGGGCAAAACCAAAGACCCAAGGAATTATTTCTGCTGGTCTGCGGTTGCACATCAAAGTCTTTGAATCACCAGCATGTGCTGAGAATTAGGCCATAAAGCAATGTTTGCTCTAAATCACAGCTACTCAGGAACTACACCCTGCCCCATTCCTGGACTCTCAAAGCAGATCTCGTTGTGCTCATGGCACATAATACACTCCTTCAGCAGCAGCGGTCCAATGCCAGCATCTCACTGCAAGTAAAGGGTCAAGGCTGGAAAAAAAATGTTGGTGCCAGAAACAGACAGTGGGAAAAACAGTATAAAAGCCCCCGAACACAGCGTTCCTGCTTGATCCTGAGATTTCTAATCCTCCATTGCCACAAGGAAATCACCATGGCTTTGTTCACTGGACAGGTACCCTTTATTTCAGTCCTGCCAGTACCCTCCATTGACTCAGCAAAGCACCTTCTGCCAGAGAAAGTGGCAGCACTCACCCACTCCCCACCCTGGGACCACGCAGCACCAGGGAGTTTCTGGAAGTGGAAATGATGGTGAGCTGTCCCACTCATCCAGAACGAAAGTAGATGAGAAAGACACCTCTTGAACAGAAGTGAAAAATGATGTAACACTACCTCAAACTGACCAAGCCAGTGACCACTGGGTGTACCTTGTTGTCGTGGGAAGAACTGGTGGATCATCTGTGTCACAGGCTCCAGCCTCTGCTTTGGGTTGCCCAAAACAGAGATGAAAACTGTGCTGTCTCTGATTTAATGTCTTGCTTTCTGTCTGTAACTAGGAGAAAGAAATGGGGCAACTCTCCACATGCTCAGACAGTTCGTCTGTGGCCAGCCCAGAGAATGACCCCAAAGACATGCATAGGCAAGCTCTGTTCTCACACTGTCTTGCACAGGCATCCTGTCCCCTGTGGTGCTCAGACTCCTGCCTTTGCCCCCTGCAGTGTGAGCATGGCTGTCCCCTGTGCATGAGTTGTTCTTGTTTGTGGTGCCTGATCCCACCCAGCTGGGCTGTGTCAGTGTGTCTGTGTGATGCACAGCCCTTGGTCCTCTGCATACAGTGCCTCAGGATGCCACAAGCCAGGTGGCTTCAAGCTTTACCTCAGGTCCTCATGTGAGTCCTGCAAGCAGGCCAGTGGGTTCCAGGGAGGTGAGGATAGGGCTGGAGAAACTAGTTAGAGATCAGCAGAGTGGCCAAACAACTGCAAGGAGAGGCCAAGAGATTCCTGAAGACAGTGAGTACCAGAGGAATGCCATGGGGAGGTCTGGCAGAGGCTGGAGGGTCCAGAAAGATTCTAAGGGTGGGTGTGGAGGCTTGGGGGCTGTGCAATGATGTGACCCTCTCGTCCTTTTTCTGCTCCTCATTAGAGTCCCCTGAGCGGAGCAGGCTGTGAAGGGGGTCTGCGCTGAGGTATGTCCTTATGGCTTCTGCCAGGATATCACAGCTACATGTGCGCCAGGGGACGAGACGCAGGAGGTGACTCCCTGCATGGGGAGCAGCGTGGGTGCCAGAGACTCCACAGGAACCAGAGAGAGAAACTGGGATGCCTCAGCCCCTAGAGGAGCTGAGAATTTGGGGTACAGTCACTGCAGGTTGTTTTAGGGCAACACTTATGCTCTGGTCTGCAGCTAACTTTTCCCCTTCTTCCATGCCCAGCTCTTTAGCTCTCGCTTATGACCCTTATCAACTATTCATGACTTTGTATGGAGCCTTCTCCTGCAGAGACCTTCCTCTCATCCTGGGGTTGCCTGGGTGTGAAGGCTGTGGCAGTGTGACTCTGGGACATCTGTGTCTGAGAGCCACAAACTGGTGACAGGGGTGTGCTGATGAGGGCAGAGCCCCCAGCATGGTGTGAAAGGCTCTGGTTTTCTTCTTCCCAGGGCAGAGGGAGTACCAACTGGTCTGTCCTTTTTCAGGAGGAGGGGATTATGTGTACTAGTGTGTATCTGGTGGGAAGGGGCATGCCCTGAGCTGGTGAAAGCCCCACATGTCACAGATCCTCAGAGCTCTTTCAGATCTCTGTCCATCATTCGGCAGAGCTCTTTATCAGCAATGCAGTGAAGGGAGCTCCTGGACTCAGAGACGCAGACTCCTGTGAACCAGAAGGAACATCTGCAAGTCAGAACAGTCTGAAGGTCATAAACAGACCCCCACTTTCATCCCAGCATCAGCACCAAGGCTTCATGTGCCAGCAGCTGCTTGTTATAACAGGCAGCAATATGTCCCAGGCAGTGAAGGGGCTACGTTTGCCCCAAGTCGGGGTAGATGGAAAGGAATGGCTTGTGTCTGGGGTGGTTCTTGGAGGCATACTCACCTGTGCATGGAGATGCCAAGTTTTGACCTCTGAAACTTGTGACAAATATTGCTATGTAAAGGTTGCATGGCCAAGGCCTTGTAGCATCTTGGGTAGAGGGTGGCTGGTATGTGAGGACACCAGACCATGAGCTAGTGGTCAGAGTTTTCCAGCTACACCAGAGGCAGGGCTCTACTGATGCCTGCAGATACCCAGATGTCTCAGGGACAGGTGTGTACTGCACAGAGAGTCTTGGGGCAGAGACTCGCCAATGTCTGCTGTGTCCAGCCTCTTCGCTGCAATGGGGTATTTCAGGCTACATGGGAGACCAGCCAGTGTCTGAGGACTTCTGGTTGGGCTTGAGGCTCCTGCTCATAGGTGCCCGTGGAGGTTTGCAGGTGGTCTGGCTGATGGTGAGCAGGGCAGAGCTGCCCAGGAGTGCTGCTCTGGAAATATGGTTGTACTGCAGGGCAGTGGATAATCTGACTGGTTTTAGAGACATCATCTGTCTCAGCACAGTGAAGCTGTCAGTGATGCCCTAAGATGCCAGACCAAGGCAGTTCCTGTAACCTAGCAGGGTCCAGATAGTGCCCACAGATGTGGGGTGACAAGTCCAGTGGCTGCCTGTCTCCCACTGTACAAATCCAGGTGGCGGAGCTCATCCTGTGTAAAACTCACCTCCAAAGAGGGTGGGCCCAGTGACTTCTGCCCCATGTGCTGCCTTTCATGGGGAGGTGGGGCTGGGAGCTTGGATGGGAGACAGCAGCTGCTGGAAGCCTTGGGTTCCCCTCCTGGCTTTGCCTTCCCACCCTAGGTGGTCGTGGATCCAGCTGTCCCCTGCTACCACGGGAGGGTGCAGGCAGGACAGAGACATCCAGGCTCTGCTACTTGTCCCTGTGCTCCATCCTCATGCCCCGGCTGGTGGTATCTGGGTGTGTGTAACGATGCTCTCACTTGCTTCTCTGCAGATCTCCGGCCTTTGCCTGATGTAGCCATGACTGGGACCTGTACCCGGGAGTGCACAGAGTTCGGCCACTCTGATACTTGCTGGATGCCTGGCCAGTCCTCCCCCAGCCGCAGGCCCAAGAACGCCCTCAAACTCTCCACTTTTGTGCCTTACCAAGATAGAGGGAGTCAAGAGCAAGTCAGCAATGGCAGCCCCAGACTTTCAGAAGAGCGCAGCACCAAAATGGCCAACCTCCGCCTGCTCCCCACGTACAGTGCCTTCTCCAATAGTAGCCATGAGCCCTGCAAGGACTCTCCCATGGAGGAAATTCCTCTCACCCAGACCTCGGACTTCCAGCCAGCCACCACCCCCTCATCCCAGACCACTAAGAGGGAGATCTACCTGTGAGGCTGGGTGTGAGGAGCAGGGAGCAGACAAGCTTCTGAGGCCAGTGTCCAGAGGAACATTTTAAACTTCATGCTTTACTGCTCCAGTGGTGAGCTCTTCAGGCAGTGGGCTCCGCAGACAGCAGAGCAAGGCAGGGATGAGAGGAGCGCCTTTTTAACCCGTTGTTTCCTGGGGTCAGGGGTGGGTGGGAAGGATGAAAGCATCCGAAACCCAATTTCCAAGCACTTGTGGGTGCGTGTCTCTGAACTGCTGCGTCACTGGGGAGGGCTGGGCAGGCTCCTGGTGTGGAGGGCATGGCTGGGGAGAAGGAAGGGCTTATGTACCAAAGGTCCACGCAGAGCTGGTGGAGTTCCTGGGGCACAGGAAGAGGGGTGTCCCCACACAGGGGTGAGTGAGCTGCCTGTCTCTTTGCTGTAGACTCCTGTAAATATGAATCTTAGGAATGACATTCAAGTCCTGCCTGATCAAAACTTTTTATTGTCCTCGAAGCAAAAGACATTTAATCAAAAAACACACACACAAAAGACAAAAAAAAAGAAAAAGGGAAAAAAAAAACCAAAACAAAAAAAGAAAATGGAAAGAAACCACAGGGAGCAAGTTCCAGCTTTGAACGGTTTGCTGCGTGGAAGAGCCCACGGGAGCGCAGCGTCCAGCCCACACTCATGTTCTATATTGTAAATAGAGATGTGATCAGTCCCTGAAATAGCAGCTGGGGAGCTGGAGGAAGGGGCAGCATCCTAGCTGGACTGTAGGGACTTTTGCTATTTTTCAGCCTGGATCTCTTTCTGAACGTTGTCACTGTGCCCACAAGCTGCAGGGTCCCTAGGGACTGCCCGGTGCCATAGGCAGGGTTTGCTTTGGGGTGGGGGGTTCCTGGTGGTGGCCCTGCACCTGGCAAGTGGAGGAGGGATGGGCAAGCCCACAGACAAGGGACCGGCTGGGTCCGGAGTAGCCCTCAGTCCTGCTCTGCTGGCAGGGAGGTTGTCATTGGCTATGGTGCCTCAGCCCATCGCCTTGTGCCTCCTCCAGGGCAAGGGATGCCCACGAGGCCGGCTGGGCCATGCCTTCGACCTCTGTCCCATCCGCCTGTAAGCCACCATTGCCTTTGTGAGGAGGAGCTTTGTCTCAGGGTCACACTGGGGGCCACCGAGCCCCTGCCCACTGGACTCCCGCTGCCCTTAGGCCACAGGGCCACTCTCACGGGATCCAGCTTTCTCTTCCATTGTCAAAGGTTTGATCGGTCTCCCTGGCAGGTCCCTGCTGCCCCGGTATCCTCAGCTCCCTTGCAGGGTACCCAAGTGGGGCAACATTAAGCACCCAAAGGGGAGAGGACCCCTTTGCCCCGAAGAGGATGCCTGGGTGCTTTCCTGAGGCTCTGCTCCCTCAAGAGCCAGGGCACTGTCCTGCTTTGGGATACTCACTCCTGGGTTGCCCTTCCTGGTCCTCCCCAGCCAGTACGCAGCGAGGGGCTGTGCTGCTCTGTTGTTCTTCCCATACTCGCGCGCACATAGATCATCTTCATCTCTGGGATCTTCCTTAGGGAGCGAGGCCAGTGGTAACTGCAGGACGGTTTCCCCTCTGCAGCTCATCTTCAGTCCATGTGGTCCATCACCATGGAGCTCACGGATGGCTCTGCCAGGGCTTGACCAGCACGGGGACACCGCAGGGACAGACTGCCCTGCCATAGCTGTAGTGCCTGTTGGGGTGCAATGAGCCGGGGTTCCCCCTGCCCAGCCTCCTACCCCTCCTCCAGCATCCCCCTCTGAGCAGCTCCTCTCCCTTTGCTTCATCAGTGGTGGCATTGCGGCTCTGGTTGGCCTGAGGGGACGCAGTGCAATCTGAGCCCAGGAAGGGTGGCAGAAGGCTGCTGCTCACACCCACTCCTTCATGCCCCAGCCCTGCTCCTCACTTCCCCGGGTGGCACCATTCCACCTGCATCACCCTTGGCCCTGGCACCTTGGGATGCCACTTGGAGGAGGCAGGACCCTCCTCCTGGCCTCCTGCTGCTGCTCTCCGCTGACCAGTCAGGGGTCCCTCTGGGCAGGTGTGATGCTCCTAGTGAATGCCCACCTGCCCATTTGGGCATCCCTGCTCTACCCTTGGCCATCGTGGCTGCCCAGTGGGGCCCACGCTCCTCCGGTCTGGCTGCCTGAGCAGGTCACACTCCTGAACTAGTTTTAATTGTAGCTCTGTAGTTTCAGAGCCAAACTGGGCAGAATGTGCAATTTGGCCATGCTGGCCAGGATCTTTGACTCCACTGCCAACTCGACTGCTCACGCCTCCCCGTGGCTCAGGCAGTGGCAGTGTCCAGTGCTCCTCCTGGGGACCCCCGGGACAGTGGCATAGCCACATCTGAGGGGTGCTTGTCCAAGACCAGCCTCTCCCATCCCCTCACTTGCGGGTGGGCTCCTTACCTTCAGCTGGGAGTCACCAGAGGGACCCCAAAGCTCAAAGCCTGGTGGCTGGAGTTGCTGTCTTCTCTCCTGGAGCACCTGGAATGTTCTCAGTGCAAGCATGGTGCAATGGAGTGTGTGTTTGAGCTCAGAGGGGGTCCCCTGGGGTGGGAGGGATGGATGCTAGGGATTTGTGTCATGGGAAGGGAGGGAGGAAGGGTGGGGGCAATAAGTCTTGTGGGAGTACACAGAGGGTTTGGGTCTTTGTGGGGAGGACAGTAGGGTGAAGATACGGGCCTCTGGGGAGTGGAGATGTGAAAGGTACCCTAAGGGGATCTTGGGGTGGTAAGGGTGGGTCTATGGGGAAGAATGGGAGTGGGTCTTCAGTAGGGCACCAAGGGGTGGGAGGCTTTGTGGGGTGCAGCAGGTATGGGTCCCTGGGGAGGAGAAGATGCTGAACATGTGTCTTGGGAGAGGGAGCATGAGATTTGTCCTGGGGTGAAGTTGACAGTGTCACTGGGTATCAGTCCAGGGGATGGGGTGGGTGGGCAGTGAAAGAAGAGGTGCTGTCAGAAAGAAGCTCATTTGCACAATTATAAGCCAGAAGGATAAAGCCTCTGTGGACATGGGGAGGGAAAGAAGCTCCCCACGGGCTCCAGTCTAGACAAGCACAGGGAAAAGGAGGGAGGTTTGATGTCTCTGTGGAGGGGTCCACTGTATCTCACACTGCACTAGGACAAGCCAGGGGTAAAACCAAAGGTGGGAGCCAGGGAGCAGGCGGGCTGCGTGGGAAGGATCTAAGCGACCCCTTTGTAGCTCTTCAGTGTTGGTTCTATTTATACGAGATTTCATTTCCTTGCTTGTGATGCCTTGTTTTTTGTACAGTTTTATGTACATGCAGGTGTAGCTTTTCTAAAGGAGAAATCCTATGGCAGAGTAAAGTACCCAACTATTTTTCAGATGGTGACCTATGTCTAAGGCAATGCCTCTTGCTAAGGTTGTATTGCTCTCAATGTGTGATGCATTTCCCTGTGCGGGGAAGGCTTTGGGCCTTGGGCTTGGTTTTCCCCGGGCGCTGTGAGCACAATTGATTCCCTTGTAATTCTTTCTGTTCAGAGCAGTGAGCATGACACCGTCGTGATTCCCCTTTCTGTTCTCTCCTGTTCTGTTTGTTTGCTGAGCTGTCAAATGACCAACTCCATTGTAATTAGCCCTTCCTAAAGCTTTACAATAAAAGTGTGAAAACCTGGATGCCCGTGCCTGCTGGATTCTTCCCACATGGACCATCCTTGGGGGGCTGCCCAGAGTATTCGAGGCCCCTTCCAATCCCTAATGATTCTATGATTCTCAAGGAAGAAAAGACATGGAGGCAGTGAAGAGCACTGGTGTCTGTGGGGAGATACCTACTCTGTAGCCTTGGTATGGCCATCATCATCTTCCCACTCCTGTTTTCCAGCTTAAGGATGTCTCTGCACAAGCATGAGTAAGATAACCCCACAAAGCTGTTTGCCACGGATCAATCTCCTTTATTTAATAACCCCAAAAGTTTCAGAAAAAAGACATCTTCAGTCTCAAGGCTGCCTGCATGTGTCCCTATCACCAGCTAAGGTGGGAACGAGGGGAAGTCCCACCTTCATCCCTGCTCGTTGCAGACATGGTGATACTTGTCACCATTTCACCGTCTCCTTTACCAAGAAGGTTTTCTGTTGGGTTTTTTTTGCAGTATAGACCCTTGGGAAACAGCTCGGTCACTTCAAACCAGGGCACATGTGCAGCTGCTTCCTATAGCAGCTGCAGGGAACTTGTTCAGCTGTGGCTCCTGTGTTTTCCTGCTCTTCTTTGCACAGGACTGTCTGTGATAGGCAAGACCAGTAGCTGTACAGAGCTACTGTACTTAGCTCAGAGTAGCAATGTTTCCCCATTAAGGCAGCAGGTCAAGGGAAGGGATTCTCTCCCTCTGCTGTGCTCTGGTGAGACCTTACTTGCAATGCTGGGTCCAGCTCTGGGCAACTCAGCACAGCAGAGACCTGCACCTATTGGACTGCGACTAGAGGAAGCCACAGAAATTATGCCTTTGCATGTGCCAGGCAGAGAGATTTGGGGTTGTTCAGCCCAGAGAGGAGAAGGCTCCAGGAAGACTTTAGTTTGACTTTTGGGTACTTGAAGGAGTCTGTAAGAAAGATGAAGATGAAATTTTCAGTTGGACCTTTTGCAGCAGGACAAAAAGTTTTAAACTAAAAGAGAGAGACTGGAGATAAGGAAGAAACTGTTGATGCTGAGGGTGGTGAGACCCTGGTCCAGGTTGCCCAGAGATGTGGAAGAACCGTTCCAGGTCAGGCTGGACTTTGGGGCTCTGAGCAATCTCCTGTGGTTGTAGATGTCCCTGCTCACCGTAGAGAGGATGGACTAGATGAGCTTTGAACGTTACTTCCAGTCCAAATCCTTCTGTGATTCTACAATTAGTTGGGTTACATACAGGTTCTATATGTCTCAGCTGTGTTGGACTCACACACAGTGCCTCTCTCTTTGCTGACTTACTATGGCCTTAGCAGCAGCCAACGTTGAGACTTGCTCCCAGCTTGGAAGACACCAGCAAGTGTCCCTTGATGAGAGATGATGAAAGTTTCCAAGTGAAGATGTAGACCATCATCCCCTCAGTGCGGTTTTGTAAAGACGCCTTTTCTAGCATCCCCTTCTCATTGTGCTCTCTTCTGGACCATGCAGAGGGGATTTAATGCCTCCCAACCCCAAGGGATCATGTCCTTGTGGTGGAAGGGGCTGGAAGGCTCGCAGCTGTCCCTCTGTGCTGGCACATACCAGCTGGGAAGTAGGGATGCATCTTCAGGGATCCTAGGGAACAAAGACCCAGCTTGGGTAGGGCTTTGAACAACCACCTCTAGTGGAGGTTGGAACTAGATGGTTTGTAAGGTCCCTTCCAACCTAAACCATTCTGTGATTTCTAAGTGGCCTTGATACTTGCTGATGCTCCTTCCCAAGGAAAGAGGATCAAGATGCTAAGGATGGTGTCAGCCTTTCACAGCTGGCACAGGGGAGAAGGTAGCACCTGTGCAGAGCTCTTAGAACCTGTCTACCACCAGGATAACCAGGATCACCAGACAGTGTCTTCCTAAATACAGACACAGTCCTAGGACCCACTCTGGTCTTGTGCCATGTCCTAGGGTTGTTCCTTACACTCCCTCTTCCTCCCCAGTTGGCCCATGCTGTGCAGACCTCCTGTGCCGATCCCCATTCATGCCTCCTTCCCCACCTCTGCGCTACCTTTCTCTACCTCCCCAAAATGCACTATTCCACCCACTCCCTCACCTCTTTTATTCTTTCCTTGCTTCTCCTCTCCAGTGTCCTCCCTCCTATCTCAGTGCCCCCTGCCTTCCCCTCACACCATGCAGCAAACTTTCCCAGTCCTCCAGCACAGCCCTGAGCATCACATCCAGCCAGCTATGTGCTGGTCTGGAAATGGTTGGGTTTCCATGGCAGCACACATAGACCAAGATGGGAAGGGACTTCATGGATGCTGCTGGTGAGGATACTGTGGCTGTCCACCATGGTTTGGAGTTTGAATTGCCCTTGGGATGGGTTTTGATGCCCACTGAGACTTGCATGTGGACGTGGAAGGAGTATGCTCCAGCCCAGGATGGTTCCACTGGGCTTTTGAGGTCTGTGCAGCCTGAGGCTCCAGAACAATAATTTCTGGGCTAAGGTGGAAGAGATAGGAAGCTGCTCTTCCCGCCTGCTCCTTGGCAGCCTCCTCTGGGGTGAGGACATCTGCAAAGGCCATCTGACTGGCTGCCAGGTGGGGACAGTGTGTGAAGGGAGATGGGTTGGGCAAGAATCACTTGCTGCATGAGCTTTGTTCTGACCTGAGTTTTTCAAGTGCATCTGGTTTAATGGGGTCCTGGGCTTACAGCAGGAACTGGGAATATGCCAGGCCAGGGACACATATTTTGATGGAAAACTTAATTCTCATGTCTCCTGAGGGCCTGACCTTACAGCTTCAGCTGTACAGCTGCCTGCACAGATCTGACAGGCTCATTTTTAGTGCTGGCATGGTGAAGTGCATGAGGTTTGGGATCTCTTTCTGGCTCTGACCAAGAGTGAACAGGTGCAGCAGCACCATCAAACGCACAGATGTTGCTTCTTCTCTCTGAAACAGCCAGACAATGAGTTCCCACCAGGGTGACCAACAGGATGGCACAGCCTTTATTGCCTACATGTGTTGTGATGGTGGCCACATATACACCTGGCATAGAAGGGCTCTGGGCCACTGCTGTGCCAGCCTGATGCTCATGGTTCAAAAAAAGCTGAAAGTCATTTAAGATCTGTCACCACCTCTTCTGTCAGGGAAATGTGCTTTATGCCATGATGCTCACTGACAGCTGTGGACAGCTGTGGATCCAAAGACCAGGGCTGGCCATGAAGGCGGCAGTGATTGGTTTCAGTAACCACATCCCATAGGGAAATCTTGTGAGGAACAGAGACCACTGTGCAAGAGGTGGGACTGTGGTGCAGGGAAACTGCAAAGCTCCTTCCTCAGCTGGCTCTAGGCTGCAAGGAGGTTGCTCCTGTTCCAGCTCATCCCCCTGTGTTCTGCCATTAATAGGATGAGCAGGGTTGTTTCTGCTCGTGGCGGCCATGGAGCCTGACCCTGCATATGTTGTGGTGGCCTCTGGGAGAGATTGGATATTGTGCTCCAGGAGAAGCCCCTGTAATCGCCCACAGGATGATTGGGATTTGCAAGCAGCTCAGGGGAGGCGGCGTGGGGGGGCCCCAGCCCCTGGCAGTTTGCTGCGGTGTCTCTGGTTGTCTGGCAGTATGATGAAGGGGATTAGGAGATTTAGAGCAAGCCTGGCTCCCTCTCCAGGGGTCTCTTGAACTGAAGCCCCAGCAGAATACATAGCTCAATTTATTCCCATAGGCAGATTGATAAGGAGAAGGCTGGGGTGCTGCTGGCATCAGCTAATCCAACTGCAGGAGCTTTCTCCACTCTGCTGGCAGGAAACTGGCATTGTTCAACTTAGGGACAGTTTCCTTCGCCGCCAGATGATCTGCCCCCAGCAGCTTTCTCCCCACATTGCTGTTCCGATCCCTTTCGTGCTCTTATCCCTGCCCCTCTGCAGTGAACCTCTGAACCCTAATGTCAGGATGGCCTGACACCATGTTTTAATCACACAAAGAGGTACAGTTGGTTGTGCTGTGCTCTTCTTTCCCGTTGGCTTGGTCTAGGTGATCCTGCTGTGGCAGGGGGGTTGGACTAGATGATCTTTCAAGGTCCTTTCCAATCCTTAATGATTCTATGATTCTATGATCTGCTTGTGGCAGTTGTGGTGCCGAGCCTGGCCTCCACAAAGGCAGAGACTCTCTCAACACAGGCACACTCATGGGGGCTGACGCCTGCAAACGGCTCTAATGGGATTAGTGCAAAAGGGAGCCACGCTCTGTTCACAGTGGAGAAGGAAGCAAGTCTGCTCTCCTTCCCTGAGCTTGCCTTTCCCTCTCTACCTGCCTGTCAACCCTGAGCAAGGTGCCAATCACCAGATATCTCAGCACTCACACTCCTCAGAAGGGACAGCTTTCAAAAACTCACTGTCCTGGGCTACTCCAAATTAATGGATGTGATGCGTCAGATATCCGAGCTCCTGAGCTTATCTTTCCACCCTGATCTCATTATGGACAGCCAGTTTCTGTTGCAGAACCCAGTTGAGACCCACTTTCACTTGTGAAACAGCTCCACATTAAGAAATTAGCAGCTTCATCTCTGGAGAAAGAAGTTTTTTCAGATGGCCTCCACAGAAGGAGGTTTGCAATGTCAAGATTAATGTCAAACCCTTCCTCAGTTCTCTTTGCAGTAGCCTTGTCACAGCTTCAGTGTTGCAGGTAGCTGGGTGCTCTGAAGCCCTGAAATTGTAGAATCATCCAGGTTGGAAAAGACCCTTGGGATCGCTGAGTCCAACCATCAACCCTATTCTACAAGTTCACTCCTAAACTGGATCCCCCAACACTACATCTAAGCGACTTTTAAACACATCCAGGGACGATGACTCAACCACCACTCTGGGCAGCTCATTCCAGTGCCTGACCACTGTCTCCATGAAGAACTTCTTCCTGATGTCTAATCTAAACCTATCCTGTTGAAGCTTGAAATGCTCTGCTTGTCCTTCTGGGCAATGTGGGAATGGTTGGGAGAGCCATCAGCACCTACCATTGACTAGTTAGCATTGCAACAACACTGAGGCTCGCACCATAAACCACTGCAATGTTTTGTTTTACACCAGACCAACACAGACCAGAGGTGTTTGCTTCACTGGCATTGCCACACTTCTGTGATTTATAATGTGTTTACACTGGGCTGTGGGCAGACTACCAACCCACACAACCACAACCCAAAGCAGATAACTTTTCCACCTTGACTGGGAAGCACAACTGGCTGTGAGTAGGCAGCTGCACGTGTAGTCTAAACCTGTGTAGTTGTAACTCTACAGCTGAGAGGAACCTTTGGAGATGGCACAAAGAAGGCTGAAAGTTGTAATTTGTCAACATTAATAATAGCCACAAAGCCATCAGGGGCTGGGTGGTGTCCTGGTGCTGTGGTGTCAGCCACCTTCTCTTGGCTGCTGCAGCTGTGAAGGGACAAAAGTATGCAGCAGCAAAAGCTGGTCCTGTGTCTCCCAGCACAAGGGAGAAGATGTCTGTAGGCAGCTGCATGGCAAGGTCATGGAAGTGAGCTGCAACAGCATCTCTGCACCCACTTGAGACGAGCTTTGAGCCTTTTCACAGTCAGCAGGGGAAATTACAGAATCACAGAATCACTTGTCCTTGTACGCTTTTCCCTTCTCTTCCTGCCCTGTGTAATAATTCCAGATCTGAGGAAAGGGCTGAAGAGGCTGCTTTCCAGACTCAGAATTATAGCAGGGACTGAGTGACTGAAATGTCTTTTCCAAGGACCACACAAACCTGGGATAGTCCTTCATTGCGGATCCAGCAGATGAAGATCTTTCTCAGGGCTTTGTGCGGCCTTTGGGCAACATCTCCAGAGTCAGGCAGAGCAGATCATTCTCAGTTTTCCTGCGAATATGTGGTTCCCATCTGAGAAACTATTAGAGAGGGTTGCTCTGCTCATGACCTCCATGGTCATATCACAGCCTGGTGGCACATTTTTCACTCAGACACAAATCACTCGAAAGCTGGAGAATCACCCAAATCTCAGCGCTTTCTGCCTAAGCACCATGGAGGTTTGCAACTGGAAGATGTCTGCCATTAGGAAATGGGTAATTAAGGTCATCATGCCTTGACCACACACTAAACACATTACCCTGATGGTGCCTCTGATGTTCTCCCCTAAAGCAAACACTTCCTCCCAGCCGCACACACATACTGCCGTATTGCCAGAAAAACTGAAGCCACCTTGAAGGAAGCAAAGGTCTGTGTGCCAGTGGTGCTCGGCTAGGACTGTTCCAGGCCTGGCCAGGACAGTGGGGAAGGTGCTGGGAACAGTGGACATGGGCAGCACTGGGGCTGGGCATGTGTACAAGGGAAGGATAACCACAGGAAGAACAGAGGCAGAGCAGTGAGGAAAGTCGCAAGGTATCAGGAGGGATGGAACCTTCTTTCCTTACCCTGGCCTAAAGCCTTCTGTGCTCTCCATCCCACTCCACTCACTGCTTTGCTCCTGCTCCTGGAGAGTGTTTCTGCTGCCTCTGGTTTCACATGGCACCTTGTGCCCCAGCCCTGACAGGTCAGACTCCTCCACTCTCACATGAGGCACAGACTGAGCAGATCCCACGCACCATGTTTGCTCACTGCAAGCAGACCCATCACTCACACGTGGGAGCCCTGGAGGTACCTCACCCTCATGTTATTTATATCACAGCCCAGCAGCCACCTCCAAACAGGGCTGCGAGGGCACCACATTCCTTTCCCAGGACAAGCTGTGCTCATCCCAGCCCTTTCCAAACTTGCTGGAGAACTTTACTCAGGCCCTTCAAAATGCTGAAGACACCACCTGCACCCCAAAATGCTCAAATGGGGATTAGGTGGGTGGCAAAAGGCTGGCCCTGCTTTCCATAGCTCTCCACAGACTGCAACCTGGTGAATTATGCTCATGACTCAAATTTGCAGTAGATGAGGAGATGATAAAAATCCTCCCTGCTCTTCCAAGGCTCTGCCTCCAGCCTGATGTGATGCTGGCACCTGCTCCACCAGCAACGGCTGAGTGTGGCAGCACAGCAGAGGCAATGCCTGAACCCATCAAACAGCCTTTGGGACACAGAGAGATTCCCAAATGGGTCATGTACTTGAAATAAAATCAGGCACAGCGGAGCCTTCTTGAGAGCTGCTTTTCCCCACTCCTGGCAAAGTTGAGCACTTGTTCTGTGATATCCTCACCCTGCCTGGGAGCGACCAGGAAACACCAAATACAACAGTTCTCACACTGAGACTGTGGGCTGACTCATCCAACTTTTTCCTGCCTGCCTTTCCTCATCCCACTTGTTTATCCTGCCATCCTCTTCCTCCAAGGCAGCCTAGCACCAGCCCTTGGGGAACCGTGGAGCCTGCCCTGTGTCTGCAGAGGTCCTGGTCACCTTGGCAAAGTGTTCCCAGGCCTGATGACAGACAATGAGTCATCAGCCAGAGCTTGTCCAGCCCAAAGTCTCTGTTCATCCTCCTTCCTGTCCTGTGGCACCACTTTTCTTGGCCAGTCTGAAACCAGCATCCCACCTTCTCAAGCTAAAATGAGAGACAACAGGGCTCCCACACGCACTGGACTTGGACTGAGTTAATCAGCCTCATCTGGAGCTGCACACTCTCCTCCCTGCATTGGAAGCACTCTGTGGACCTAACAAGCGGGTACCGCACGTGGCAGAGATGCTCTGGGCATCATCACACATGTGAGGTGGGGGCCATGCTTGTGGCCAGCCATGGATGATGTCCCTGTGTGTCCTCCCTGGAATGGAGAGGGGGGTGCCATGCTGCCTGCTTTCACACAGAGAGCCACAGGCAGGTGCGATGCTGCATTTGGCCAGGGGCGGTTATTATTCTTTATTAGTTTCCCTGTCTGTCTCACATATTCTTTATCACGCTGTCTCAATCTTCACCCATCCTCCTTCTCTCCCTCAATCATCCTCGATTAGTTTTTCTGTCTGCCTCCCATTCCCATACTCTTCATCAGGAGCTCTGTCTCCACCCTCCCCCATTCTCCCTCTCTTCCTCTCTCCATCTCCCCTCCATGCAGCTTTCTTCCATCCTTCCTCATCCCTCCCACTGCTGTGGAGTGGTCAGGAAACACGGGGCCATCGTGGCTCTTTTCCAGGAGCCTGGTGGCTGCTCAGTCATCAGCCCTCTGAGTGCTCCCACTCCATCTTCATTGCTGCTGGGGATTTTCCCAGCTGCAAGGGGCAGCCTGGAGATGCTGAGAATCTCTGGCTTGAAGCAGATCATGGGCTGACATCTCCTTCAAGAAGGAGCAGATCCCCTTGGATGCTTGTGCTCCCACTTCCCCACCTCTCTGCTCCTCCTCCAGTCCATCCCAGCAGGGAAAACACTCAGCCTGTGTCTCATCCACAGTTCCCCTTCCAGGTCAGTAGTAGAAGTCCCTGAATGGGCTGGTGCTGTAGTACTCATCTGCAAGGCTGATGGCGGCCTGCCAGTTGCCAGAAGAGGCCCTGACTGACAGCCCCAAGCCAATTCACAACCTCTATTGCCTCATTGCACCGTCTGCTGCTCCTGCCCTGGTGCCTCCACCTGCACAGACCTGCCATCACCAACCACACATCGGGGATGGCCATGGGGTGGAGTTGCATGGCGGAGACAATGGAGAACGGTGAAAAGAACTACTGGTTGATGTCAGGCTGTGAGGCACAGGAGGAGGCACAACACAGAATCATGCAATGTTGGAAGAGACCTTTAAGATCATTGAATTCAACCATTAACTCAGCAGTACCGAGCCCTCTACTAAATCATGTCCCTAAGCTCCAGATCTGTATGACTTTGGAATGAGCATGGGTTGCTCTGGAAGTCACCTATGGCTAAAGACGGGGTGGATAAAGATATCTCATCTCCAGCAGAGATGACACAAATATTTTGCCTCATCTGTGTCCCTTTGGGGGCCAAAGGTAAAAGTCTGAAGGACTAAGGTCAGTGAAATGGACTGGCAGTGGCTGCCATGCCCTAGGCACCCAGAAGGATTGATTGGCCTAGACTGATGGCAGCTCCACATGGAGATGGTATCTGCTTAGTTGTTGCCCTTTCCTGGAGAAAGAGGGTGACCTCAGGACTCTGCCTGCCAGCTATCTGCATCATTATGCCTGCTTCCTTGGAGGGAGAAAATTGGAGCTGGTATTGTGGGAAAGACCCTCAATGCCACAGCAGCCCCCTCTTTGGTGGGTGGGTGTTGTGACCCATCAGTTGGGACAAACAATAAGGTTTCTGCAGCTGGGCGCTGCATGGTGCTCAGTTTTGGGAATGATCCATCCTATCTAGAGTCTGATTTCCCAACACTCTGCTCACTCCTGTTGCCTTGTCACTGCCCAGCCCCAGAGCTGCCTTTACACTTCCCCATAGCATCAGAAAAGTGCATTTCAAGGGGTGATGGGATGCCACAGTGGACAGGAGACCTTCTTAGCATCCAGAAGGTGCTAAGAGGGGAGCTCACTGTGTGGCACTGAGCTCCCCTCTTGGCAGAGGGGTGCTGCAAGAGGCCATCGGTCCTGCATTGCATCCACTGCTGATGCTGATGAATGTGACAGGCGCTGGGGTTGCCAGGAGACAGCATCCTCCTCCTCGGGCACTGAGCAGCCAACGCGGCTCTGCACTGGTGACGTAATTCTCCTCCGGCACCGCTTGCTGCTGGCCTGCCAGTGATGGAGGGGAGAACGCAAAAGCCTTTACAGACATTCTTGTGGCCTCCCTCCATCTGCCTGGTGCTCCCTCCCCTCCTATGGGTGCTGCGTCCAAGGGCTTGTGGAAACCAGCTTCAGCATCAGCACCAAAAGTACTCTTGAACCCTTCACATCATGGGTCACCATCTCCCAATGTGCCAGGACCATCACGGACCCTCTGCTTGGGTTTTGCCTGTGTGCAAACAGCCCACAGTGAGATCCGAAAAGATCTTCATTGTTTGTTCAGATGCTGGGGTGGAGAAGGAGGGGCAGATGGCCACTCACACACACACACAGAGGCTCATTGAATAAATATCTGGCTACAAATTATCTGCTGATCTAATAAAAAAGATATTACCTACCTCTACAAACCTAGTTTCAAATTATTCCTCCTGCTCTGTTCAGTAGCCTACTGGGAGATCACTGGCAGGTTAATTTGCTATTGAACGGGTCCCAACTGGAATTAGCACTTCAGCCTGCCTCTGGTTTCACTTGACAGTTAATGAAAGTCGCTGTTATTCACTCCTGGCTCTGAACTTTATGTGCTGCACCATGCTTCATGGATGGGAAAGAGCTGACCAGGATATTTCTCCTTTGGACTCGCAAGGTATTCAATGCTTGCAGGACCCAAAATGTGCTGAGATAGAAAATAAACTGCTGTTTGTATGCTTTAACATGAGAACTTGGTGTGTTCCTAACGAAAGTGGCCTTTATCTGGGGACTGTCATTTTGATTATTTTATGTCTGTACAGTGCCCCAGAGGTGTGCATAGAAAATGAAAACAGATAAAGAGCCTGAACAAGGCAGAGCTCTGCCAGGGGCCCTAATAAACCAGCAAGCTGGGCTGATGGAGGGAGGCTGGCATGGAGGGGGGGATGTTAAAAGGATCTGTCCTGCAAGCCAGCACCGCTGCCTGCTCTGCATCTGGGTAAGATGGCATGGAGGGTGGCAGGTCTGGTCCGTGGCACTGGGAGATGAGCCCTGCAAACCCCACTGAAGCAGAGTGATGGCAACTCTCCTCTGCTGGGAGGGCACCCAAAGCCACCTATCTCCAGCACCAGCCAGGCTAAGTCCTCTCATGATGATGAGGGATTGGGTGACCTCTATTCCCGTAGCATTGGAAGAAGGGTGTGACCAGGGACTGTGTATGGATTGCTGTGAACAGGACCGCTTTCCTTAGTGCTGGTTTTTCCCCCTGCGTCTTCTGCTCAGAGATCTCCACAACTGACTTGGATGACCCTCACAAAGCTTTGATGGCAGCATTCCACAGAGCCATTCTGGTGAAATCAAGGACTGTAACAACACAGAGGTGACACAAAATGCAAGTTTTGCAGTTGCTTATCCATCCCATCCCACCCTCCTCACCCCACCCTATTCTCCTTGCTCCATCACCCTCCTCTCATCCCATATACAATTTCTGCAGACCTCACTGACCCATTGGCCAGAATCTTCCTTTGTAGGTCAGGCCATGGTTTGTTTGGGGCTCAGTCTCTTCCCCTGAAGACCCCATGAACAGCAAGAACTGCTCAGACAGCCACTCTGGATTCCTCTGCTCCCTCTGACACCCTGAGGTCCCATAAGTAATTTCTTTTTCCCTCAGTGTTTGCACCCTTCAGGCATTCAGAGACAGTTATCCACCTCCTGCCTGCATGATTGATCGGCAAAGCTAGACAGATTTAGTTCATTTAATTTGCCTCCTAAATCCCATCCTTCAGCCCCTTCATCATTTTCCTTGTGTCTCTCTATTGTGTCCGTATCTCCTTGGGACAGCAGTGACTCCAGCTGTGCCCAGGCACACAAGTTGCAGACGGGGATCTGCTAGTGACAGCATGATGCCTGGCAGCTCTATGGTGCCATCCCAGGAACCCAGAGTCCCTAAGGATGCTTTGCGGGGACCTTGCTTGTCCAGGAACTATTTCCCTCTGACTATTCACTCTTCCTGTAGAAATCTCCTTTGCAAATGCTGCTTCAAGCCCACCACCTTCCAAAGTGATGGGCAGTGCTCTCATCAGACACCTCTCATTTGCTCCTTGATGAGTGTTGTAGAAAAGAGCAACTGGGCACCAGGGCTGGAAAAGCAGGCATGGCATGGCTGTAGTCACTCAGTTCTCTGTGCTGGCAGCTGTTGTGCTGCATCATCCCCTCCTCAGGAGAACCCACCATGCATCCTGGTGTTCACTCTGCCCCCAGCCAAGCACTGGGCACCAGAGAGCATCCCAGGGGTCTGCTCTCTCAAAGATTCACTGCTGTGGAGTTTTCTCTTTGCAAAATTTGGGCCAAAGTACCTTCTGGGCTAAATCCAGCAATGTTTCTTACAGCTGTTGTGAAAAATCTCATGATATTTGGATGTATAAGTGATCTGGCGAGGCTTGCCTCATCCTGCAGAGACCAAGACTGCAGATCAGAGAGTTGTAACCTATCCTGCCCCTCTGGGTTGGGGCACCATCCCAGAGTCATCCAACAGATGCAACTGCATTTGCTGTTTCTACCTCTCCAGCCAATTAGGACCTTCGTCTGGCTGCTTCTGACTGCCCAGACTCCCTGCGAGAGCCGTCAACACGTTTCTGGCACCAGAAGCCCAGTGTGGCTCTACCTGAAGCAGCAGAACTGTAGCTGCTGCTGAGATTCTCCAGAGCTGGTTGCTCCACAGGCAGGAAAGCTGAGAGCAGAAAAAGCCTCTCCTGAGTTACTGTGGATATATTTTGCACCAGCCCTTTGATCACTGGTGCAATAGGCCGTGTGGGGAGAGGACAGGAGTGTTGCGGGTAAGTAACAGGGGCAGATGCTGTGGTTCATGCTCCTGGTCCCCTTCAGCCCTCACAGCGTCGCTGGATGCTGCCACAATTCTGTTATTTTCCAGAAGGCTCCCTGGCTATCAGCTCTATTGTTGGGTTGAAGATGGAGCCGTAAAGTTATCGCTGCTGGGATCGCTGTCTTTTCATGAAGGCTGGTGTACTTCCTTTTTCCAAATCCTCTGGTAATTTCCTGCTTCTCTGTAACTTAAACAACTCTATTGTCACTCCCTGCTTTATTCCATAAGCTCAAGCCCACCCTGTTCCCTGCCATGTGCCCCCAGCCCCACTGAGCTGTTACAGGTTCACCTTGCTTTCACTCAAGGATTGCGTTTGACAATTTGACAAGGTTTTTCTTTGTTTTCTTATTGTCTGTAGATGCTTTTTAGCTTTTCTTTTCTTTTTTTTTTTTTTTTTTTTTTTTTTTTTTTTTTGGTTAAAGGCAGATTTTAGAAGGCTGTGAGGCAGTTCAGCCATTTGAGAGTCATCATTAATTTAATGTTCTTCCTAATTTATTAATGGCTCCGACTTTCTCTCCAGTATTTGAGACTCCCCTGGTATATCTGTAAAAATCATCTTATCGCCCTGAACTTCCTCGGCAACATTAGTTCACTCTGCCTTTCCTCCCTGTCTCTGGCAGGTTGAAGTGGTTCCCTGTCCTCCCTGTCTCCAAGACAGTCACGTCCCATCCCATCAGATCTCCCAGCAGTTTTGCTGCCTGCTCTTTGTGTGCTTCTTGTTAGGTGACTTGCTGGAAGCTGTCCCCTTGTTGCGGGGCTGTGTCAGACTATCCCTGTGCCACCTCAAAACACACCACCCTTTCCTCCTCATGTCTCTCGCCAGCTAGCATTGGAGCACGGGGCATGCTGCAGGGTCTGTAGCTTGCTGGTTTATTAATTACAGCCCAGAAAAGGTGCATCCTTCCCTGAGCTGGCAAGGCAGCTCGGACTTGGAGAAGAAATTGCTCCTAATCAGCTGTACTCTGCAGGCAAGTCCTGGAGATGCCTGCAGTGATAAATGGAGTAAACTGATAAGTAAACATCACTTGAAGAGCAGAGGGAAACTGCTGAGACTGACCTGTGACAGAAACATACTTGGGTTAATCCATCACTGTTTGAAGTGCCCTGTATGGCACAAGATCGTGGTGGCTGCAGATCCCTCTGAAGTGCTCCACAGGGGCCAAAAAGGTCCATGTTGTGTGAAACATGGGAATAACTGATCTACTGGTTATCAGGCTGTAGGAACCAGGTCCTGCTAGAGATGGCTAGGAGAAGGATGTATGACATCTGCTGGGGGCATCTTCTGCCGAAGAACAACCTGGATTAGACTGGGAGGTCTCACTGCTGTGGATAGGGCTGGTCTGGGTCCTGAGAGCAGATCAATCTCTCAGCTCTGCCCTCATGCATCCCCACCACCATCCTCACTGCTCTTGGGCCTCTGCACCAACACCCTCAGCTACAAATGCACCCATGGCTGGGAAGCAGCTGGTTACCTCTCAGAAGTACCAGCTCGTCTCTGTTCTGAACAGCCTCAGAGACCATGGGGGAAGGAAGGGAGTTGGGCACTTACAGGAAATGCTGAGGTTGTGACTTGGGGTTTTGTTTTCCTTCATTTGCAAATGAAACAGGACTATCAAAGTTGGACTATTATTTTTTCTAGACATGAAGTTCTAGAAGCAGTTCTTTTGGATCAGTCCAAACATTCAATGTCAACAAAGCCAAAACATGTCATTGCAATTTGGACTTTTTCAAACAGAAGTTGAAAGAACACTTAAATTAAATTTGTTCCTAAATGTCATTTTGAACAAAGAGAGACATTTCTCAGCCTGGAAATGTTGAAACAGACATTTTGATAGTGCTAGAACAGTTAAAATAAAACAGGATGGGAATAGACACCTGTTATTCCTTTTTTTTTTTTTTTTAAATTTGAGTTAAACCACCATAAAAGATCAAAGCCCAAACTTTTTGAGAGAGCATTTAGCATTGTGTGCTCCAGGAAAGGTGATGGGACAGGGGAGGGGAAGCAACTACAGGGCTCCACCACCCCACCTCCCACAGGACGCTGTGTTGTGAAGTCCCAGCTCTGACAATGATGTCTTGGGTGCACATGCAATGTCCCCCCATGAATGCAATGCCCACATTGCTGTGCTGTTGAAGAACCCCTGAGATAAAGTAACAAACAATCCCTCCCTTCTTGGGACATGTCACAAAATGCTGATTTGTTCAGCAAGAAATATTTTACTCAGAGTATCTCATCTCTTCAGATTTTCACCAGTGCTGCAGCTAAATTCTTCATGTGCTGGGAGCCTGTCCTGAAGCTGGGCATCCTGAAAGCATCTGGCGTCTCACCCCAAAGCTGCCTCTCTACAACTCTAGTCTTGTAGGACTGATGGACTTGTGTGTCAGTTCATTTCAGAGCAAGATCAAGTTAGGAGAAGAATAATATTATCATGAGCTGGAACTGTCAAAGCAGAATTGCATTGCCAGATTGCTAGAAATGGGCAAAATGGAGCCTGGTCAGCAGCAGCTGGGGCTCCTCCATCCTGTTGTTTGCTCAGAATTGTTCTAGGTCTCCCCCTGTGATGCAGCTCCCCTTCCCAATGCTGCAGATTTCAAGGTGTCTGACAGCCTCTCACATTTGTAGCACCCATTCATCTAGCATGATGGGTGTTAGGTCCTGCCTTCCCCACTGGGATTGTTCCCTGGGTTTGGGCCACCTTGCCACCTGCCGGATCTTCAAACCTGGGTGGGCTCAGCCACCCTCACAAGCACTCCTGGCTCACAAGCACTGAAAATCTCCATCTCTCCATCTACCATCTCTCTCCAGTTCTTCCCAGGTTTTCTGTCTGTGACCAAAGTGTTGCTTCAAACAAGTTTTCCTTTCACTTGAAGGTGCTGTATTTAAGCCGATGCTTTTTGACTGCAGTGATGACATTTTTCATGTGAATTGCAGGCAGCTGTAAAATGCAGATCCTGCCTAAAAGGCAGTCAAGACCACATAACCCCCTATCCCCAAGGACAGCAGACCAGCAGCATTGTGTCTCCCTGCCCACTGGCTGCTGCTGGTAGCTGCCCACATTTCCCTGCTTGATGCAGCAGCCAGGATCCCAGTCACAAGCCAAACCAGAGACTGTCTCCTACATGAGCTGTTGTAATTTCATTAGTGGCCATCCATACAAGTGCATCTGGCCATCTGCAGTGCAGATCTCCTGCCATGCTTGCGAAGCTGAATTGACACACAAGGATCTTCTCTCATTGACACACAAGACCCTCTTACTTCCATAAACAGCAGCAGAGGCGGCTTGGGCAGCATGAGGGAGTCCTGGCTTCCTCTGCTCCCAGTGCTCCTCCTGGGCAGGGCTGAGCGACAAGCATCTGGCTGCAGTGTGTACCAGGGCCAGGACTGGATTGTCAGTGTATTCATTTGGGCTTCTTTCTCCTCGAAGGATAAAAGCAGAAATCAACAGCACTTGGACTGGAATCTGTGGTTGCCTGACAGCAGAAGTCAACCTCAGATACAGTCGCACAAACACCAAGCAGACAATGAGAAGATCTAATTATAGAGAGGAGAAAGGCAGCCATCGAACCAGGCAAAGATTCATATTTCTACCGGCACACTCGGAGTGGAAAGCAGGAGGACAAAAGAAACAGGAAAACACTGCTCTGGGCTTACTCATGGCTCACTTGACCCCAACGAAGAAATGTCCCGGTCTGCTGGAGTAAGTGCACATGGTGATGACAAGCAGATGTCACATCAGTCCACCTGGATGCTGGCAGGTGCCTGCGTCACTAGCCAAGCCTCACAGGAAGCATTCCTGGCACAGGCAGCCAAACCTTGTTTCAGTGCCTCCTAACGCATGAATCAATATTTAACACTCTGGAAAACCATCCATCTCTGCAGGATGGGGTCTAAAGGACTCACTTGCAGCTCCTGCATGCTCTCAGGGCATATTCCTTCACCCCAGCTGCAAAGCTGCTGCTCTGGCACTTGCAGGCACATCAAGGCAAAGTGCCATCCTGTTTCTTTTCACGTATGAAGCCCATATTGGCTAATGAAGACCATATTGGTTTCTCAGACAGGCTTCAGGTTTTTTGATCCTGTCCTAACAGCAATAACACGGTGAAACCGCTGATGGTTCAGGAGAGAGCACTGCACCTGCAGCAGCAGCCAGAGTCACTCCATGGAGGATGCATGGTGGTGGGTGCTAGCAGAGCTGCAGGAGTGAACAAGGATGCTGCTACCCTCAGCACCAGGAGCCAGAAGCATCCCTCAACTCAGACTCATTCTCAAACTCTCCCTGGTGCTAACAGCACAGGAAGAAGAGGTGGTAGATACAGCAAGGTGCTGGGAGATGCCAGAGCATCGAGATTTTAACACAACCATAGCAAACCTCCTAAATTAATACAGACAGACAGGACCTAGGAGGATTTAAAAGGTACTTCTCACAATCAGCCTGTACCAACTTCTCCAGGTCTCTTACACTGGACAACCTGCTCTGAGCAGAAGAGTGCTCATTCATCCCCTGAACTTGCAGCTCAGAAATCCTTATTTGACATAAACATCTCTTTTCATACCTTTGGGATGCAATGTACAATAATTCTACTTAATTCACTTGTTTTGAGAAATGGATGGGATATCTGACCCTGCAGGGTAATGGTGTATGAGTCAGTAGTATCCCCACAGCCTCTAAGAGGCCACTCATCCCAATTCCTTCAGGAACTAATTGCTGATATTGAGTGAAGGGAAGAAAGAAGAAATGAGCTGCCCCTCTCTACTACCACCAAGACAGCTAGGGCAAAGAAAAGCCGTGAGAGAGAGCAATGGGTGCCATTGCAGAGCTTGAAGCTCATAGGGACCACTTGGAGACTGGATGAGTCTTAGGGGATGTCTGAGCCCCTTCTCCAGTTGATGTGCATCTTCCAGGACCAAACAGAACGACCAGGCTGGTTTGAAAACACTTCTTTCTGGCAGGTGCTTCTCTGGCTGGTCCCACAGTCAGAGCTCAGACAGTCCACAGTGCTTTAGTTTGACCAAGGATGATGACAGTTTGAGTTCACTCTCTGCTCACAAGTACAGGAGTGGGATTTGTTTTCAGCCATAAGACATGAAGTAAATATTCTTCAGCAAAGGTTGTGAGACACATTTATAGGAGGAGGCGAATAAGGAGATTGGCTTGTCACTTTTCTTGAGGACCCCATCTGGAGGTACCAACATCAGCAACTACATTCTGCCCAGGGAAGGTGGATGTTTCTCTGACCTGCCATGTGTCACCCCATCCTTCCAGGCTGAGCTTTACAGATCTAGGCCTTGCAAGAGCTGTGAGCAACTGAGACTGTCTCCCAGCAGTTTCCTTTCCAGGCATCCCACAGCTAGGCTCACATCCTGCCCCAGCAGCCGCTTTGCTGCTGTGCTGCAGAAGTGCCACGTCACCACGGGATGCCTGGCAATCTCTGTCACCAGCCTGACACAGATGCGCAGGCTTTCTCCAAGAGCTGACGTCCACGAGGTCTTGAGTCAAGGAGCTGCTGCTGCTGCTGCCAGTGCTGAAGAGCTGGTCCAAGAGGAGTGATGAAGTGGAAGCAGGAACAGCTGGCGCCAGTGCTGGGACCCGCTATGCTCGGCAAGTGCCGTGTGCGTCCTGCCAGTCCGACTGAATTTCCTGAGCTGTCAGGTTACATGGTTAAGTGCCACATCAACCTCATCAGGTCATGTCATGGGGGGAATGCAGTGTGTCAGCAGCAGCATGTGCAGCTCTCAGCAGCTGCAGAGCCCTGTGGGCTTTGGGAGGCCAAAAGCAGAGACATCTTGAAGGGCGGTAGCACTGCAGCTCGGCACAGGGCAGTGGATGGGCAATGACTGTGTTTTTGTGAGTGTGCTGCCCTCTGAGCACTTCTGGTAAGCAAGCAGGCCAGGTCCTTCTGAAGACGGGAAGGGGCTGTGGTGGAAGAGTCTTGGAGAGAGCAGGACTGCTAAGGCTGTTCCTGATGAGTCCTCACTAGTGCACTGTCTGCAGGGCTGATAGGTTTCTCTCTCCAGGAAATGTTGCAGCTGGGTTCATGCTCAGCTTTTTCACCACTGAACCAAATTGGCAGTTTATGGCTCTTCGGTGACTGACTCCCCCAGCAAGCTCCTCATGTTTTTCATTTACTTCCAGCCACAGCTGAAGTTCCTGCAACAGTTCCTAAGTATCTGACCTCACATTTGTACTATTGAATTTCCTTCCAGGTCTCTTACTGCAGTCTTTAAGGTCACCCAATCACTTCTGTTTGATATTCCACTGCTGCCATGCATTGGCTTCCTCCTTTGAATCCTCAGCAGGTTTTATCAGCAGTCTCCTACCTTTTGTGCAAAGATCATTAGTGGAAATATTAAGCAAAATCAGACCCCAAATGGATCTTTGAGAAACTCCATTAGTAGCCTGCCTGCAGCTTAGTGCTTGCTGTTTTAACACTATCCATTGCTGCCTCCCCTCCAGCCATTTCCCATCTTACCCTTGTTCCTTATCATTTCACCATTAATCCCCATCTTCACCAGTTTAATTAATAATTTCTCATGTGCATTACATCAAATGCTTGACTGAGGTTCAGGGAGATGAGATCTACTTCAGTTCTTTTGTCTGGGAAAGTAGATACCTTCTTAAAGAAAGCTATCAAGCCAACCTGCCACAGTATGCCTTTAGTAAACCCGTGTGGTATTTAATCCCAATTTCTATTTACTTCAATGCTTTTAATTACAGTTTCCTTTAGAGTCTATTCTAAAGCCTGTTCTATCGCTCAGGATCATAGGATCCCAAGTCATCAGGTCAGATTCCAAGTCATCTTTTCTCCAGATCCTGATTTTTTTTCTGTTTCTGGTCAGCCAGCTCTTTGGACTCCTGTGGGCATGAGCATTGATGTGGTCTAGACGAAGGCGGACATTGGAAATGCAGTCTGGGCAAAGCTGGACAACTTGGAGGCGGCTTCCAGCTGTGACCCATAGACAGCTGCTGATGGTGTCCTGCTCTGCAGTGGGATCTGAAAGACTTACTGGGAGGAATCAATGCTTGGCAGGAGCAGAAAATCAAAGATCAGAGCACAGTTACCCTGGGGACCACCACACCCACACACCCAGTGCAAGCCAATATCCGAACCAGGGCAGGTTGTGCAGCACACGAGGTGGCACACCACGAAATTACCCTTCTTTCCTTCTGAGACTCCTGGTCTGAGATGCACTCCAAGCCTCCCACCTGCTGGAATCTGGTGCAGGAAAGCACTGTGCTCACAGTGGGTGACTTTCTTCTGCCCTTTGGTGTTGGCATTTCATGAGGCTGATAAACCACTGTACTTGTGTGAGATGTTTTCCTGCTTGTGCACCTCAGTCTGCTCACCAGAGCTGCTGGACCTGAAACAGATTTCTCTTGGCTCAGCTCATGTATAAACCATGGGGCTGCCCTATAATGTTTAATCCAGAAAAAAAAGATGGATGAAAGACATGTGATAGCTCTCTATAAATATTTTGGGGAGAAAGAGAGGGAGGGGAGGGTAAACATCAGCACCAGAGCTTGTTATTTAAACTATAGGCCAGTGTTGGCACAAGAGCAAATGGGATAAACTATTCATGAATATATTTTGAGTAGACATTGGAAAAACTGCTGAAGCCATCAGAAGATCAGGGTGGCTGTAGAGAAGCCTCCTGAGAAGGGCAGGGCTGGCTCAATTGTATATGAAAGAGAGCTTCAGAGCCTTCTGGGTTGTGCAGGTCACCTTGCTCCCAGGCCAAGGAAGGAGGGTCCACATGGGAAGAGCTACAACAGCTCCTGTTGCTGCCCCATCCTCCGGTCCTTCTCAGATACCATCACTTTTGCTGTTGAATTTCCTTCCAGGTGTCTCACAGACTTGTGCTATGCCCTGCTGTGGGGCTCAAAGCTTTCTTCTGGATAAGTGGGAAAAGTCTTGTGGGGACCAACACCCCTGTGATTACTGTGTGACCGTGTGAGCACTGCCCTTTCTCTATTGATCAAGCTCTTCATTTTCTTTGCCTAAGAAAAGGTAAGTTTTTCTTTCCTACTAGCAACAGCTAGAAGCCACTCTCCTCTAAGCTGGGCCCTCTGTTCAATCAGAACAAAAAAAGATTTTTAAATTCCTGAAGTGTTTACTGGGGAAGGGTTCCCTGCAGTCAAGAGGGTGCAGCAGTGAGGGACAGACATGGTGGGAGAGGAGTGAGGCTGGAGCCACCAGCACTGTCACCCAGAAGGGGACAGAAATCACTCCCAAGGAGCTTTTTAGGTTTTCTCCAAGGCACTGTGGTGATGGCGATGGGTTAGGAGAAGACAGTGGTGTTCCACAAGTTACGGCATGACCTGGGTTCTGAAGGAGTCTCTGGCTCTGTTTTCCTGGAAAGCTGGCACAGCTGGGATAGTCTCTGGCTCTGCTGGGGCTTATCCAAGCTTGATCCTGACCTTCGGCTGCTGGATCCGTGGAGAGAGTCCAGTCACCCTGCACCCACCTCCCAGAAGGCTTCACTCTTGAGATTGTTTATGCGGGATACAACCAACAGGTCATCTCTCAGCTTCAGAGAACACTATCCTGAGTTGCCAGAAGTGACTGTGAGCCAGGAACAAACTAAAAGACTGTGTTTGTATTTATGTGTTTGTGGTTTTTTTCTCCAGCAACATATGTTTAGTAGCAGATGCTTCCTATGGGAATGTGACCAAAGAAGGGACGCCTTTGCCTGACCCTCTTTCCACACTGCGCAGACCCAAGGGGAAAATGGAAAGCAAACATTTGTCTTCAGAGGTTCAGGAAGCTGCTTTTCCACCCTGACAGCCCCTTCGCCCCGCACAGAAAGTCTCTCTGTGTTTGCAAAGATCTGGGCTTACCAGCTCTGGTGCATAAACAACTGTGTCCTCTTGCCAGCCTGCATTTATCTCATAGCAAACCTCAGATGCAGATTATATACAAAGGAGGTGTAGCCCAAGAATTTCTGGTTCATTCCCAAAGCAGCCTGAAGCGCTAAATCATTGCACATCCTTGAACTGGGGAGGCAGAGGAGTTTGGTCAACAATGGTCTTCTCTGTGCCCTCCAGACACTAAGATGTTGCCAGCTCTTCCTAATAAAAGCCGGAATATACCTTTTAAGTGCACCAGGTCCTGGTCCCTGAACCCTGGCAGCAACAAAGCTATGGCTGCTGATGTGGGGCAGCTCCTCTTGGCCCAGGAGCACATCTCCGTCTATGGGCTGCTCTTCCTCTCCACACGTGGATCTCCTGTTTCTCCTCTGCCTCACCCATATTGTGGAGGCACTGTACCTATCAGTAGGGACCAGTATGCACTAGCATGGGTGACTGGAGGAGTAGGACAAGGGTGGAAAATTCAGCCCCTGTGTTCAGATTCCAGACAGCCTCTTGGAGTGTGCCCAGATGACTTGGTTGACTCTGGAGTTTGTAGCAATGGGCTGGAGCTAAACCATGTGCTCCAGGCTAAAGACACAGAATTCCTCTGCAACCTGGTTGGTAAAACATGTCAGAGCAGCACATAACCTGTTACAGTCATCAGCCTTGTCCTGTCTTTCCCTGCCAGCAATGCCTGGATCTCCTACCACACACACATGCTATGCCTCACTGGCTGCAGAAGCAAATCTGCCGGAAGGAAGAAAAGGGATTCTTTGATTCTGCCTGTGCTGCAGTGACATCAGCTCCAGGGCAGGGCCTCCAGCAGTGAGCTGCAGCTGTGAGAAATGCTGAGTGGACCAATAGTGCCAAGAACATCTCCTCCCTCGGCAAAAGGAGCCTGGCTTTTGTCACTTTTGATCTCTCAACTTGCAAAAACTGGATGTTCAACTTTGCAGTCTCCAGCCTTCTCCTGCTGACCCCTTTATGCTCCCCTTTACCACTTCCAAAGAGGAAACAATGACTTATGCAGCTTAAGTAGCAGGTGGTGTCAGCAGGTCTGGTCCCCCATACAAACATGTCTGGGCACAACTTTTGGAGACCTTTACAGCTTGTGCAACTGTCCAATGTACAGGCAAGCACCAGGAGCTGGATTTGTCAAACTAGAGTTCCTCAGTGTTAGATAAAATGCCTCAGCTCATCAGCTGAGCTGTGACAGAGCTCCTCAGACAGATAAACCCTGCAGGCACCTACAGGCAGCAGTGCTGCTGGAGAGGGCACAGTGTAGGACAGCACAAAGCCCCTCCTGCAGAAGCAATCCATGGGCAGAGCTGTGCTACATGTGATCTGGTTAGGTTTGCCTGCTTGGCTTGCGTTTCTTAGGGTGGGTACAAAAGGTCAATTCCCTTGGACAGCTTCATCCATGCAAGGAGGTTTGCTGGTACCATGTGGTGCTGTTTGTGTATCAGCAAGGCACGTCTCCTGCTGAAAATCCCCAATGAGGTAGCTACAAAAACAGTAGCTTAACTGTGATGCTGACCACAGCCAAGTGGCAACAGGCAACTGCCTGCTCTTATAACCTTTTCCATGTACCTTTGTCTCTCCGGCTTTTGCTAATGAGTTATGATCAACCAACACATACAGCCTTATGGCTTGACATTGCAGCTGTTTGCCATCTGACCAAAGGGCACAGCTTCTCTAAAGTTTCAGGGACAGTAGGGGAAAGTGGCTGAATCTGTGGGGCTGAAGAAGGAAGGAATCTCCTCCTCAACCAGAGCAATCTCCTCGGACACAGACCCACTTGACCCAGCACCCTGATTAAGAGGGAAGATCCCATGTCGGAAACTAACTCCCAGGAGAGAGAATGGATTGCTCAGCTCAAGTCCTGGAGACAGATTTTGGAAAGAAAACTCCTCTGGGATGACTGTCAAAACCTATCTATGACATGAGTCCCCTGGCTCATGAGCAGCAGAGAAGGCTTGCAGCCCAATGGCTGGAAATAGCAGTTCTGCCAGGAGGCAACTGCCTCAGAGCGGGACAGCATGATGGGCTCTTCTGGCTCCATGCCACTACCTGGTCCTCCATCCCAGGAGTCTGTCAGCATGTTCTTTCAAGCTCCATAGGGTTTTGCTCATTGTCCTTTGGCAGATACTGGAAAAACTCCTGGTCCACTTAAAGAACTGCAAAATATCATAATCACAGGGAGGAGTGCCTACAACCCTTGCTTCAGGTCTCGTGATTGTAATTAGCACAAACGTAATTCCACAAGTTATTTTAGAGTCTCCTCATGACAGTCTGTCAAACTCTGAACATAAAGTCCTCAAAATCACTTAAACTGATTCCAGCACAGAATCTCTCTGTCTGTAGAGTTGCCTGTGATCAAAATCTGAGGTTTTAAGGTGCTTCAGACTCACTTTTCTTTGCTCCTTCCCATAAGCCTGAAACTTCAGTCTCACAGACATCTTTGCCTGTTCTGCCCCACTCAGCTCCTTCCTGCCTCATCAGCCATTGCCAGGGTGATCATAGGGCTCAGAAGTAGCACAGATGTCTTTGGAGTTTCTTACATGGAAATGCTTTGGGTGTTAGAGACTCATCAGTCTGAGTACCTGACTTTTATAGTGTTGTCTGTCAGCAACAGGCATGTTTCTGTTGCAGGCATTGGCCCCTCCCAGGGGAGCCAGCTCTGAGGTGACAGGAGAGGCTGTTCCTGGTGACAAGCATTCTGGGTTATGGGTGGTGAAGGACAGTGTGAGGAGTTATGGTGTGTTAAATCAAGGTTGGTGTGGTTCTGAAAACTGACCTCATACTTTTGCTTTGCTTTTCAGAACCTACAAAGCCATCAGAAACACCTCAGGCCAAGCAATTTGCACATCTTCCTGCAGAAGCTGACAATCTCAAGTGAAAATGACATTTAAAAAGACACAAGCATTTAGAACGATGCCAAAAGGTGCCTTTCTGCCTCAATTCCCCAATAATTTGGAGGCCACAGTGTTCCCCCTTCCCGTCAAACCTGTTCTCTGCTTTACAACACAGACTGCGAACCCAAGGTATCCAACAGACCAACTTAGTCATTTCTCTTGGGCAGGACACCAAGCCATTCCCAGGTGTACCACAGACACCACACCGTGTAGCTCGGGGCTCAGTGGGTCCTGCTGAGTCCTGCTCTGGTCCCTTGTGCACAAACCTGAGCAGTGGGGTGTGTGCTGAGAAGCTCCCTTGGCTTGTCATAAGCCATGGAAATTAGATGAAAATTAGATCTGGGCAGGTCTGCAATAGAGTCCACACTGGGAGGAGTTTGGATAACCTCATTGCATCTGGGCAAGAACAACCCCAGGTACCAGTAGAGACTGGGGACTGACCTGTTGGAGAGCAGTGTAGGAGAAAGGGACCTGGAGATGCTGGTGGACAGCAGGATGGCCATGAATCATGTGTCCTTGTGGTCAAGAAGGCCAACAGCATACTGAGGGGGATCAGAAGGAGAGTGGTTAGCAAATCAAGAGAGGTTCTCCTCCCCCTCTACTCTGCCCTGTTGAGAGTGCATCTGGAATATTGTGTCCAGTTTTGGGCCCCTCAGTTCAAGAAGATCACAGAACTGCTGGAGAGAGTCACGAGGATGAGGAAAGGAGTGGAACATCTCCCTTATGAGGAAAGGCTGAAGGAGCTGGGTCTCTTTATCTTGGAGAAAAGGTGACTGAGGGTTGACCTCATTAATGTTTATAAATATGTGAGGGGTGGGTGTCAGAAGGATGGAGCCAGGCTCTTCTTGATGTCATCTAGTGATAGGACAAGGGGCAATGGGAGTAAGCTGGAACACAGGAGGTTCCACATAAATATGAGAAGGAACTTCACAGTGAGGGTGACACAGAACTGGAGTGGGCTGCCCAGGGAGGTTGTGGAGTCTCCTTCTCTGGAGACATTTAAAACCCACCTGGATACATTCCTGTGCAACTGAATCTAGGTGATCCTGCTGTGGAAGGGAATATTGGGCTTCATAATCTTTTGAGGTCCCTTCCAACCCCTAATTTTCTGTGGTTCTGTGATAGGGATCACTAGCTGCCACAGGGGTGTTTAATGCCACGGAGGCATTTTGAGAAGTCCTGCAGAAGTCAGGGAGGATCAGATCACCCCTCTTAGGCTAGGAGCATCCACTGCTCCCTCAGGCTCTGCTTAGCTGCAAGTTCAGACTACATGTGAGATGCTCCAGCACACACATCTGTGTCCCCCACAGCCCTCACTCCAACATACCCCAACCCAGTCTGGGGCAGAGCTTCTCTTCAGCCCTGACGCGTAGTACTGCTCTTACAAATCCCTGCTAGAGGAGGAGGCCTTCAGGCACCCTGGGAAATGGCCATGGCTGCCTTCCTTTTCATTTTCAAAATGCTGACAACTGCTCTTTGTCCCTGGATGTTGTTTCCAATTCGGGCTTTTCTTTCAGTTCTTGTGAAACTGAGTCATTTTTTGTGACCAGACAGGAACCTGGACCTGCTCTGAGCTAATTCTGCTGCTGTAGCTCTCATCTCCCAGCTTGACGCTGCTGCTCACGTGTTGTGTGTCAGAGTGGGACAGCCTGCTCACAACAAGGGTGGTCACCTGCCAACCAGGTGTTCCAATCGTCCATAGGTCAAATCAGTCATGATGAAATTTTGAGCAATTCCTAGGTATCTTCTACCTCATCACCCCTTCCCTGCAGCATCCAGGATGTGTTTTACCACACGCTTTGCCTCTTCACTGGCCTGTTCAAGCCTCCCCAGGCTCTGCATCCTGGTCCTCGGTGCTTTTCACATGCTCTCATCACTGTTATCCACAAGCCACTGGCTGCAGCTCCCAGGCACTTCCCAGGCACCCGGACAAAAGCTTTGGCCAAGTTCCCACCCCTGTTGTCCATCTGCCCAGACGTAAGGGCAGACCACAGTGCAACTGCCCACATTATTGGTCTCTGCTCTCCCTGCTCAGCGTCTGCCCATTTCCTGAGCAGGGCGATGCCTGGCCTTGATGTTTGTGACATTCTGGCCCAGCTCGCTTTGAATTAATAACATTCATTTCACAGTGCCAGGATTTCACTGAACTCTTCTCCCTATTTTTCACATGACTGCCAATCTCTTTTGTTTCACTAGCCGAGTCTAACAATTTCTCTAACTGTCCAAAAGGGCCATTAATCAAATGAGCAGCCCCTGCTCTGCGCTGCACATGAGATGTTTGTGTGCACAGCCCCGTGGAAGTTAGCCTCTTCTTTGCATGGCTGAACTTGCCACGGGCCCGCTCTTCCCCATTGACTTTGGCTGCAATCCTGGCCACTGTGATCAGCATGTGAGCCTGGGCTTCTTTCTGGGACCTGATTGTGCTGCCGTGCCATGCTCCTCAGCCCCTCAGCTAATGCCCTGCTGAACACCCTCATCTGGACCTCTACTGAGTCCTGGCCAATGCAGATTGTTTTATGGTTCCAGATAGCATGCAAGGATCGGTGCCAGCTCTGGGTAACTGGGTCCAGGAGAACTTCTACAGCAGCATCTCAGCCTACAATCAGCCCCTTGCCTGCTTCACCTTCCTGAATCCTCTGTCTGGTTCATCTTCCTTTCTGGGTCTTCCTCCTGCCTGGTTTATCATCTCCCTGCCTTGTCCATGTGAATGGACACAGGGATTTGAGCCACTGTTGCATGGTGAGGTAGACAGCAGCAGTGGAAAGGAGCCCTGCACCTGAGTGGGAACAGCCTGACTCGCTCCTGTGGGGCACAGGGTGGCAGAAAAGTCAGAGGTTGACATATCTTAACAGGGTCTGTGTTGGACAGTTGCTGGTAATTTACCAGCCCTCAGGTCTGTGCACAAGGCAGTTCTCTGGGCCCTCTCATCTCTTAGCAAGTGCCAGGGAGGACAGGGCATGGTGTCTTCATCCTATTTTCATGAAGTCTCATGGTTTCAGTGAGACATGTTGGGGTTCAGCTTCTCTACCCACTTTGCCAGCCACATTTGGCCAATTTTATGTTGCTCTTTTAATTACCTGAATATCTGAGGCCTCAGCAGAGCTTCTGCTTCCAGACAATTGGCTTTGACCTCTTTATAGCTATACAGCACCTCTTTGTGTCTCCTGGAAACCTTCTAGACAGAATGTTTCCTATCCCTCTAGCTTCTATCCCTCCTAGATCTTTTTCATGTTTTGCCTCTCGCAAAACACATCCTGGAAAGACGAGGCATGGCATCAGTCAAATCTGACCAGAGCTAGGCATCTTCACCCGAGATAATCACCCTGGGATCCTCTTACAGCGGGTTTGGGGTGTGTGCCAGGGTATAGAGACATATCTTGCTAGAAATGCACTCAAATAAAGCGGAAATGAGTGAGATGGGCACTGCAGACATCTGAAGCCAGGAGAGAAGAGCTCTGCCCAGGTGTCTGAGCACGCACCCTCCTCATGCTCACTCCCACATGCAGACAAACAGCACATCAGCAAGGCAGTATCTTCTTCCAGGAACCACCGGCAGTATCAGCACATGCAGAGGGGAACTCAGCAGCAGCGAACTGATTTTCCTGCATGGCTTTTAGCTAATAGATGTCCTGCTTTCACCCACTTCCATCCCATGTGTCCCTCATTCCAGGGGCACTGCCAGCCTTCCCAAGACTAGATGCTTTCTCCCTTTTGAGGATGGAGCCAGGCTCTTCTCAGTGTCATCTAATGATAGGACAAGTGGCAATGGGCGTAAGCTGGAACATGGGAGGTTCCACATCAATATGAGAAGGAACTTCTTCCCAGTGAGAGTGACAGAGCACTGGAACAGGCTGCCCAGGGGGGTTGTGGTGTCTCCTCCTCTGGAGACGTTTAAAACCCTCCTGGCTATGTTCCTGTACGATTTGATCTAGGTGATCCTGCTGTGGCAGGGAGATTGGACTAGATGATCTTTCGAGGTCCCTTCCAATCCCTAATGTTCTGTGATTCTGTGATCTGAAAGACTTTGCCTGGTGATACATATCAGCCATGGCAGAAAGACTTAGCTAATAACATGTGGGAAAAGGGTAACAGTGACCTTGCATACGGCACAAGTAATTAAGGAAAATTAGGCCTGTAGAAACACAGGGAGATTGACCTGACAGTGTAAATATATGCACCAGCAAGATGAAGAACATGCATCTGTGAAAGGAGCTAAACATGGCTGTGAAGTTCATGTGGTGTGGCCATTGCCAGCCATGGACATATTCCTTCTCCACTCACATTCTTTTTGATGAGAGACCCATGGACCATGCCAGGATGCAGAAAAAATGGGCTAGCAGGTACTACGGGTCTGTCTTAACAACGGAGGTTGGGCAAAACCTAGCCCAGGCCATGTCTTGAGTGGCAGGTGGTCACAGGTGAAGCTCACAGCTTTGCTTTCTTGCAGGCAAATTGTAAGAAACACCTTGATGTTCCTTTTTGTCGTGTTGCCTGGAAGTAAGCACAGTAGGAAGAAGCCAATGTCAGGGTGATGGAAGTGCTGCACCTCAGGGATTCAGCATGCAGGGAACTGGAAAGGGCTGGGGTCATGTTTTCTGGAGAAGATATGTGAGTAGAGACATGATACTGAGTACCTGTTCATTGCAGGTATCTTGTAGTGAACTGCCTGTCCCACTGCTTATCTTGTTTCAAAGCAAAAGTGCAAGATTTTAAACTAGAAGGCATCCTAATTAAAACTGATAAAAGGAAATAGTTTCATATGTACAGCAAGAGCTTAGCTGGAGGGACTTATGGCCACAAGGCATGCCTAAGGATGTGGATTTAGCAGGGATCAGAAGAGGGTTAGATCTGTAAATGGGTTAGATGAGGTCCCTGGTGGCCACCCTTGGACAGGATCACACATTTGGCTTAGCCAGGAGATAAGCTCATGCATCTGCAAGGAAAGGGATCCTTGCCTAGGCATGGAAAGAACCTTGTAGCCTGTAGCCTCCTCAGGATATTGTCTGTCCCGGTCTCCAGTATCCTTGTCTGGATACCAGTTGAGTACTGGGAAAGGGGACATGATAGTCAGTGGAGAAGTGACATAAAACTAAATTGCCCCAGTAGAGACAGGATTTGGCCACTGCTTTCCCGGGTCCTCGAGAAGCCTCACCCTTGCTGCATGGCTCTGGGGGCTGCCAGCTCCGTCTTTCTGTAGAAAATAGGTTGCTGGCTGAGCTATGGAGAGAGGAGAATAAGAATCAGCTCTGGCTGCAAAAACAAATTAAAACCAAGAGCAGAAGCTGGTTTCTCAGCAGGATGTGGCAGGAGTAGGGGCACTCTGGGCAGGGTGGGAAAAGCCCTGGTGTCCCTGCTTTGGGGGACAGCCTGATGTGCAGATGTGCTTAGAAATCTCAAAGATGGGAAACCCCAATAATTCAATGGGAATGGGAACAGTTCTGGCAAAGAAGTTGAGCTGCAGAGCCTGTGTGCCTCGTAGCTGCCGGGATCAGTGCCCATTTGGCCTGAGATTTCTGGGAGGAACCTTGACTCATCCTCATGGACATCTGGGACCCTGCAAAATCAGTGCCACTTACAGATTCTCAGGCGAGCAGCCCCCGGTCCCACAGCCCCTCGGGGAGGATGCCCACGGCAGGCAGGGGAAGAGTCAAAGGGCACCAGCCCAGAGAAAGCTCCACACAGAAAGAGCCACCTCAGTGGCAAATCTATACAAAATCCTTTCTAAACACACACAGATGGAACATTATATGAAAGAGCTTTAAAGAATAGAGAAAGGCACACTAATAACTCTTGGTAGGAGTCATGACCCCAGTGATGAAAGCATTGGTCTGGCTGCTCGAGTTGCAGGGATTTTCAAAGAGGCTCTGAGTGTGGTGGGGACCAACAGGCATTTCAGAAAAGGGGGAGATGTGAATAGCGAAGTTTGGGCTGCTTTGACACGCCAGCCTCCCCGGAACGGATAAAGGATCTCTTTCTAATCAGCAGTGCTGGGACCCAGCGGAGCACACGCAGAGCAGGGGTTCCCAGGGTACATTATGAACATTGAGTTCACACACCAAATAGCAACTGAAAGGAAGGAAAAAAGAGAAAACCCACCGCAGTTCATATAATTAAACTGCGACCGAAGAGAGAAAACAGCCTCAGTGCTAGGTGAGCTGGGGAGTGCTGGAGTCAGGCAGCTGGAAAGAAGGAATGAGGGGGTGGGGGCTGGGGGGAAGCAATTGTGGTAAAAATCTGGAAAATTCATTTTGAACAAACTCATTAGAAAGATTGCAGCCCTGTCCTCAGAGGGGCAGAGGAAGAGCTATTGTGGAGAGCTATTGTGCTGCTCAGGAAGGACTCGGTGCAGCAGTGGCACCAGACTATGGGAGGCGGATGGCAGGGCTCCAGGGCTCTCTGTGCTGGAAGAACTAAGCCCTCTTCGCCCAGCAGCTTCAAGGAGCAGGTGGATTAGGAATTTCCTTGGATGCAGAGCAACCACATGTGGGGGATTTGTCCTGTCAAGCCATTATGCTGGCCAGTGCTGAGCACTCTGCTTGGCAGAAAGAGAAGCTGCCTCTTTGCCATCTCTCTTAAAGCTGCCCCCCAAAGTGGGTCTGCAGTTTTGATCCAGCAGTTTTACCAGCACCCCAGGGGTAAGGGCATGGGAGGGAGTGGCAGAAACAGAAAGAAATAGCAGAGCAAGACTCTGAGAGAAGGTAGCTTCTCCAGTTCAACCTGCACAAGCAGAGCTTTACCCCAGAATCAAGCTGGTACCTGTTTTGCTCTCAGTGGACACATGCCCATTTTGTCACAGCAAACGAGAAAAGTGAAGATGTATTCAGAAAGCACTGGACCAGACCCCCTCATGGATACCACTGTCATAAAGGCTTTCCTCACCAGCCAAGAGCTGTTGAACACCCATGTTGAACCAACGGCGCAGAAGCTCCCAGCAGGTGGTGGCAGGAGGGATGGAGGGTTTGGCTCCTGTCTCTAGCAATGCAGTAGGATGTTGGTGTGACGGAGACCTTCCGTTAGCAGTGACCGACGGACAAACAAATCCCTACACCAAGTGCTTGCTGTACTCTCAGTGGTGAAGCGAAACTCAACGCTTTAACCTGCCTCCACGAAACCAACTCCATCTCCTCTGACTTCCCACAGTTTTGAACAGCGTGCAGGTGGGAAGCGCAGCTGGCAATGAAGTGTGACCGGCCCTGTGTTATTGCAGCATGGTTTATAGAGAGAATGAACTCACAAATGGGTTGTTTTTACTGGCCTGATGATCTTTGCCGTGAGTTCTCACTGGGGGCAATTCAGACTATGCTTTATGCCACCATGTGTGCTGGCTCTTTTGTGCAGCAACACAAGAAGGAGATATCATGAAGGCATCTGGGCTGGGAGTACATGTAACTCTCGTCGAGGTTCAGTGCAAAGCTCTATCGCCAGAAGAAACTGCGGAACAGCTGCTGTTGCTCTGACAACAGCCAAAGCAGCCCAGTCCCTAGGTGAGGAGGCTGTGAGAGCTCAGTGTGAGCAGCTGTATGAGTGTGTCTAACAGCACTATCACCTCTTGTGTGCCTTCTGATGGGCCTGGTTTTGAAGGCACGTCACGTGACTTTCCCTGCCACAGCAAATCATAGAATCATAGAATCACTACGGACTGGAAGGGACCTCGAAAGACCATCTACTCCAATCCCCCTGACACAGCAGGATCACCTAAACCAAGTCACACAGGAACACATCCATGCGGGCCTTGAACATCTCCATTGATGGAGACTCCACAACCTCCCTGGGCAGCCTGTTCCAGTGCTCCGTCACCCTCACTGTGAAGAAGTTCCTTCTCAGGTTGATGTGGAACCTTCTGTGTTCCAGCTTACAACCATTGCCCCTCGTCCTATCACTACATGACACTGAGAACAGCCCAGCTCCATCCTCCCGACACTCACCCCTCAAATATTTGTAGACATTAATGAGGTCACCCCTCAGTCTTCTCTTATCCAAGCTAAAGAGGTCCAGCTCCCTCAGCCTCTCCTCGTAAAGGAGGTGCTCCACCTCCTTCATCATCTTTGTTGCCCTACGCTGGACCCTCTCCAGCAGCTCCACATCCCTCTTGAACCAAGGAGTCCAGAACTGGACACAATACTCCAGGTGTGGTCTCACCAGGGCAGAGTAGAGNCACAATCCACCTCACTACCTGAAAATCTAGACCACACTGCCTCAGTTTGTCTGCAAGGATACTGTGAGAGACTGTGTCAAATTCCTTACTCAAGTCAAGATAAATCACATCCACTGCTCTGACATCATCCGTCCACATGGTTATGCCCTCATAAAAGGCTATCAGGTTGGTCAAGCATGACTTTCCCTTAGTGAAGCCATGCTGACTGTCCCTAATGACCCTCCTGTCCTTGATCTGCCTGGATACAGCCTCTAGAACAAATTGTTCTATGACCTTTCCTGGGATGGAGGTGAGGCTGATCAGTCTGTAGTTACCTGGGTCTTCCTTCTTTCCCTTTTTAAAGACTGGGGTAACATTTGCTATCCTCTAGTCCCTAGGCACCTCTCCTGTTCCCCAGGACCTAGCAAAGATGATGGAGAGTAGCCTAGCAATGACTTCCGCCATCTCCCTTAGCACATGCAGGTGCATCCCATCTGGGCCCATGGATTTGTGCACATCCATCTTGCTCAACTTACCCCTAACCCAGTCCTCATCAACCAAGGCAGGCTCATCCCTTGCCTCAACTTCCTCTGGAGTCACAGCAGTCTGGGGCTTAACATCAAGACTGCCCCCTGAAATATAGACAGAGGCAAAGAAGGTGTTCAGTATCTCTGCCTTCTCTGCATCCTTTGTCTCCAGGGCACCCACCCCATTCAGCAGGGGGCCTACGTTGCCTCTAGTTTTAGTTTTCCCTGCGATGTATTTGAAGAAGCCCTTTTTGTTGCCCTTGACCTCTCTTGCAAGGTTTAATTGGCTTTTCTACTTGCATCCCTAAATTCTCTCACCAGAGCCTTATAATCACCCCAAGTGGCCATTCCCTATGTGGCCTTAGAAACACCTGCTTTTTGGAACAAACCACACCTCAAAGGTATTCTAAAGCTCCAGTCCCTAAAATAAAGCCCTGGCTTTCCGGGTTGGTCTAGCTAGCAGTTCAGCCACACGGTGCTACATCAGTCAGAAGCTACCATGTAGAAGTCCACCTAAACCCAGAGCAGATATTTGTGTCTTAGGTCTCCTGTCTCCCATTCGACAGACAAACTGGTGAAAACAAACAAATCACAGCATATGGATCCATCGCTTCTTCACCACCAGGATCAAATAAAAGAAGAGATATGTGTGTGGGCAATAGCGTACATGATGTGAGCGCTACACCCAGCCATGCACCATGGCTTGACAGCTTGCTGTCTTCTATTTGGCCAGCACTGTGGAGTGCTTACTATGTGGTACCCAGCTGAAGTGTCATCCTCAGTCTTTGTGAAGGAAACCTACATGTTTCACCCTGAGTTTGGGTTCCAAGTCACTTTGGGTGTGCCTAGGTCTTGGATATAGCTGTGCACTTCTCTGCTCCAGGACCTTGGACATCTCTGGTGTCCTTTCTGGCCACATTGTCTTGCTTTCCTTCATCTTCTGGATTTTCTCCAGGACAATTCCTAGCTTCACAGAAATTCCCGTGTCTCACTCCGAGGCAATGCATATTGAGAGAGACCAAATGGATACTGAGGAAAGAGCTGCAACATCAGCAGTCTTCAGCCGGCCACAGCAAACATCACAACTCACAGGAAGCCTCAGAGGGTCTATAGTAGCTATCTCCCAAAACAGAATCTGATTAGGGGGTTGGAACACCTCTCCTATGAGGACAGGCTGAGGGAGCTGGGGTTGTTCAGCCTGGAGAAGAGAAGGCTCTGGGGGTCTTGATAGAGACCTTCCAGTACCTGAAGAGGACTACAAGAAGGCTGGAGAGGGACTTTTTGCCAAGGCCTGTAGTGATAGGATAAGGGGCAATGGTTTCAAATTAGAGAAGGTTAGAGTTAAACTGGATGTTAGGAAGAAGTTCTTTAGCAGGAGGGTGCTTGAGCACTGGAACAGGTCACCCAAGGAGGTAGTTGAGGCCCCATCCCTGGAGACATCCAAGGTGAGGCTGGACAAGGCTCTGGGCAACCTGATCTAATTGAAGCTGTCCCTGCTTACTGCAGGGGAGTTAGACTGGATGACCTTTGTAGGTGTCTTCCAACCTGGGCAATTACATGATTCTATGATTCATTTTATAAAGAGTTTTCCAGGCCCATAGAGGATTTCCAGCCAGGTCAGATGAAAAAGCTGAGGCAGCCTGGGATCATGAGGAGTTGGGATCATCCCAGACCACTAGTGGAGATGAGGACAAATCCCCAAGAAGTGTAAGGGAGGTCTTGCTTCAAAACTGAGAGAGAGGGCAGATGCAGGCAGGAAGGGGAACAGCTTCTGCAAGAAAGGCTGTGCTGCAGAGCAAGGGAGACAATGGTTGACATGGAGAAGTGTCTTGCTGGCACCGATTATTCTGCACCATGAGGGACTGAGGGCTATGCTCCAGGCAGAGGGACCCAAGGATGGCCTCGGGTATTTCCATTCAGTTTTCCTTCCCTTGCTGAGCCTGATGCTTCTTCAGCATGAGCAGGGCCTGACACATAAAGATGGGGAAGCAAATCCCATCCTGCTTGCTTTCAACCACATTATGAATGGCCACAGGGATTAGTCCTCTCCAGAGTTAGGACGTGCTGCTGGGAATGTCATTAAGAACATGCTCATCTGCCTTCAGCACTGAAGTGGTCATTGCACATGAGGGGGAGAAGAGGCAGGAGGGCCTGATATTAACCGCCGGTTACAATAATGTCATTTACTTTTCCCAGGGGAAAGGAGAACGCTCAGATGACAGATGTGTCAGCGCTTAGTCAAAGCATTGCTGGACAGTTTGCTTGCTAAGCGAGCGTGTAGCACAGGGCTGAAGGTTTTCTGGTATCTCACAGGTTTGGGCCATGGGACCCCCTCGGAACACTCATCTCTGATTGAGCTGTGAACTGACAGAAATATTTAGATGTTTTAAAGAGCTGATGATGCTCACATGTCAGGAGGTGCTACCCAGGCCAGAGAAAAAGAGAAAGGTGATGGACATGTCAAGGAATAACATAACAAGTCGTCCTGAATGTAGTCGTAAGGTCTGGGGAGAAAGAAGCCGTGATCCAGGATTGAGTGACTTCTCTGACTGAATTTCAGCATGGACTTGGCTCCAGCAAAGACCTACTCAGTCTTGCTGAATGTACAAATCCCATGCTTTCAGGTATACTGGACAACTTGCCACCTGCTCCTCTCCACTGACTGGAGAAGTCGACCATGACCAGCAGACCTCTTTCCTGGCTTTTTACACAATGAAGGTTGGATGAGATCCCACCTTAACCTTTAGCTGGCAGGGAGCAAAGGGAATACAGAAGCACTGTCTATGAGCTGCAAGCCCTCCCTTGTATCCAGGCTGCCTGCCAGCCAGGTGCCACAGCCCCTGCAAGCACCTTGGAGCCACAGGCTGGGCACTGGAATCCTCCTGGCACTGCTCCAATATGATGCTTGCCCAGGCAGCCTTGGGACCGGAGCTGAGCACCACCCTGCACATTGACTCTGGGCTTGGACAGTGTGCCTGGCACTACAGGCACCACAGAAGGTTTCTTCATCATTTCGTCACCATGCATGCTGCTCAACTTCCAGATATCCATGGAGACAAGACATCACCTTCACCAAGCCTTTCCTATGCAGAAGACAGTGCCCTCTACACTCTGGCAACAGTGAGCTGCACATTTTTGACCTCCAGGCTCAATTACTGCAGCTCATTATATCTGGGAATGAAGCCAAGCAGGCTGAGAAAGCTTCCACTGGTGCAAAACGTAGCAGCCTGCGTGCTCAGGCGCCTGGGGGCTATGATCCATCAGCCTGCAGCTCCTGCTTCTTTACCTATATTCCCAACTAACCCAGCAACCCTGCTAGAATCCTGACCAGGACCTGAGACCAGCTTTATCCTAGCAGTGGGCTTCTCAGTTGCTCATATTTGAGACTGAAAGGGGAGATCATGGCAGAAGAGACCCCTTCCTAGGCAAAACATGATATCCACCTTTCCTGGTAGACTCTCTGAACTGTCTTACTTGCTCTTTCTTGGTCTGGAGGTCTTCTCCCTGGAGATGTGGGACTCTGTTCTCAGCTTGGTGTAAGGCTCCTGGAAGAAGAAAGGGCAAGGTCAGAGGATGAGGCAGCTGTAGGAATAGAGAAGGGTGGCAGAAAAGGGTGGGTGAAACCGTCTTGGCTGTTGTCTCTCCCAGCTGAGCCATGAGTCCTCACAGCTGAAGAAGCCCGTTCCTGGATCTCCGTTGACTCAGGAGAGCAGGAGCCAACACTGATATCCCTGTGGTGCCCTCAGAGACAGGAAAGTCCAGATTCCTATTTGGATTCCCATGTGGCTCCTGTGGAGATTGGCAGGATCTAGGTGCTTTCCTTTGAGCTTCACAAAACTGGGTATCTCTCTGCCTTCAGCCTCACCTTCCTTTTGTCTCTTCTTACAGGCTCTTCAGCTGCCCTTATGGGTAAATCAACACAAACCTCAGTAATGCCCAAGCAACAGTGCAATAACAACATCCCTTTCACCCCTCTCCCACCCTCTCCTTTCATCCTCTCCCCTCCCCCAGCATCACTAACTCACTATCCTGCTAGTTTATGGCCAGAACATTTTGTTTGCAAAGTGCTGTCAGATGCGACATTAAGAGGCACCGTAAATCAGAGCACAGGGGCCTCTCCAAGCCTCCGCAGATGAAAACCTTTTATCACAATTTGGATCTGTTTGCACTGGTATGAAAATTATGGCTCCAGTTTAGCATCAGCTTCCCATTATTCATGTCCCTGTGAGCAGCGCCGGCTAAATTGGATTGTTTCAAGCCTCTCCGCCCTGTTGGCCCTGAGAGCCCCGCAGATCCCGCCCAGCTTCCCATCCTCACCTTGATATCTTCTCCAGGCAGGATGTGAGCAGGAGGGAGGTTCTCACACATTGTGCATATTCCTGGCTGAAGGAAGCCTTAGGAGTGAGGGGGAAAGAGGTGCCAGAGAAGGCAGAGAGGCTTCAGCATTGGTGTGCCTGCATCCCGTGCTGAAGCAGGCATGGTGCCTGTTTTGAGCTGCCGCCCAACCGCTGCTGCTTCCACCCACTGAGGTAGGAAGGGCAGGTTGTTCCTTTCCTCTGCTTCTCCTCTGCTTAGGCACTTTCTGGTCACTGGTGAGTATTTGGAAGAGAGATGCAGAGTCAGTGGGTTTAGGAAGGAGTAGAGGAAGGAGGAAAAAGCTGGAGCTCAGAGGAAAGTGAATGATTTTTCAGCCATTTTAATTCTTGCTATAGCACAAAAAAGCAGAGCGCTTCTCCTCCCCATCTTGTCAAAGAGGCCAGATGAGGGATTCTTCAGAGGCACAGTGGTGAGGTGCAGGAAAAGAGTGGGACAGGATGGAATGGAGACCCTTGTTTCTCATGTGTCCCTGACAAAGGCTGGGAGCTATGCTGAGCCCCAACGGGCAGCTGTGGATTGTTTTGGCCAAAGCAAAGCCTTGGCTCTTCCCAGCAGTAGCAGACCAAATCTGCCCCTTGAAGGGGGTTTTGCCTCTTTCTGCTGCAAGAGTTGCAGTTTTAGTGTGACCAGTTTAAACCCAGCTTCTTCAGGGTGCATAATGGCAAGTCATTAGGGGCAATAGATGAACCAAGACACAGGGTCTGAGGGGGTAGCTCAGCAGGGCGCATTTGATGATTTAGGCAGTGGGTCTCAAGCTGGGCAGGCAGAGACTAGCTAACACATGCTGTCCAGAGGAGCACAGACCAGCACAGCCTTTGGGATGTGAGGAGGGATTCATTTGAGATCCTCCCAAGCTGTGGGAAGTCCATCTCACACCAGCACCACTCTGCTGGCAAACTGAAAAACATGTTGAATGTTGTTTTCCATCTGAAACATGAACATTCATGCTAATGAGGAGTAAGATTTTATTTGCAAGAAATTAAACCTCCATTGAAAAGTAGTCAGAGGTGCTGTCAAGCCTTGGTTGAAAGTGTTGGTTGTTTCTGCCAAACTTAGCTCAGGCTCCATGGAAAGAACAATTACATTTTCAGACACCATTGTACCCAAGTCCTCACAGTTCTGGGGGAGTTTTCCATTGTGAGAGGGAGTTGAAGCACTAGCTGCAAAGACTTGGTTCTCAAGAAGGGAGCGGGTGCAAGGGCTTTCACAGCTGGAAGCATGTGTTTTCTTTTTTGCACCTTGTAATTTCGGATAGATTTTTTTTAGCTGATATGGCTGGATGCTCTCCAAACAAACCTTGAAGTCCATTGTTGCAAGGCAATAGGTATTTTAATTTTAACTTAATACCAGTGTGGCTGCTCAGAATGAGACAATGTCACCATCCAGCCAATCCCTTGAGGTTTATCTACCACAGACAAATTTGGAGTGAGTTCTGCTGAGCAGGTGACCATCCCAATAAATCTGGGTATTTCATGTGCGTGTGGGCATTTTTTATTAACACTCACCCCGTGCTTGGCCCCCAGGCTATCATCTCACTCCAGTCAAGTCCATGCTAAAGATTCCCATCTTCTGTCAATCTCAGGAGAAGTGAGACAACACTAATAAATATCCTTGCACTGCTGAGAGTCTCTGGTGCTCTCTGTAGTCTCCCTTGCATTGCAGGCTGTTCAGAGCAAGGCTGGCATTATTTTTCTCTCATACATCACTGATTTGCTGCACTGTCAGAGTTCAACAATAGCAGCAATAATTAACCATTTAACCTGAGTCAGACACTGGGTCTTGTTTGCTCTTTCTGTATATAAGATGGAAAACACTTGCCCAGATCAGATTCTGATGTTCCTCAGCTTAGTGTTAAGTGTCTTGACTCTGCAAAATTGCTCAGAGTCTTTCATTTTGCTCTTTAAGCTCGTTAGTCCAAATTAAAAACAGCATTCATTCCAATTTCATCTTATTGAAATCCCTCCAAGACCAGTGCAATTATCCTTTCAAATGCTTTGGGAGCAGAACTAACACAAAAAGACACCCACTTACATACCTGATGTCCAAATGGTTTAATAAAAGCCAATAGCTCCAACTTAGTGATCCTGTCATCCACCTTGCCAAAGTGCACGTTGAGCTCCTCCCAAAAGCTTCCCTGCTGTTTCTGTAGAGTCCCTGCTGCCTGCCACTCTCTCTTAAGGCTTTCTGTGCATCATGTAGAAGAATGTCTGTCTAGTTTTATTTATCACCACTGAAGACATTGGGCATACATGTGGCTTTGTCTTTTCAATGGTTCCAAACTTCTGAATTTTGTCTTGTTTTTGGTTTAAGTTAAGCTTGTAGGGAGAACAGATTTGTCTTGGTCACTGGACTGCTTGAGCCATTTGTCCTCGTGTGGATTGCACCATCAGGAGAGAACACCAGTACTTGACCAAGCTACTGCTGCACTGCATCTCTGCTCAGACAGCCAAGTCTTTAAATCCCGTTTGTGTTGCAAGTCTGAGGTCACAAACAGGATCTCACAAATATTTCAGCTTCATGTCAGGTACGAATGTAGTCTCGCATGCAACTCCTCCACCACAGTAAACAACTCTCTGTTATCTCACCAGGCACTTAGCTCTTCAGTCTTGAAATGGTCCATCAAGCCACACACTCGCTAGGTCATGCAACCCCAGCTTACAGTGGAGGAAGTCAGTGAGTCAGGCAGGGCTTACAGTCTTTTCCTAAGGGATGTTCGGCTTCATTTCACAAACTAATAAAGTTGGGCAATGAGAGAGAAGGAGATGTAGCAGGAGAAAAACTGCATTCCCCAGTCAGTCCTTAGCAGGCAGGCAGCTTAGAAGAGCCCCCCAATGAAGGCTGAGGGGAGATCCAGAGTGCTTGATCACCGTCTGCTCATGCTGTTCTGCATCAAAATCCTGTTGTGCAGAGCTAGGAGAGCTACACTCTCCTTTCCTCTACCCACAGCAGCTCAGCAGCGTAGCTGAGGGTGTTAGCTGTGTCTAGCCCAGGGAGCAATCTGGAGATAAGGCAAGTCAGGAGTCAGGACACCACTGGGAGATTTGGAGAGTTTCCTGGATGCCTACATATGCAGCTTTCAAACCTCACATCATGGAGCCCCTCACTGACAGCAATCCATTGCTCTGGGACATTTCATACGAGCTCAGCAGGCAGCTGCTCTGTCTCCATCCACAGACTGATTCCTCATTCCCTCCTGGTTTTATTAGAGAGGCATCCTGAAAGCCATCTTTTGGCTTCCACCACACTCCACCTTATTCTGGAGGCAAGAAGTGAGGATTGTCCTTGGGAAAGGGGTACATCTTACCAAGGCTCTTGAGGAGTTGGAGAAGGAGGCAAGCATCAGAAAAGCTGTTGGAAGGACATCTACAATTATTTCCAGCTTGGTGTAGTTGCACAAGAGGACGTAGGGTAGAGGCTAAACAGCAGGAAGGTCTTTTTGCTCACAGGGTCACACCAGGGATGGTCATTTAGAGAGCCCTGTCTAAAGTCACATCTGCCTCCAAATATTATGTAGACTTTGGAGAGCTCAACAGAAGACGGAAATTATGAGTTTAGGAAGATATAGGTGCAGCTAATACCTGTTTTAAATGTACACTCTATAATACGTTGCCATCGCCTTGAAAATGTTGTGACTTGGAAGCCATAAAAGCTGGAAGGAACATGCTAATTGAGAATACAGTTAGACTATAAATCTGGAGAAGATACCAGGGCTGCCAGGAGAGAAACCCAGTCCCAGGGAAAAAGGGAGGGGGAGGAACTCAGCTACAGTCAGGAAGAAAAGTAAAGACAAAGGGGAAAAAAGGCAAAACCAGGACTCCTCAGTTCCCCAAGGCTGGCTTAGCCTCAGGTAACACTCCAGGTTGATATTAGAAAAATCAAATTAATTGATTCAAGTGGAAATGCCATTAGAAGACAGATTTTAGGACAAATTGGCAGCATGAATGGGGACTGCACGGCACAACCTACGCCTTAAAATGGTCTCTGTTGCACAGTAAGGGAAGGTATCAAATGTGACTCTAGGGAGGTTTGTGGGGTCTTTTTAAAGTATTCAATGGGATGTAGAGTCTTAAAGAGCAGTAGGTCAGACTTCTGTGTCAGGTAAGTAGGTAGAAATTGTACCTAAAATAGAGCTATTGTACCAAAGAATAGAGCTCCTGGGTAAATTAATAAATAGGACGTACCAGGAAAAAGTTGCTTCAGTTGCTTTGGAAGGAAATCATGCATCAGAAATCTATTATTATTCACTGAAGGGATCAATATGTGCACTGGGGTGATGCGGTCAGTAGGATGTTCTCTTAGGATGTTCAGAATGTTTTTGGGCAACGTCCGTCATCAGAGACTCATCCGGAAATTAACTTGTTATGGGTCAGAAAGGAAGTTCCTGTAACGGGTAATTCTCCTGGTTGAAAAATAAGCAAGAAAAGCCATAAAACTCTATTGGTTTTCACAGGTGGGATGAATTTGGCCCATGAAGTCAAATGAGGAGCTGGGCTGCAGTGCTCAGTACAAGCATAAATGGTCTGAAAAGGCAGGGACGAGTGAGGATGCAGAGGTAACCAATGGCATAAAATTCCTTTGGACAGGCAAAGAAAATCTGACAGTGAGGAGCTGCCAAATGTCGTCGTGAGACTGAGTGCCTGGGCCAGAAAATGATCTGGTGACATTTGACTTCAGTGGAGAGCAATGTGCGTGGGAAACAAAACTGTCTCACCTGTACATGTAAAGCACAGGGAAGGGACTTTGGAGCTACACCACCTGCTTCCAGAAAAAAAATCACCTTGATCCATGGCGGTAGCAGGAGAATAAAGGCAGTGATGGGAGCTGTCATGAAAGAAATGCAAAGCAAAATACACAGCTTCTGTTTGCCACTTCAGAAATTAAAAGTGGAGCCAGCTTTGAAGGGCAGAATGGGGTGGAGAACTCACATGTGGCAGAAGAAAGACAAGCAGCAATTATTACTGATAAGTCAGAGGTTTAGAGTGAAGATTTAAAATGTTATGTCACACAAGCAGAACTGGCTCAGAACCTGGCACAGAGCCAGACTCCCTACACTCAGCTTGGACCTGCCTTTGGCTGTGGGAGGATGCCATGGTGCAGCTGACTGCCTCCAAGAGGGACATCTTGGGACATTGGACTACCTCCAATACTGGACATCCCAGCTTTCATGGAGCTTCACCCTCTAATACGAATCCGAAAAATGCAATCTCATGCACGCCTTGCAAAAACCAATCTGTCTTCATCACTGTGGAAAGGTTGCCAGCTCCTGTGTGACATCTATCTGGCTCTTGGCTTGAAGATATCTTTCTGCAGGTTGAAACTCTAAATTAAACCTAGGGGACAGGGAAGAGCATTACGCTACTCAAAGGAAACAGTCCTCTCCTCTCCCATGGGCCGGCAAAACCCAGAGGTTTGCAACTCTTCCAACATTTTTAGCTGTGTTTGAGTTCCCGTTTTTTATAGGAGCTCCTGGCTGTAGCTGGGTATGTGACCAAATGGGATGGCCGGGAAGGACCCCTCCTCCTGCACAGTGCTGTTGTTGGCAACACTGCCTTCGCTGCAGCAGCGATGCTGAACACAGAGCACATCTGCCTGGTGCCCCAGCTCCGCACGCGTTGGGCAGGGTGATGGGGAAAGCTCTCACAAGCGATCTCCTCTTGCAAAGAGCAGGCATGAGAACAGAGAAGTGCAGAAAGATCAAAGAAGCTTAACATGGCCATGCTGGCCCAGGCCAAAGGTCCATGTAGCCCAGTGGTCAGCCTCCAGATAGATGTTAGAGGATGCAGAGGGGAAGAGAGTGAGAAACAGCAGAGGTTTAGAGGGATCCTTTCCTCAGCCCTCCCTCAGCATCCTGCAAACAGCATTTCAGGAGATTTCAGAGCTGGAAATTACACCCAGATCATCACATTCAGTGCCACAGCTTTGTCTAAACTCTTTTCAGATCTGTTTATGTCTTTGGCCCCTGCCACCTCCTAGGACAATGAGTTCCAGGTTTTAATTATGCACTGGATAAATTGGTATGCTCAGGCTGCTGCCTGCCCAGCACGCTGGCCCAGGACTTCCAGTAGCTGTTCCCAGACCTTTTCTCACACTTGTCCCCTCTTGTGCCCTCTCTCCTCACACTCAAGTTAGTCTTCTCCAGTGCCTTTGCCAGGAAAAATCTTTCACAGGTCTCACATCGGTGGGATGGAGGAGGAGAGCAGAAAGTACCATGCTCTGTTGAAACTTCTGAGGGGAAGTTTTGCCCCTTCCTATTTTGGAAGCTTCCTCCATGTTGATCCCTGGGTTTTCACTGTGCACTGGAGAAATGGTCTCACTCCTATGCCTGGATATTCAGTGATAGCTGCTTATGTTCTGCCTATCCTCAGTTAACTCAGCAAACCACCTTAGCACACTGAGTCAGCCCCATTTTCAAACCACAAAGGTTCTGGCTGTCTCGGCCCTGGTGTGAGCCACTTGGACACTGTTTTGGAAGCCCTTTGCAGTTGTTTTGCAGTGCTATTTACTTGGCTGTCATATCTTTGGCTTGTGCCATGTGCAATGACTCCTTTGCACTGTTTTGAGGGCTGACTGTTTCACAGAAGTGAATGAGTATTGCATGCAGCTGTACAGCCACCCAGAAGCAACCCAGAGCTGGAATATGCCCAGTGGCAGGGTGAAACTGTGGCATGTGCCCCGGGGCAGAGCCTGCACTCATCTCCTTCTGCTTGCTCAGACTGGATCCTGCCAGATCATCCAGGGATTGTGTTCCCGCTCTGATGCAAGATGCAGTAACAACTATTGGCAACCTCACTTGCCTGCCTGCCTCTCACTTCCGTGCACTGTTCTCACCAGGGACCGTCTGCAGACCCTCTCCCAGGCTCTCTGAGTGACCCTCTGCTGCTTTCTGCCTCTCTCGTTCCTTGTGCTGCCTGGGCAGTCTCAGCTTTCCAACTGACCCGGGTGCCCCTTGGCACAGTGGCACCTCCAATGGCAGCTCTACTTTGACTAACATTCTTGCTGGAGAAAAAATAACCCAACCCAGAGGAGCTTGAGAAATGCCTGGTCCCTATAGCTGCAGGGCATGTGTGTTGCAATAGCATTTTCTTCATGCTAAATTAATCTGTCTGTAAGCTCAGTGCTGTTGGTTGGTGAAAAGCGATGCTCTTAGTCCTCACCCCACTTCCCCTCCCAAGCACTGAGCACAGTGGGACAGTGGGGTGACGAGATGCCAGATGAGGGGTGCTTGTGCCCTGGAGGAGACCTTCAGCCCAGGCAGAGGCCAGGCTGATTAATGGTAAATGCCTTCAGGGTGAGAAATGGGGCCTTGGCATTGGGCATTAACTGTGTACAACATAGATGCTCCAAGGGGCTGGTTGTCTTGCTCACAGATCCCTTGAGCACCATGGAAGGGGCTGAGTGCTTGCCAGAGGTCCACGGGGAGGCTGCTGCTCATATGGTTTCCTCCACATTTCCCTCCACCAAATTGCATTTACAAGAAGCAAAATTTACATTAAATAACTCTTGGATGTCAGAGCGAGCGACTGCTGTGGGGGATGATCTGGGAAAGAGAAACAGATGGTTCATGCAGGAGCAAAGAACAGGGAGGTGATGGCAGGGGGTAGGGCTGGGGGTGGCACTGGAGTGGAGGAGGCTGAAAGCAAGGGCAGATGTCCTGGGATGAATATTTCCTCTGCTGTGACTGCGGCTGGTGGCAAGTAGCTCACAGCATAGCATGCCTCATGGCACGAGTCTGCCCCGCAGGCTGCGGTTTAGGATGCCTTTGTACACATGCTGCAGGAAGAAATGGATGTAAACATTCAGTATCTTGGATTATAAATCCTGCAGGGTGTGCTGGGTCTGCAAGTTCAGCTGGCAGCCATTGCCATCCCCCAGCAAAAGCTCTGAAGCAAAAGCAGGGGTGGGAGTCTGGGATGCTCTGCACGTGCCCCTCATCCGTCCTCTGCTCTGGCTCCAAACAGGAAGCAACAGTTGTACCAGAATCATCCCAGGGGATAATGAATCTGAAGGGGCTGAATGTATGGACAAATACCAGCAAATATCTGCTAGTTTTCTGTGGTGGATAGTGACATGTCCTCTGAGTCCTCCAGCGATGATCCCAAGAAAGCCAAACCTTTGAGAGCTGGGTTGAGCTTGTCTTCGGGTTCCTGCTCTAAATTCCCACGGTGCCGTTTAACCGAGCATGCTTCAGGAAGCAATTGGAGCTTCCCACAGGCAGCAGAGCTGCTCCACCACAGCCTGCATCTGTGTCCCAAGGCAGGGGAAGGCCAGGGCAAGGGGCTGTTCACACGGATGTGAGGGAGAGCACCTCCTCATCCATTGCTTCCCACTGCACACTTGCACAGATGCCAAGGAGATGAACCTTTCTTCTTCTCTGTTCCTTTCTTATCACGTTCAGGAGGCAATATTCCCACCTCAGCTCTCCTTGCTATGCATCGGGAGTTTTTATTTTACCCCGAGTGGCTTTTGCATTTCATTCCTGTTTGATACTCTTTATTGGATGCTCTTTATATGGGCTAGCACAGCATCAGAATTTCCACCTCTGCAGCCCCTGGGAATGGGTTTGAGGGGAAGGTAGGGTAGAGACTGCGTAAGGAAACCTGTGTAGAGGTGAACAGGTTTCCTACCTGGAGTGCTCTGTTTTCTCGGGAGGGTTTGCCATTGTTTAAGAGAAAATGTGAAAAGTAATAATCTTGGCAAAGCAGGAGAGGCCCCTGGAGGCAGTTCAGCAGCAGAGAGGGAGCCTTGCAGATCTGTATGAATGAGAGCATGCAAGGGAGGAGCAGGAGAAACAAAGAGGGAGGATGAGATGGGAGAGAAGCACGTGAAAGTGGCTGCCAGGGATGGGACTGCAACAGGCAGGTGAGACCTGCAGTGCCATTCATGACTTCAGTCTGGATGGGTCTGCTAGGCTCTGGTCAGGGTTGCTGATGAAGAGAGCAAGTCCCATGGCACGGGAGCACCTCATGATACCTTGTTTCCTGGTTGGTCACCTTTCACGGTGGCTGTGGTGTTCTGCTTGGCCTTCCCATGCAGTACATACAGCAATGTCCAGGGCACCAGCATGAGTGGGCTCCTGACCCTGTGATTAGCTCCCTGTCCTTTGGCTGCTTGTGGAATTGCAATGGGGAGGTTGGAGTAGATGATCTCCAGGGATCCCTTCCAACATCTATAATTCTATGATCTTATGACCTGGGAGTGCATCAAGGGTGAGCTGCTCACCAGTGTTTGGAGGGCTCAGCTCGTGTTGGCATCTGGAGCACAGGGAAATGAGTAGCACAGCAGTTCATAGTCCTGCACCAAGATCTGCACATCCCCCTCCTGCAGCATGGCTGTTGTCCAAGGGAAGGGGCGGATCAGAGGGTGTCCCAAGAATAAAGGCAAGGGATAGGAAGGAGGGAGGAGTGTCTTCCTGTGTGGACCCTTCCTCTGGCCCTTGGTTATTGTGCTGCTTCCTTCCTCCTCCCAGAAGGCTGCAAAGCCTTTATCGGGATGCTGAATTGGACCAGGTAATCCAGGCCACAGCTGCTTCCTGCTTCTCCTGGGACATCACTCTGTGAGCAGGAGGGAAGGAGATGAATAAGACGCTCTGCTGTTGAGAAAAGCCAGCAAGGAACAGCGTGGGATTTCACTCCCCCACACCAGCCAGAGCACAAATCCTCCTTTCTGGGGCTTCCTGCTGCCTCTCTTCCCACCCTGCTCACATCAGTTATCCCAAACAGGGAGCAGTCGGCTAAAACCCTGCTAATAGACTTCAGCGGGAGGGTAGCGCTGGGTCTAATTAACTGCCTGATAGCTCCTCTGTATTGGATATGCACGAGCCTCTCCTGCACAAGGTGTACTCTCCTTTCCTGCCTGGGGCTGCCTCATCCAAGGGCTGCTGGCACTGCTGTGGTTCACAGAATCTGAGATGGAGTGGTTGGGATAGAAACCCCACAACTGGCAGGGACCAACAGATGCAGGAGCAAGAAGCTGTACCAAGATTTGGGAGAAGGGTGGTACCTGTGGCTGCGTGGAAGTGGGAGTTTAGTCCTGGTCTTCTGATGTGGGATGTGGTACTAGGGAGGCAACCTGGAATTGAGAGTATCGCACAAAAATAAGGTCTCCAGGGCTTGGACCAGGAGACCTTCAGGACAGGACCGTCAGGAGGGAAGGGGAACTAAGAGCTAGAACTTTCTGAAACATTGACGCTGTCTGAGTAGGGACTCCTTAAGGTGGCCTTCAGGAAAGGTCCTGACTGCAGCGTCCCTCCTGTGTCCCTTCTCCTCCAGGCTCTGCATGAAGAGAAGGGCAAAGGAAAAAGGAAGGAACCTCAACACAGAAAAGAAAGCATAATATGGCATGTTAACTTGACTAAAAATAATCTCTGAATATAAGATCGGTTTAGCTTCATCCAAACAACCACACTGCCAGAAGAACAGGGGTGCAGGCACCCCAGTGCACACCCCCAGGCAGGGGAATGACAGAGGAATAGAGAAGCACCTCTAGGCTCCCAGCAGTGATGGTGGGAGATGCCAGATGGTTTTATGATTGTTCACAACCAGTCCCCATGCTAGAAGAAAGCTCTTACTTTCTGGTGGGCTCATGGAAGAGCCAGGCTGCCTCCAGGGTTGCGAAGATTAGCCAAAACCAGCAATTTTATTACACAAAAATACGTTTGCCTTCCTCAAAATGAAAACAGAGTCTTTCAAGACAGTTCCAAAAGAAATGAGATACCACAAATAGTTCAGGAGTCAAGTAATTCATCCAGGCAATGGGAGAGTTAAGTTTGTGGCCCATCTGACCCAGCACCCCAGTCCCTGGGCAGTGAAATCCCTCTTGGAGACCCTCCCACTTCTGTACTTCTGTTTTGTATAGATAAATAAGCCCTTCCCAGGGTGGAGAGGGACAGACGACATCCAAAAGGGGTTGAACTGCCAACTCCACATTTTGACCAACAGCCCGGGCCACCAACATTGTGCTCTTTCAGGATCCTCCATCCCCAACAGCTGAATCTGCCCTCAATCTGAAAAACTGCAGAAGTTCCCAAAAGAAATATTTGACAAGTTGGAATAAGCAAAAAACATAACAATCATCATGGGAACTGTCTGTGCACCACATGGCAGGAGCCAGGCGGATCAGATGGAAATTGTGTTGATCTTGGTTTGCGCCCTCCATGAAGTACCTGGAGGGCTCTTTAACCATTCCTGTGTCCTCCTGTGAAATGTCCCTGACAAGCATCCATGACAAGTGCTGTAAATCCTCCTATAGGCTCAGTTTTGGTGAGCTAGTCTCTTTTCCTCCATGTGGAAGTCTGCTTGTTGGCATGCAGCAATCTCATCCCAGGGCCCTGTGATGTTCCTGCAGGACAGTGGGTCACTGGTGTCTGTGTTGTGTGCCAGGCTAGGGTCCTGCTCCTCCTGTCAGCCCCAGGGCTTGACTGGCTGTGTTTATCCTGTGCACGGGTGCATTAGTGCACGGGTTTGGTTGTCAGGTGATTTTGCACCAGTTCCCTCACATGGCCAGGGTTTTTCTGGTCCGGTTTGTTGGGGTTTTTGGAATCTCTGAAGCAGGCTAACACCTTCCATTTGTAATTGAACATCTGTAGGCTATAGAAATGGGAACATCTGTAGGCTATAGAAATGGTGGGTGGCTTGTTCCTGGGGAGGGATTAAATTGGACTTCAATGGATTATGGTGTCTGCTGCAGGACTGTTCCCCAGTGCTGTCACTCAACCAGGAGCTTCCCCAGCTGCCTGCACCCCAGGATCTCACTGCTGGTCTGGGGCTGAGATGGCAAGGATGATATCCTGGAGGTGTGTAGGGCTGCATGTCTGAGCTGGACTACCCTGCTTCCTGTGCTGGACTGGACTAAGGCTTCCCCTTCGCATTGTGTCAGAGGTCCCAGGAGCAATGAGTGTTGTATTTAAGTGTCATTGTTTTTTCCAAGGATGATGTTTTGTTCGGTTGTCAGGTATCCGGGTCAGATTCCTTTCAGGAAGGTTGGGCTTCTCATCCCTTTGTCTGGTTACCTTCCTACTAGGACTGGGGTAGCTGGTGCAGTGTTTTCTTTTTCCGTTTCTCCATTCCTTGTTCTCTGACTCTGTTTTTCTACAGGAATATTGATCTGCAGCCCTGCAGGGTGCTGGCTTAGTGTACAGGAGTCCCTGTGCTGTGTGTTGGAAAGAGCACTCGTTTTTCCCCAGCTGGGGCTGTATCGAAGCAATTGTCTTCAATTCTGGCTCTTGTTTTCAGTTCCTTCCTGCCCCATGGCCAAGGGCTAAAGAATTGCTTTGCCACCCTTTTGAAACTTCTGTGGCCATGTTAATATCGTTTGGAGTATTGCCATAGTGCTTGTTTAAAAACATATTAATTAGGTTTTCAGTAATTGGGGTTTTCAGGGCTCTCTCCTATTGTTCTGCTGGTGTAATTTGTTCTATTGATCTTCCTTGAGATATAACTCAGAGCCAATCTGCAGTGAGGCTACAGCGCGCAGTTTGCTGTTGCTATTTGGTGTGATTTGTTTACGCAGAGGGCTGATGACCCGTGCTCTGATGAGCACGGCCACGTTCTGACTCTCAGCCCACTCCCATAATTGCAAACTAAATACTTTCAGGCAGCTTGTCACTTTTCCCACCTCCCAGTCCTGTTGAGCTGTGAGGTTGCCCTCATACAGGGTCCAGGGAAGCAGCCAACAGTGTCCACAGGCACTCGGGGTGTCTCCTGGGCATGATGCCGTTGGCTTGGGCTCACATCAGCTTTGCTAGTGCAGACCCAGAGACACTGTGGATGTGTCTCCTGCTGTGGTGCGGCTCAGTGATTGGTTTCCATGGTAACCCCAAGGCTCGTTCCCCAACTCCAGGTTTTTCAAAAGCAAAAATTTTCATTTCCATCAAAAGAGCCTTTCTGCTGGGAGACCCAACACCACCTCCCCTAGCCAGCACCAAGGCTGCCAGTTAATGAGCCCAGTCTGGGGAGCTGAGTGCCTGCAGCCTGTCCTCTAGGAAGGTGTTTCTGATGGCAATCTGCCCTTGTCCTGCAATGGATGTCCTCACCCGTCGCCTACCTCAAGTGGATGCCACAGGATTGGGCTCATTGTGAACCCCTTGCTCCCTCCATGGTCAAAGAGCTGCTTTCCCAAGCATCCTGCCTTGGCCTGCCCAGGCACCCCTTTTGCCCATATGTAGGGGCATTCAGTAGGACCAGGGTGGGATGAGAGTGTCGCCCCCAGCCACCTCACCACCACTCCTGGCAGCAGAATCTGGCTCCTTGCTCTCTCCAATGTATCTCTGCCACTGTCCCAGCACACCTGGCAGTTGTGTGAGACCAGTTTGAGGTGTGAACATTTTTCTGCCAGCAGACAAAATACATTCCCAAACAACAGCCATTGCACAACTCATCCCTGCATTTAACAGAATTTTACAGGCAGAATAAATCTCAGGGCTGCTATAAATCTTGTTGCTGAGATAAGGAATGTGCAACCAGAACCTCATGTCAAGTAAATCCTACCCAGCTCTAGGACACATGAGGAGCACTCTGCATTTCACACCCCTCGTGAAGGAGATTGGAAAATGTATGCGATTCAGAAATGAAACCACTGCACTTTGCAAAGGCTACACATTCCTGACCCTGTACTGGGGCATTCCCAGTTGCCAGGCAATGGAAAGTGAGACTTCCCAGACTAGCTGGCAAAGGCCACCGGGCTTTATAGGGTTTAGATGGTGGAAAACTCCTCACCTTTACAACTTCTGAGATGGTGCTGCCACATTCTGCAGCAGGAGTTCAGGAAGAATCTGAATGGATGGGTCTGCTTCATGCAGTTCCACATCTTCACACGTTCTTAGGGATTCTCTTTGTGGTGCCTAGTCTCACCATGGCAATTGCCTTGCATCCAGGGGGTTCTGACAGATGATGGGGACCACCAGGACTTTTGACATGTGAGCTGCTGTGTGAAGCCATGAGCTCAGTCTTCTGGCTTGGCTCACTGGTAAAATATCTAGGAGTGTCCTCTCCTAAATGGACACCAGTACTTCATTGAATCAATTACACAGAGCAGGAGACTGCTGGAAAAGAAAACAGTCCTTCCCACAGATTAACAATAGCACTGGCAAAACAGAAGTAAACAAAAAAGAGCAAGGGAGATGCAGTCCATGGAAAAGCCTGGAAGTGTTTTGAGCTCCTCACTCCAGACAGGAAAGGTCTTGTGGGACAGTCCCGGGAGCTGCTACCCCCTGCATAAGAAAATGTGTTGCAGGAATGCCTCATCTAATAGTTTGCAATCCCGACAATGCTGTGGTTTGTTCTGTGGCTGAGAAGACATCTGAATTTCCTGATTTTTCTAGCCCAGTATCTCCCCTCTGGGTAGAGCAAATAACTGGAAGTTTGAGCCCTTCCACAAACCATCTTACTTGAGCTGACCCATATGTTGGATATGCCTGTAGGTGAACTGGGCATTGACACTTGGAGAATGGTGGTGGTGGTGGATGGGAAGGGATGGAGAGGGAGCAGGGAGATGCCTGGAGGGTGGGGATGATGCTCTGCTATTCTATCTTTGCTCATCTGAAGTTCCAGATGCTGCAAGAGAAAGGCTATAGGACAAAGACTGAGTAGCTCGTTAAAAAGATGGAAATGAGAAAGCAGGTGAATTCATGGGACTCTGAAAAGATGAAGAATGAGTAAGAGACACCTCACTCATCCCAGAGGCATGACTGGCATTTCTTATTTGTTGGACACTGATAAGAATCAGACATCTCTACAGAGCCTGAAACAAAAGTCCCACCAGCACTGGGGCTAAGCCCAGTACACGTGGGTGCAAAAAGCCTCAGGAAGGGTAGAGATGCCCAGTGTATCAACAGGAAAAGGAGCTTGGGGCAGGTCCTCTCTGCCTGGGGACATGGGATTCAGAGGGGTTTTTTAAATAGGATTACAACCAAGAAGCATGACTTTCTAATCCATTCTCTCCCTAACAAAAATAAGCCTTGGTGAGCTGCTCAGGTCAAGAGAAAGCACTAATCTCTCCTGCATCCTTGTGCTGAGGTCTGGCAGACCTGGACTGCCTGGTAACAGCTTTCCACTTTGGAGGAAACTAGGTGCTGATGTGGGTTAACCCAAAGCACTGCAGTGCTCCTGGGGGAGCCTGTTCCTCCCACTGCATAGAATGGGGTGATGCCTTGCAGCTCCTTATGCTGATGTAGTGTTTGGTGTTGCTGGGGACACCTGAAAGTCAACCACAAGAGGAGCATTGCTGTGTAGGGCTGTGTCAGGTGTGCGGGCAACATGACTTAAAGCATGTTTTCTGACTGGGCTGTGACTGAAGACAAGTCGCTGAACTGGGGAAGGGGCAATGTGGTGCTCATCCTCCCCACTACAGGAGCTGCTGTTCCTCCTGAGCTTGTCCTGAAGTGGCAATGATAATTTTCTCTGCATTTTGCTGCAGAAACCTGACCTTGACAGACACTAAATCCAAGCAAGAGGCTCCAGGGTCTTATTTCAACCCTCCTTGTCCACCCTCTGCTGCCTCCACTATCTGATGCCATGCAAATGTTCCCAGGCTCCATGAATCCTTTGCCCTTCTCAGTCCCATCTCTGATTTCCATGGTACATTAGAAAAGAAGCAGCCGCTCTCCTGACTTCCCTGCTGAGCGCTCATTTCAACCTGTGAAGGGGAAGTGCAAAGTGTGTAGAGAATACGGGTAGATTAAAAATCCCCACCGGTTCAAGGGCAGATGGGATAGAAGAGAAGTGCACAGAGGGTTCCTAGCAACACAGTAATGAAGACTGGCCCAGGAAGTCCCCAAACTGCAGATTGTGAGAGGATGGGGGGTGATCAAAGGGGAACACAATGTGCATTTGCCTGATCTATTTTCCCTTTTCCCTGACATTTGCTCTGGGCTCTGGAGGAGAGAGGTACTGTGCCACCCAGCCTGTCCTGCGTCCTACTGAGAAGCACCACAGACGAGCAATCCCAAAAATGTTCCGTGCTGGGAGAAAGCAGCAGACAAAGTGTGAGTATATGTGCCATCCCCAAGCTATACCCACTGAGAAATTACCCACAAACAGCCACTGCTGCTACAGTGACAGGATCCAGCACCAAGCAAGACTTTTCTCCAGGAGATGCTTTAATAGTCCTCCAGATTCTGTCTCTTTTCCCACTTTGCCTCAGCTGCCACAATTGTGGGGAACGGTCATTAAAATGATTTTTTTTGAATGATTTTTTTTAACCCTGGATCAATGCAGAGAGATGATCAGTCCATCTAGAGGTGGCTCAAGGGCATATGTGTCTGCCCACATTACCTTTATACACTCAGAGCATGATAGGCCTGATGGAACATCCTGGTGTTGCCACTTCACTCAACCAAATGTTGATAGAACTGAACCACCTGGGAAAATAATTAAGAAACCAGGAAATTGAAATCACCACAGCCCTGGAGCATGATGGTTTATTGCCCTCTAGAAATCTACATATGTTCTGGACTTGCTTTGCCTCCTAGCCCAATAATCAGAGTTTTATTCCCCAGCAAGCTCCTATGGACTGGACAAGTTAACCTTTCACCTCATTTTGTTTTCAAGCTGGTTGTTGGAATTCAGTGTCTACCTCCATGCACTTCAGCTACAACCACTTTGTCAGATGAAACTGTCCTGAGAAGCAAGGCTTTGGTTGGGGCAATTTGGTAGTGCTGTGATGGGAGAGGGGCCATTACCATCTCGGCGGTGGTCCATGGACTGGGTACAGGCAGCACATTAGGATGAGATGTCCAGGACATGTGTAGGGTGGAGGCAGAGGCTGTCTGTCCACTCATATTCTGGCAGTAAGGCTGGCTGGCCAAGTCTGATGGTCCATGTGGTGCACACCAAAGTAAGGGTCTTGTGGCCATGCAGTTTGACCCAGACCTGCATTTTGCCTTTACAAAGCTCAGGATTTGGCAGTGGTGTGCATGGGCTCTGTTCCCAGAACATTTTGTAAGGGCAGATGGCTCAGAGGCAGGAGGCACTAGTGTCAGTACATGCTCAATGGAAGGATGGTTAGGGGGAGGCAGAGCTGGAAGAGGTTTCAGGGCAGAGATGAGCTCCCATTGCATCTGCCACTGGAATCCCCTCCTGCCCTCCTACAGACCCTGCAGTGCTGACCTTTTCTTGCTCTTAGACTTGTCAACATAACCCACTAACTGAACTAGGAATGATTGCACGATGATATATGAAAGGTTCCTGGGAATGTCAATTTTTTTCCTCTTGTTTATTTATTTAATTTTTTGCCCAGCAATTAGCTGAATTTCAGCAAGTCCTTCCTTTTAGCAGGAGCTGTTCACTGCTGCTTCACCTGCCAGAGCCAATTTGACTTGGATTATGCTTGAATACATGATCATATTTCTGTCAAATATGCAACAGCAAACAACGTGCTATTTATTCCAACTTCACCCTGGCTACACACTGGCTGTAAAAGGGCAGGCAAGATGGGATATGACTGGAAGTTTGCTGAGGAAAAGCAAATTCCACTGAATGCTTTGAACAGCTGAACCGTCAAAGTGAGTTTGGACCGGATGGAGGCTCTGTGAGCAGCAGCACGCTGGGCCCACGGTGGGGTGCTGACATCAGATGTCCCATCTCACACAGCCACCTTACGTCCACAGCAACATATGAACTGTGCGGTTTCCTACATGCTGTCATGCGTACCATCAAAAAGGTCTTCTCCACACACCAGGTACAACAAGATTTCAGTTTGTGGGCTTTATCTTAGAGCCTAGGCTTGAAAAAAAATCATTAAACAGATACCAGAATTGTGAAAAGCCCTTATATTCCTTTCCCACAGAAGGGTTTCCATACTCTTAGCTGCAAGGAGGATGCCCACCTTTCCCACAGCTCTGCTTTGATGCAGCTCCACTACTGCAAACATTTCTTGATCCCCTCTCATCCCTCATTACCTGAGAGATCCTAAATGACTTTCTGAAAGGTCCAGCTTCCCAGGAATTGCAAAAGCTTTTGAAATTCCCTGTGTGTATCTCACCTTCCCACACACCTTCATATGTTGCACCACTCTGTTTGGTCTGACTCCTCCAAAAGCAGGTTCCGGGCTTCCTCCTGGAATGGTAAGAAGGGCTAAGTCCTCCATCTCCAGCCTCCCAGCAGATCGACATTTGATCCTGCTCCAGTGTCCAGTACTCTCCCTTTCTGGTAGACTCCCCAGTGTGTGTCTCCCATCTTCCTCCACTTTAGAGAACAGAGAACCATCTGTGGTTGGAGCTGGATGAAGATGCTCCAGAGAAGGGAGGAACCCTATCACTCCACCGGAAATTCCTGAGTGGGGTTATTTAGGAGAGGGGACAGTTACTGCCCACCAGTACTTTGGGAAACCTGACAGTCTGGGCAATGTTGGGGTTGGGAGCTCAGTCAAACTTTTAGCAAAGACTCAACTGGACAAGCCAATTGCTTCAGATGGAGAAGCATCACCCAACCCTCCAGCTACAGGACTGTCAGGGTTTCCAGGGTTTTCCAAAGGGCAGCAAGCCAGCGGGTGAGGGACTCAACTCACAGCCTGGCTGCTAAGAGCAGGGATCAGATGTCTAACAGGGCTGGAGACAGGGACAAGATACCCAGGGGAAGCCACAGAAGGTGGCTGGAAACCACTAAATGTTACTAAACTGAGAACAAGCCTAAAAGAAATCATGAAGCCTCCTGGGCAGTGGGCAGGACAGAGCTTCTTTAAGATGTCTTTTATTTTTATTCTTACTCCAGCAAAACCGAATTCACACCATCTTTTATAGTTCTCTTGTGCTCTGCTGAAAGCTGTTTTATAAACACTGCAGGCACTTCCCCCTCAAAGCTCTGGTCAGCCTGGGGACCTGTCTGTTCTGCCCGTGGTATGCAAACAAGGGGTGTCAGGGCAGACACCTTAGCCTGGGGCATACCAAGGTGTGGGTCCAGGCTCCAGGGGTTTTCTTTCCAGACAAGTCCATCAGCTGGCAATGCTACATCATTCCTCTTTACTTTCTAATTCCTCCTCTGATGGATGCAGCCAGCCCTTCTCCAAACCTGACATTTATAGCGCCGGTTTTCTCTGGGTATAAATATAACCTGAACGCGTTGGAGTAGCAGGAAAATCGTTTAAATGTTCCCTTTGACAGCAAGTTTGAAGATTGCTGACACTAAAACCACTTACTTATATTGTTCTGTATCATCCTGCACTCAGCCTTCAATCATCTTCATTAGGGGTGTGTCAGGCACTTTGCACAGGGATGCATGCATGAGCTCACTCTCTCCCACCCACTGCCCAGCCCGTGACACCTCCCACAAGCCCAGAGACACTTGCTATCCATCAGAAAGGAAGGGCAGAATTAGTATCAATATGCTGAAATCACAGGATAGGGCACACATGTGCATAAGCCCAAGGTGAGGTGAGTCATATGCATAAAGGTGCACACAGATGCAGTCTTCAGTTGCATGGCTGGACATCTTTACCCTCTCTTGGTGCAAACTGGAGAGGCCAGCATCTCTGGATGGTCCTCAGATCTGTCCAGCTTCCTCATTTGGATAAAATCACTTATGACACATGCATGTGATAGAAAGGTTCACATTTTAATTCAATGCTCCCAATGTGCAGACAGAGGATTTCCAAATCCTGACATTGTTCAACATCCCTTACCCTGTCTCTGACACCTGACTGGATACTCACCTTGTGAACTTGTAGGAACATAGGAAAGGTGGACCGTCAGTCTGAAGGCACAGAGCACATGGGAATGGCAAAAAATCAGATACAGGCTCATTGGTCCCCAGCGCTGGCAGCTGCAGGTGACCACTGGCACACAAAGAGCACCACTTGTTGCAGTGGGGAAGGTGCTGCCAGCTCCTAATTGAGAAGGCCACATTCACATGGGTACGTGCGAACCCTCACAGGATACAAGCACACCCCCATCCCCAGACTGCCAGTGACTGTCTCCTGCAAGACACCTCACCATTGTCATGTTGGAAATGAACAGCAAGCAGCTCGCAACATGGGGATATTAAAACAGCACTTGGACAACTGGTCTCTGAGAAGAGGTTCTTCTACTGCTTCCTGTCCCAGAGCCTGTCATTGCATGAGGTGGGGGCGACTGCAGACACTGAAGAAGGAGCAGATAACTCAGAGACGCTGTAGCAGGTAGTAACACATTACGCTGACACGTTAGCTCCTGCAGACAGGAGCTGGTGATGATGAAACAAGTAGAGTGCTTTAAGAGCTGGATAAGAGAGATGAGCCCTCAGGTACTGTGTATTTCTGTGACTGAGACAAAAGCCAGCCAAGGTATGATATGTGATGGGAATCCAAAGATCTTTAAAAAGATGAGGATAAATGCGTTTCCCTGTCCATCCACAATGGCGTTCTAGGCCAAATGAATGGGACTGTGGCTCTCCCAGGGCTTGTGAAGGAGCAATGTTGAAGGATCTCAAGCAGAGCTGTCCAGAAGTGTGAAACACAAGAGCAAAAACACTGCAGGGGAAGCAGTTCTAAACGATACAAACATTAAAGAAAGGGATAGTAATGAAAAGGGTTGCCAAACACATGGGGACACGGCAAAGGAGATGAACACTTCGCTGAGAGTTTGCAGCAAACTGCTCTGCAATTAACTCTCCTCAGGTCCAGATAGATCAGGCTGGGCTCTGCTTTCAAGTGGCTTTATGCTTGTGGTGCCCTGAAGTTGTGTATTTCCCCTTCTGAATCTCAGAGCAATGGAAATGGATGTAGTTGTGCCCTGACACAAGGTTCAGGTGAGCTCCTGACCGCGAGTGCAGCTGGTGCACAGGTTCCAGCCACAGCAACCTGCACGCGGTGCTGCTGGGGCGATGTCCTTGGACTGCTGGAGTTGCAGTACCATCAGCACTGGTTCCCAAGGAGGAGATCACTCAACGCATGCCCTTGTCTCTGGTGATGCCAGGTGATGTTCTCTCCTGTAAACATAAGGAGAGATGACATATGCTTTGCTTTCTGCTTGGCTGACTCTAAATCTCTCTGTGGTTAATCCTCTGCTGAGGTGACACACTGCGCATTATGGGCCAGAATCAGAGGTGACATGAACGGTGGTATAAGTGACACGTTGGTGAGTTGGGGTAAGTGAGTGGAAGGTAGTGTAAAACTCAGTGTTGCTGAGATGCCAGCAGGCAGGGCGAGGCAGGGAGAAGAAAAGAGCACATACAAAGCTCTGCAAGTGTCCACCAAGACCCAGCACTGGTTGCCTGCTGGGCTGTGAATTAAACAGGATGCCAACATGTGCTGTAGATTGCATCCTTGACAAGGGAGGTCAGGGGAACCTCTTGACCCTAAACATTCAAAATGGCAAGCTGAGATCCCATTGAGAGGACTCGTGCTGCAGGCTCAGTAAAAAAGGGATGTGGAAGTCTGATCCAGTGATTACCTAGTGTCAGCATCCCTCTTCCCCACCCTTCCACACACCAGGCTCTGCCACAACACTGCCACAAGAAGTGTCTATTCAGCAAGGTCATGGCAGCTGGTGGCAGCCAGCTTCACCGAGGACTCTTGGTTATTGACCCTGGCTTCAGTGGTTTCTCCTTACACACAGTCTTTCAGACAAATCTGTCATATTGGTTTAAAACCAGCCAGACTTTGCACTGTGGTTTTCTTGGACAGAAAAAAAACACCTTGTAGACTGCATAACCTAATGGAGGGGATTTCACACAGCCCCTCATTAGCATTCCTGGGCTGCATGAAAGCAGTATTCTCCCTAATAACATTTGTGTACCGATGTCTGGCCGTGCTGCTGCTGGGCTTTACCTTTTACAGGATTTTCCTTTTTTTATGGCAGCTCATGCTAAACATTGCTGCAACCCATATTCTGGTCTCCTCATGCATAATTCCCTACCTAAAACCAGAAAAATTCCCATCTTCTTTTAAGACAATGATGTTACTCCACTGCAGCTTCACACGCATTGTCACAGCACCCCCTCCAAGCCCTTCTCCAAGCAGCAGTGGCACCATGCAGGGAAAATCTAGATATTGCTTATTCTTCTCTGTGGGAGACAGAGCTGTGTCCCCTCCGCCCAGCATGCTCTGCACCATCCTGGACATTATTTTGCTATACTTTCCTCAAACAGGTTTGCAGAGCAGGTCCTAGCAAAAGCATTTATTTCTGATGAGCTTGAGGATGGCTCTGCCACCCCCAGAAAGCCAGCACTGACTACTCAGCAGTTCAGTGGGACTGTTGGTGCCTCTGCACTCAGGCTGGACTAGCAGCGCACAGAGGGGTGGAGATCACAAGTGCACTTTTTTTTAATGTAAGGATGCAAAAAGGAGAATCCAGGAGCAGCCTGACTGAGCCAGATACTTTCAAGTATCTGTCTAGGCTTTTGGGGCAAGTTTTTCACATATCACTCATGAAATCAGACCTCACTCCTGCCTGAAAGAGGAGCCTCAGGACAAAGGGTATGTCACAAAGTCCAGCAATGGGACACCAGGACAAGAGCAAGGTGGGCTCAGCCATATGTAGGCTTGCTAGCAGGGATGAAGTACTTGGCACCAGGGGTCTCTGCAGCTGCTGGAGAAGGATAGCTCCCATCCTCCAGTGCCTTCTGGGTATGAGCTGCACCCATAAGCTCAGCTGCCACATGGTGGTGATTCTGCTGAGTCACAGCAGGCAGGACCCTCCAGCACCAAGACAGGCGGTGCCATCACTTCTAGGACATCCCAACATAGAGCTGTTCCTGAGCTGGAGCACATTTTCCTGGGGTGCAGGACAGAAGAAACCAGGTTAGGGACAAGAGTCCATCCAGCTTCCCTTTCTCTCCCCTGGGATTATCCCATCACCTTTGTTGCCTGCCTGCTCTCAGACTTCTTCACAATGTAGTGGGAGACAGAAGCCACACGAGGTTCTGGTTTGGGCTTTGAGGCATGGGTAAGGGGGTTAGTTTTATTGCCGGATTAATAATTTAACAGGACAAAATGAAATTCACAGCACTGAGAGTTTAAGAGATTCATACAGAGCTGAGGTTGCCCACTTTTCCCCCAACGAGCAGCTGCTCCCATTGCACAGCTGTCAGACCTTTCTGTGCCCCCATCTCATTCCTCCAACCCCACACATTTCCAACATGTCCCCCTTCTTTCAGGAACAGACCCTCACTGTGCATTTCCTGGCCTCCAGCTTTGGGAGACTCTGGATGCTGCTGCTGCTGAGATGTGATATTCTGGCCAACCAGATTTGGCACTGATAAAGGGGACAATTCACAGCCAAGATGACTTACCTGGGTTGAATTAATCGAATCCAGCAGCAGTAACTTTCTCAGCTCTCCACCAGTGTGCGCATGTATGGCTACTCGCAGCTGCGGCTGAAGGCGTGTAGGCGAACCCAGGCCACACGCAGGAGATTGGCACAGCTCTCTGATAATAAATTGTGCAGAGAACAGCAAGAAAGGGGAAAAAATCCTGACTTTGATGTGCAGGCGTACGCGCTATCTTCATCTCCAGCACAGCGTGCGTCCCGGAGTGGCCCTCGCCAGCCGGCTCTGTGCTCCACACAGATGAGGATGGATATTGCAAACGCGGAGAAAACCGATTGTGCTGGAAAAGCATGTGAGGTGCATATTGGGTGGAAAATTGGGGGGACTCACTCTCATCAGGAACTTTCTGATTCATTTCCACAACTCCTGCGTGCACGTCCAGGTACCACTGCCATCATGGGCTGAAAGTTTGGCTTAAGGAGAGCCACAGAAAATAGCGAGGGGTCCTAATTCCTTATCACAGTAGAGCAATGAGACTCATTTAGCATACAGAAATGGGAATACTGGTTGCTAGTTATGGTTAACTCATTAGTTAGCAATGTTAGGCCATGGAGCCTAGTGCCACAGGAGTTACCCAACCCAGAAAGCCAGGCCAGAGAACTACCAAGGTTGCAAAACTCAGCTCCCAGCAGAAAGTGTCAGCTCATTCTTTTCCTAGATGAATTATGGTTTATTGTGAAAATTTGGTTTCTTAATCCCAGTTCCCTTAGGAGGAGGCAGTTTGGGACCTCACTGCTAGAGTGCTAGAAAAATGCTTTCAATTTTCAGCTGGGATTTCATGGTCCCTTCACCTCTGTTCACTGCCATATCAATATTCTCCTTAAATGGCACTGGGGTTTATTTCCCTTATGTTATAAACAGCAGCTGAATTCCTCCTTAGCCACTCTGAAATATTGCTATGAAAATCAAGAATATTAACTGACTTATCAGGTGAGAAAAAAGCAGAAGGAGTAATGCCTGGCTCAGGAGCTGCACAGACACCAAATAACAGAATTTCCCCTGTGAGGCGAGAGCCTAGGGCAGCAATGGACCTTGGGGACTGAGGACAACTTCCTGTCAAGTAAAGGAAAGGCCATGCTGTCATCTTCCAAGAGCAATCTGCAAGCTTTTCCAGCCGCATACCAGCTGCCTGGTGCTAGGAAGAAGCTCTGCAGAGATGCTGGGTGCTCTGTGCTGCTGCTGCATTTTCCATCACACCCAAGATGTGTCTCTGGGGTTTTGCTTTCAGCAGTTTGTATACTTGGTTCCTTTGGTCTAAGGACAATTTGTTTTGCCTCCTGCAATATAAAGGTGAGAAAGTTTGAGTGCTGGGTGTAGTAAAACGCCTTCCTAGGGCAGATGCACACACACACTAGGATGCTTCTGATGCATCATTACTCTCAGCAGCAGCTCTCGTGCTTGTTGTAGCTGGAGGAGATCACAACAGAAAACCTTACAGTGGGCTTGTGCGCTTGCATGCGCAGGCACATAATGCACAGCATCACACAGAGCAGGAGCAGTATGCATTATTCATCATCAAGGCAACACTAACAAGATGAGAACATTTACTTGTTAAATGTTGGAAAACAGAGGGGGAAAGGGCCATTGCCTGGTAGAGAGCCTGGAAACTGTGTCCTACAAATCCCTTTTACGCTCAGCTCAAGTTGCCACGTGGTTGCATGTTGTTATTAAGATGAAGTGAATGCAGGCTTTAAGACCTCCTCAGTGGGGGTGGCCCCTTCTATCCCCAAGGGAAGAACCCACTTATGTTCCCCACATAGACGTAGAAGCCTCCAGTCCAGGGCTGGGGGAAAATAAAAAATGGGATTCACATATCCTTAAAACCCAGCATGCCCCACGGGCATTCCTCCCAGCCCAAAGGAGATCAGGGCAGGGACTCTGCACAGGAGCTGCTATTGGTCCCACAGCAGGAGCTCTGGTTATTCCTCTTTCAGTAACCCAAAGGCAGGTAAATCACAACCCACAAGCCCAGTGCACTCACCATTACCTCTGTGACGGTGTTTCCCTATTGCATGAGTACAAAGCCTGGAGCATCTTGTATTTCCTAACTTAGCAACACTGTGGTGTGTCATTTGCTGGAATCAAACCAGAAGACACTTTTGAACCAGCTGCCCTGTCACTGCTTTTCTTCTTCTGAATCCAGGGTTTCCAGCTTTGGCTTGGGGGGTTCTCTTAGCCAGGGACTGTGTGGCCATGGGACCAGACCATCATGACAGGCACAACACTGCAGGAATATCTATCCTAGGACTATCAAGGTCTGTGGCAATACAACAGTCAACAAAACACATGCCCTCAGGCAAACCTCAAATACTAAATTCCCAAGAGTAGTGGAGTTTCCAGCTTTAATAATTATACTTATCCAGTTCAGCAGAGGCTCTTGAAATCTTCTGATGGGAAGTGCATAATTTAAGTGCAAGGTACTTGTATTGTTGTTAGTGGTTAGTGGTTAGATCTATGCCAGGTCTGCTCTCCTTTAACATCTTCATTTGATCTGAAAGAGGGAGGGTAAAGAGCATGTTAATTAAATTTGCAGAGGATATGAAATGGGAAGGTGCTGCAAATCCTGGTGAGGACAAAGAGCTAAAAGATAATGCACTGGGAGAGAAGGGTCAGGCATAGGAAGGAAATGGCCAAATGAAATTCATTCTGAACAAATGCAAAGTAATCCAGCTGGGGAAATATAATTTAACACCAAGGAGACTGGGAGAGAGACATTTGGAAAGCAGCAATACTGAGCGGCCTGAGGGACAGCAAATTACATTGGGATTTGTGGTACATTGTGGTGGGCTGCAGAACACAGAACTGTATACAGACAGTTCTCAGGCTTTCTGGCTCAGTGGGAAGGCTGGACTCCTGTTTTCCTGCCAGGGGTGCCATTGTATATTACACCCCCTTGGTATGTGGAGTGCCTAGGGGCCAAAAGGGCCCACTGCCTTGGTAAAACTAGGGGGTTTGAGTCCAAGGCACGATAAGGCCAGTTTGAGTCCACAGCAGAGTATGGGATACATAAGAGCACACAGAGTCCCCAGTGTCCCCTTCCCCACTGCACACCCATGGCCACAGCTCCACACTTGGATCATGTTGTGGAATCTGAGGAACACCAGGGACATTAATCAGAACTGTGCTGGGGTCATCTCTTGACACCCTATACAAGTAGGTGTGCCAAGCACTGGGCTTGTATCCAGACCTCCTGAGAACAGCACAGAAGGCAGCTCCTCAATCACATAATAGTGACTTGGAAGCCCACAGTGCCACTATCTCTTATCCTGCAGCCGTCACATCAACAACTCCAGCATCACCTGCCAGGGAAGTCTGATGCAAACACCTCCATGGTACCTGCCACCTCCCTCTCCATCACCTCCTGCCCTGTCACCTGCACCCCTGGCACTGGCTGCCCAATCATTGCAGCACCAACACCAAATGTCATCTCTGGGCACATCTTAACATAAGGCCAGCTGCCCCCAGGACATCACCTGTGATGGAATTATGGCACTGTGCTCTCTTCAGGGCCGCATGGGCACCCTGAGGGCTGGTCCCTTGTTCCTCTGGGTCGTCGTCTACATGGACAACACTCCACATCCTTCTTGATGCCGTGAACATCACACCCCAAAAGCAGACACTCCTCCTGTTTCCTAGTGTCTCATCAGTCCAGCAGGTCCTTGCTTGCTCCCATCATGCCCAGGCAGCCTTGCAGAGCAGACAGTTCCATTCGAGACAGGCAGCAAGTTTCTAAGAAATCACGCTGTCTTCAAAGTGAGGCTGGCATGAATATTTCAGTGCAGCTGCTTGGCCCCGGGTACCACACCATGTCTCCAGTAACAGTTTTCACAGGGGCATCCTGGCACAAGGTTGCCAGCCCCATGGCCAGTGTCAGCATTAGGGGGACCTTGCACTGTGCTCCATGTGCTCCTTGATCCCATATCCCAGCCCTGCCCATAATAGGGTAACACCAGGCTCATTTTTCCATGCAGTAGGAAGAAGGAGCTCTGCTCCCAGCCTGCACCGAGCCCCAGGGAGATGCCCAGCTCTTGCCTTCGCTCCCCTGCACATGAGAGTGCCTGGGGCTGCGCATGGCCTGTCACTCTTATTCTGTAGACAAGTCCCCTTGCCAAAGTCGCAGCTTGGCAGCTCGGCTGCAGCCCATCTCCATCCCCCTGCCCACAGCTCCCAGCTCCCATTCATCACCCTTCGCTTCACGCGCGCCCCCACTCCCCCTTCCCCGCTCTGGCTCATCATGGCTCGGCTGCCCTTGGCCTTGGGGGGCCGGCTGGCTGCCAGCTCCTGCCCGCGTTAGGACAGGCAGCTCGAGAGAGGATCCACACGTCTGAGGGGGTGTGGGGAGCGGACAGAGGGGACCAGGCAGCAGGACTGGGGCAGGGTCGGGGGGGGAACCAATGCACCGTTCATTAGCCTCACTCTGCCTGTCCTAATTGCCTGTTCAGGCTGAAACAATTGTGTTAGAGGCTGCTCTGCCTAATTATTATTGTTCTTCTAAAAATAAGGGGGGAGGGCGAGGAAGGGGAAAGAGAAGACGGGAAGAGGGAAACGCAGGGAGGGAGAGAGCAGGAGGGCAGGGGAAAGAGGAAAACGGGAGGAGCGGAGGACAGGGGATGCAGCAGCTTGCAGCCTAAGTGACTTGTTTAATGACTGTGAGCTCTGAGGCTGGTAGGGAATAAACAGGTTTGAAATTGGTTAGCCCCCACCCCCTCCTGCCTCCCCACCCTCCGCCCACTCGCTCTTGCTGTGTTTATTTCTGAGCGATCAGAAGGAGAATAAAAGCCCATCTAGTGTAATAGAGGGAGAGGATTTAATCTGTGTGCCTGGGACTTCAGTAAACTACAAACATCGATCCAAGCCGGTGGGGAAAGAAAAAGAAATTTACAGACCAATAAAAGTATATTAAAAAACTTCCCCTGCCCTTTCGCCTGGGCAGGGGTGATGCCAGGGGGGCTGCTGGGGGCTGCAGCTGGGAAAAGAAGCCCACGCAGGTGGCATGGGGCTGCTGGGATCCTGGTGGGCTGGTTCAAGAGATGGAGGGCAGCAATTGGCCCCAGGAGCTCCCCAAGTTTGCCTAGGGGTGCTGCAGGGCCAGAGGGCTGAAAAGCAGAGGGTCTGGCAGCCAGTCTGACACTTAAGGAATTAGCTCTGCATCATTTGGAGTTTTCTGCTCTACTAATTTTCAGCCGGCTCCTCATTTGCGTCTTTTTGTCCCCACATTTTAAAGGGGCAGCATCCCTCATTCCCAGAATCTCCCAGGTTCCTGGGACCTCTGGGGACCTGAGCAGCAGAGCTTGGCCCTGCTGCTAGCCTGCTCTCATCCTCTGCAAGCAAAAAATGGCAGATTTTGCCCTCTTTTCCAGCAGCCTCATCTTTTCCATGAGCTCTGCATCACACTTCCTTCCCTTTCTGGCATTTGCACAGCACTGGGACCCTTCTCTTGGCAGCACCTCACCTGCTGCAGCTTCTCTGCACCCAAAATCTCCATAGAGAGGCTTCAGTCTCCAAACTCAACAAACAAATCTACCCAGCTCTGCCTTCGCCCTTTGGTGTTTGCTCTTGACTAACATTTGAGGTCTCGCTTGCATTGGCCTGTCGGTTGATGAAAACGAAATTTCAGTCATCTGTTGACTGACGGTGCACTTTAGACTTTCAGCGGGGGAGAAGGAGGTGGTATTTGATCAGAGCAGTCTGGCTGCCTGTGAAGGGGGTGGTCAGAGATAAAAGCATCCCAAATCTCTGCTGCCCATCCCTGCAGGAGGTCTCTGCTCCCAGGATATGGCTGGTGGGGTGGCATTCAGTCCTCTCTGGTACCAGTTACAGTTGCCACAAGCACGTCAGTCCTGGCTTCAACCCCTAGTGCTGGCACCAGCCTTGATTCTGATTTAATGCTCAATGAAGTGAAGGGGCCGTTCCCAGCTCTGCTGAAGACAATATCTCTGTCCATTGTGCGTACAGTGGCACGCTTGGGACAGTGCAGATGACAGACCCCAGGGAGTGACAGGAGCCTGCTTGGCAGTGGGAAGAGGATGCACAAAAGGCAGATGGACCCAGAGGCTGTCTGACCTTTAGAGTTTTGCCTTTCTACCATGAAAGCATGCTGAGGACACAACATTTGAACAAGTCCTATCATTTTCCTTCTCTTACCCGACAGAGTCCAACACTGATCATCCCATTAACAGTTACCAGCCAAGCTAACAAAGGAAATCGATTGAATTTAAAAAAAAAAAAAAAGAAAGAAAAAGAAGAATCCGAGCCAAAACCTAGTCCTATACACAGTAGTTATCCCGCATGAGAAGAAGTACCAGAAATTGCCCACAGTCAGCTTAGGGCTTTGCAGCTCACTATTGATTCTGCATCGATAGCCTCTAGCCACTGCTGCGATGGGCAGATAGACAAATAATCCCAGCTCAGCCCATCTTCCTGACTATCGCAGGCTCCCCAGCACTGCAGAGTGAGGACCCTGACCATCGCCCTAAAAACGCCACTGTCAGCACTGAGCATTTCTGCCACAGCGCTCCTCTGACTTCAAGCTGCACAGGGTTGTGCAGGTTTGAGGACCCCTTCATCCCAACCCCAGTGTCCTTTTTTTTAATGCTCTGCATCCCTACAAACTCTGAAGTGCCTGGGGCAGCTGCCTGCTGAGTGCCCCCTCCTTGCTCTTGCAGGATTGCCCATTGGCTTGCATGAATGCTGTGTGCTCTGGTTTGGATTTCATCCCACCAGCACATGTCTTGGGCAATGCCCTCACCTCATGCCTACTGAACATGTCCCTTTACCCCCAAGAGTACCTTCCCCCTACAGCACTGCCAACCCCTCCTGTCCCACTACTGGTGCCTGTGACCCTCTCAGTCCTTACCATCTCCCCAAAGACTCCCTTCCTCTGGCCTGATGAAGCCTGTCCTGCACAAACAAGGGACATGAGCCATTCCTTCTCCTACACAGGCACCATGAGCACTTCCCCTCATGCTCGCATAGACCTCTACTCACAGAAACAAGCGTGTCTTGCACATATATTCCTCTGTTTCCCACGCACATCCAAGACCACCTTTCTATCAGGAACCCCTTCAATCCTGCTGCCTCCATATGACCCAACAACGTGTCAGTGCAGCCACCAATATCCTGGGCTGCATCAAAAGTGTCACCAGCAGGTGAAGGGAGGTGATTCTCCTCCTCCTCTACTCTGCTGTCTTGTGAGACCTCATCTGGAGGACTGCATCCAGTTTTAGAGCCCCCCAATAAAAGAACATTGAACTGTTGTAGTGTGTCCAGAGGAGGACCACAGGGATGATCAGAGGGCTGGAGCAGCTCTCCTGTGAACCAGAAGGAACTAGACCTGTTGAGCATGGAGAAGTCTCCAGGAGGACCTTACAGCAATCTTCCAGTCCCTGAAGGGGCTACAGGAAACCTAGAGAGGGACTTTTTATAAGGGACTGTAGTGACAGGACAAGAGAGATGGTTTCAAGCTTGGAAGTAGATTTAGATTGGATTTTAGGAAGCAATTCCTTACTATGACAGTGCTGAGGTGCTGGAACAGGTTGCCCAGACAAGTTGTGGATGCTCCATCCCTGGAAGCATCCAAGGCCAGGTTAGATGGGGCTCTGGGCAACATGGTATGGTAAGAGGTGTCATTGCCTGTGGCACAGGGGTTGGAACCAGATAATCTGTGATGTCACTTACTACCCAAAACATTCTGTGATTTGGTGATGCTGTGATTCTCTCTGATGCCCATGAAGTTCCTTTAGAAAACCCCTCTGAACCAGACAATGTAATAGGAGGCACTACAAATATTCCCAGCAAACTTTCCTTGGTGTGAAAGCTGCAATTACTGCAATGCTTTTCACACACAGACTTGTTCCCTTGTGAGGCTGGACTGTCTGCATGCCCCAGTTCCATCCCTGCAATGCCATCCCTCTACAGGGGAATGTCATCAAGGTAAACATCTGCCTCAAAGGAGAGGGCAAGAAAACTCTCCTGAGGGGAGGTAACAGTGCTCCCTTTCAGTGGAGCAAATGTTCTTTTATTAACCACTTAAGGCGTGCTTTCAGACCATGGTCCTTTCAGGCTGCCTACTTCAGCAGTACCCTGTGGAGCTGGACCATGAATAACTCTTCCTCTGCTGTGTTTGGAGACCCTCCTGTGCTTCCTTGTCTGGCTATGGTAGCTAGCAGTGTCTGATGGTACTTGGGGACACACTATGCCTTGCTTTATCCTCATGTTTCTCCTGAGACATGGCTTCTGGGATCAAGCTCTGTATCTCTGTCTGGGCAGATCCCACCTGGCAGTTGGATACGAGCCATAGGTGAACACCCTGGGCTCTGTTCAGATTTTCCCAACAAGAGAACTGAGGGGTTCAACCCAGAGCAGAGCCAAACTGGACCTACAACATCTCCAGAGTGGCTTGTGGTGCCAAGCCTGGCATGAAAGTGGGTAAGAGCTGTGGGTGAATGTGTGCTAAGGGTCTTGCTCCCTGTAGGAGCATAAGGGAATGGGGGAACAAGGGAGACATCATCCCCAGCTAGAATAATAAGTGTTTTCTTGAAGGAGAATAAATAATAAGAGCTTTGGCCTTGAGAAGAGATTACTAAAGAGGGATATGATTAGAGTTTTGTAGAGCTATGACTAGCACAGAGGAAGTGATTACTGAGTGATTATTCATGACTTCTCATTATGTACACACAAAATAAAATTGTCCTGCAACTCACTGAAGACAAACAAAAGGAGGGATCGTCTCCTGTGGAACGTTATCACACCGAGGAACTCATTGCCATCGGGTGCATTCAGAAACCCACGGGGAGCAGCTCCACCCACAGCTATCCAAGATGGTTTGGGAAACCTGGGACTGCTGGGCCAAGATGGCTGGAGCAGGGATGGATCACCCCAATTTCTCACCTTCTCACCTAATCACCCACTTCTGGCTTCTGCTTACTCTGTGGTCCATAGGGCTATCCCTGTGCTTGCTAATGTGATTATCTCTGCATGTGGAGGTCATGAAGCATGGAACAGAAACCAAATGGAGTGGGACATTGCTAGGAGCAACTCTCAAGATCACAGAAGTGACAGTAATCAAGATGCTAAGTGACAAATGCCTGACCGTGCAACTCAGCTGCTTGTGTGTAGAGGGTCAGTATGGATGGAAGCAGCTGCCTGGCAGAGGACAGTGGGCTGGTGCTCACAGCTACCTTGAGTAGCTGGGACTGGAATACCTTCTAGCAGGTGAATAGAAAAAGGCTGGTGAGAGGAAGATGGAAAGTGCTCCCCTTTCATGTGCTTGCTCTGGTGACACTCAAATTAATGAACACCTGGAGTTAAGTTAGCTGGAGCAGGCTGGACAACCAGGCACCAAGGAGCAACAGATTAAAAGAAGGAGTCCAGATACACAGTCTTGGTGGTCAAAGTGACATAAGAGACAAACACAGGGATTGAGAAAACAGCTAGGAAGGAACAATTTGGAATCCAAGGAGGCAGGAGCAGGTGGAGATGCCATCACTAGCTAGAGAGCTTGTCAAATAGGAGCTGCAGACAAAGAGCATCTCCCAGCTCTATGTCCCAAATCAACATACTAAGCAATACATGCAGTTACTTTCCAGGGATATGAGCATTACCTCAGCTTTACTATGGAAACTGTTCTGCAGACTGAAGATGCAACCACAAAGTATGTCTTTGTGGTGTGAAAAATGTGGTCTTGCAGCCACAAAAAAGCAGAAGATTCATGTCCTTCTCCATCCACAACACTTACACTGTAGCAGCATCACTGAGAGGTGGACTGACCCAGAAGGATGTGAAAATGGGTTGGAAGATTGCTTTTAGTTTGAAGCCAGCCTGGAACATGTTGTGGTACTTCGCGTCCTACAGGGCAGACAAAGGCAAAGGAATACCCACAGTAATTATTGCTGACTTGGACCCAAACTTCCTCCTCTTCTTTTCTAAGTGTTTAGTTAAGGGTCTTAAACAAATCATAGAATAGAATCATTACGAATTGGAAGGGACCTTGAAAGATCATCTAGTCCAATCCCCCTGACACAGCAGGATCACCTAGACCAAGTCACACAGGAACACATCCAGGNCTGATCCACCCCAGGATGCTGTTGGCCCTCTTGGCCACAAGAGCACATTGCTGGCTCATAGTCATCTTGTTGTCCACCAGGACCCCCAAGTCCCTTTCTCCTACACTACTCTCCAACAGGTCAGTCCCCAGCCTATCTGGTACCCGGGGTTGCTCTTGCCCAGATGTAAGACTCTACACTTACCCTTGTTCTACTTCATTAGATTTTTCTCAGCCCAGCTCTCCAGCCTGTCCAGATCTCGCTGAATGGCAGCACAGTCTGCTGGGGTGTTGGCGACACCACCCAGCTTTGTGTCATCAGCAAACTTGCTGACAGTGCATGCCAATCCCTCATCCAAGTCATCAATGAATAGATTGAACATGTAATGCTCTGGGCTCAAGAAAGAGAAGTATATCTTCAATTTATTTCAGTTGAATGTAAAGGTCTAGCATATTTAAAATCATTTTGCCTTTCCAAGTTTTAAAAAAATTAATACATTTTAAATTAGTATTTTTGATGTTATGAGCTGCACAGGGACTCTAGTGCTGACCTAAATTCCTTCACCTCAGGTGATTTTCCAAGGATTCAATCCAGCATATTTCACTTAGGATTTTGAAGAGACAGTTGGTCTTTAATTGTGTGTTTGAAACTTTTGAAATGATTGATTGGTTAATTTGTGTAATTCTTTCAAAAAGAAGTGCCCTAATTGATGCTCACCTTTCTGGGGTGGCCTCCCCAGGACCATTTAGGACAGCTCAGCCCATCAGGACTAATAAACTTCAGAAGGCTGCTGGCATTTCAATGGTAAGATCACACATGAGGCTGCAAATGATGAAAAACAAACATCAACCACCTCTAAGTAGAGTTCATAAATAAGAAACACAGAATTTGTCCTTCAAGAACCGACATCACAGAGATTCAGTTCACTTCAGAAAGTGATGCTTTAGCAAAGTGACATTCCAGATATTTAGATGCTTTCACAAAGTGATAGGCCTCCCAGCTCATTTAACTGCCCAGCTTCGCGTCTTTCCTTAGTGGTATCAGAAGTCCTGCTCTGATAGGGTTACAAATTGGAATTGGTGTAGCGTGGACAGGTGTTCATAAACGTAGCTGTGATTGCCGAGAGGGTAACTGATTATTTTTTAATGGGAAAGAGGTGAGATGTACTGCAGGACAGAGGTAGCTGAGAGAGCTGCAGATGCTGTGATAGTGACAGCAGCCTTATCTAACATTAAATCAGGTACCTTCACATCACACGGCAGTCCAGCAGGCGCTTCCTTAGATATGCCTGGCTTTGCACAGCTCCTGAGGTCCCAGAGGGACTTTCAAGGGCTGAATCTCTAACAATATTGAGATTACGGAGTACATAAATGAGGAGGACACTTGATACAATAATAGGTAATAGGGAAAGGATATCATAAAATAAATAATCTTCAGGTAAGTGGAGCATATTCAGCTCAGCAGATATCCAGGCAATTAACCCACCATGGAGGTGATGGCTGAGGTGGATCCATTAGCAATTACACATGAGGAGCCATGCAGGACACAAGGTTTCAAGGACCTGCAAGGACAAACATCAGTGCTTCACCTTTTAGCAGACCCCGTAGTTGAACACATACACACCAGCACATCTCAGTCCAGTGCCCAACAGTGCAGAAATCACCGAAACAATTAATAGACCATGTGCCTGGCAGAACCCACTGGAGATGATAAACATTGCTCAACAGGAAGACTCCAGCAATCAATATCCAAACTAACCTCATTTGTTTCTCATTTGAAAATAAGCTTATTAGGTGACAGAAATAATCTGAATACTGAGTAGTAACAGAAGACTGCATTCATCTAGTATGAGCCCTTAGCAGACTGGCGTGGAAGCAGTGGGACAGAGCATGGCAGCTCTATCTGCAGAGGCTTTGCAACAGTCTTAGTGATATTACACCCAGCCAGAATGACAGGGAAATATCAGGCAGTGGGAGGTAATATGCCAACCTGACCTTTGGCCACCATGCTGTGGCTAATAGCCCCACTCAGGTAAGGTGTACCCTCACCTAAAAATAACACAGTCAAAGGTGTAGCAGCAATGAGGCTGGATGACTCCTCACTGCATTCAAAACCTCGCCGAGCCTTGCTTCGTGTCTTGTAAAAATTTGACAATGATAGCATGGGTGCAAATAAATTTGGCAGGTTATATAAGCTTTGGTGTCCATGTGTGCTCAAAGGGAATGCATGTGTGAGCATGGGTCCTGCAGATGTAAGACAGGGCTTGAAGATTTCTGACACATTTCCCTGTAACACTCAAGTAAATAAGAGTAGATGGTGGCACAAACCAAGCTCTTCTAAAATGACAGAAGTGTGGTTGCAGGAGCCCTGGAAAGAGCCACAGCTCTGGGAGGGCATCCTCAGCACCATGCAGTGGATGGCAGAACAGTTTGCTGAGACAGCCCACTTAATGATCAGGCCAAGTAATACAGGCAAAATCCTTACTCTCCTCCATGGTGGAGGATCACCTGTGGCAAGTAGGGTACCAGCATTCCCAGCTCTCTGCTCTGGGGTCTCCAAAGAGCAAATACAAAATCCAAATACAAAATGGACTAGATAGGCTCTAGAAGGCTTACAGCAACCCTTTCCCTCAGTGACTACCTCATCCCCATCATCATGGAGTGGTCCGTATGTTCACAAGATGAACAGCCTGCGCCTGCACTGAGCAGCAAAGCCCTTGAAAGTGTCTGAGGCTGTAGGACAGAGGCTGAGCAAGATTCCCAAGTCTAGTTCTCTGCAATGGGAGTCATCCAGCCACAAGAAAAACAGTGATTTGGACAGCCCAGAAGTGTTTTCCATTCCAGTTGCCTGAAGGTGCATTTCTCTTTGGCATTCCCACATCCCCAAAAATGCTTTTGGGAAGAGGAAAGAGCTGCGGAGGCAACTGGTGCTCAGGGGCCCAGTCCCCACTTGGAGGCAACACATACATACATCAGAAATGCTCCAGGGTTCAGTGTCTTTGGAGACATTCCTAGCAATATCACTGCAATTATCCTGTTGATTAGGTGTTCCTGAAGAACAGAGAGACTCTCATTGTCTGAAGGACTGAGAATTTGGATGTGCAGGGGATATTCAATGTGGAAAACCATCCACCTACCCATCCAGACCTCCACTGCCCATAAGAGAGGCAGCAGTAACAAACTAGTCTGAGCCAAAGGAAAGGAGAGGAAAATGTGCTAAGCTCTTGAGGGGTTAACCCACTCTCAAGCATGGTTCAGTGAAATTGTCAAAAAATCCCTTCTGACAAATTGCCTGAGAAGAGAGAGAAAAATATAAAGAGCCGAGCCCATGGTAATGATTTCTGAAAAGTTCCCCAGCACCAAAACGGCAAAAAACCATTAGCAAAGCAAATTGTATTTTGTGCGCATAATTCACACCAGAACACAGAATCCAGGCAGCCCTGCTTGCTGTTATTAACAGGACACCATGCCAAGTCGTCTAGAAAGGTGTCCTCATGCTGTCAGTAACACAGGACAGGGGTCGAGCCTGTTCTGGGGGCAGGGGGCGAAGCCCCACCCTGCTCTGCCCCTCAAAGCCCCACAAGGTCCAGGGTAGGAAAAGCCATGGGATTATCCATACGTGGCTGGACCATGCGTGCAAACCTTGGCTCCAATCAAAAGCACATCAGTGTTTGCCTTCACCCAACCTTGGTGCTCACTGTGGAGACTGCTGACTGGCTTTAGGTTTGGGAGTGGCCCTTCAAAGCAGAGTCCTTGCAGGACACCAGCTTTACAAATCTCATTTTCCTTGTTTTTGATCCCCCACACTCCCAAGGAGCCTGCAGCTGACTCTTTGCATGTCCTGAGTCTTGCTGGGGCCTCCCTAGCCAGCCAAGCCTGCCAGAGCTGTGCTCCACCCAGTTACCCAAACTCCTTCTGAAGGGCTCTCTGGGTGACTAAGTGCCCTGCTGAGCAGCTACTAGACAGATTGACTCCAGATGCTTAAGGACGAACATCACCCATGATGGTCTGGCTCTGACCCATCCTGGCACACCCAACACCTCCAGGAAAAACAATATTCAGATGAGGCTGGTGCGTGCCACACAGCCAGAGCTGGCTTTTAGGACACTAATTAAAGATATTAACTGGGCTTGTGCAAGGTGCTCTGGGGATGCTCTGATCGACGTTGTTGGCCTCACACGTGGATGGAGCTGTATGCAGGGCACAGCAGAGCATCCATGAGGCAGCAATGGCTGCTGTATGGAGACCAGGCAGCTCACATCAGCCAACGGGAAGGGCTGTGACACAGCCATCAGCTTTCCCAAGCTGCATGGCAAATGCAAACCCTGCTTTTGCGATGCAGCGCAAAGAAACAACAGCGGCATGACAGTTCCCAAAGCCTGCAGGAAACACAGATCAGCAAAAGTCTCCAGGCTGCAGGTCAGGGCAGGCTCCCACTCCTCCCAAAGCCCAGCTTTTGACTGGTTCTCCTCCTCTACTCCCAGGCCTCTAGCTGGCACCCTGTCATATCAGAGTAGCCCTTGGCCATGAGTTGCAGCATCTGATGGAGAAGCATCACACCAGGATGCCAGCCTGAAGAGCAAGGAAGAGCAAAGACAACTGCCAAGATGCCCAGGGCAGGGCAGGCAGGACTCTTCTCCCTCCCAGCACCTGGTGGTCCATAGAAATTGGAGATACTCAGGGACTTGCAGTACAGTGGAGGATCTTGGGGAGCAGGGACAATGCAGAGGAGCTGCACCTGACACCATGCCGGGTCATGTGCTGCACAAACCTCACCCGTCGCTGCTGCCTCTGAGGCTGGGAACAGTTTTAATGTAGAGGAGGCAGGCAGGAGTTTGGTCAGGGAAAGGCTCTGTAATTCATTACCTGTGCCCCAGGACAGGGAGGATTGTAATAAACACCTTCTTTGAGTCCTGTAGATAGAAGTTACATGAAAATTACCTACTTTAAAAGAACATTAGCATTTCAAAGCTAAACATTAGGAGATGGTGGAGCACAATGACTGCACACACTGGCAGGATTGTGCTTTGCCTCCTTATATATTGGGATGCTTTTCATCTTGCTGTTGCGTATTTTTCCTGATGGGATGGGCCACAGGGTTGGGTACAGGACCTCCCAAACCACTGTCCTGGCTTCCTCTGTAGGATGGAGAAGAAATTACTAACGATGGGCCGTTGTGTTCATTATTATTTGGCCTCAAAAGAACAGTGGAGCAGACTAGGCAGCAGCAGAGGTCGACCCAAGGTTGTATTCCTGGGCCTGAGTGATTAAAAAAACATTCCTTTGCCCTAGTATAAATCTGTGCAGCACTCATGTTCCAAGGAGTCCTTGCAGCCTTGGTGCTCTGATCTCCAAAGCACTTGTCAGCAGCAAGCAGAAGTGAAGCAGAGGGAGAAGATGGCAGCAGTGTGGGACATGAAACGGCTTTTACTGGGAATACATTGGGCAAATGAGATGTCTCAAAGTGAGGACATGTATGACTTGGAATGGGTTTTACCTGTTAACTACTGAGGAAAAACTAGGGACATCAAATGAAGTTATGGAGCAGCATGACTATCATGTGCAGAAAGCCTTTTCCATAGCTTCAAGAATACTAGTGACATGCAACATTGGGATTACAGGACCTTGTGGTCTTGCATAGGTGAGCCCAGAAAGTAGTTACATAAACTAGCAGCACACAGATCCATTGGGGAATTGAAAACAAAGAAACAGATGCGATCTCTGGCTCAGGAAGCCTTTAAACAGAAGCTCACTTGTCGCTGCTGGAGGGTATAATCAGAGAAGCCATGACTGTTGGCTTACCCTGTTGACAAATCCTTCCTCAGCACTTCCTAGCACCAGCCTGTGTCAAAGCCAAGAGACAGGACGAGCCCTTGTGCATATTGAGAGCAGTGATTCTCCTATTTCCATGAGCTGGCTTTCTAACAAGAGATGGAGGCATAGATAGGACATGCTCTAACCCTAAATCGTTCAAGGTGCAGCATCTCAGATAGCAGAGAACAATGCTAGGAATATCTTTGATCAACACAGCTCTAAGCTTGGGAAAAAAACCCAAACCAACCAACCAAAGGGAACATAGGGCCTTCTTGTCTCTAGTGTTGTTAAAGGGGAAGATGACCAGCAAACACCGGTGGTGATAAGACTCAGTAACACAAAATTAGACCATGTCAAGGAGGCTGGTTTGCCTGCAGATTATCAAGAGATGTATGTTTGGCTTCTTTGGTGTTAAACAGTTTGTACTAATAATACCACCTTGCCTCACACAGATTAAGGCCATTATACACTAGTAATTAAAGACAAAATGGTCCCCACAGCACAACGGCATTTGTGACGGACCCAACCTCCTTTTGTGTGGAGATGTCACTTGCAGGTGACCCAAACTTCCTTTGCAACCTGAATGTCTAAAACGAGGCAGGGGAAGCGAGAGTTATCTCCTGACAGGCTAATTATTTCTTGTTGTTCAAGATAATACTCCTAGTGTTGGAATATGGCTATTTTTCCAGCTCATCTACTGCAGCTATGAAGATTGTGCTACTGTCATATAAGAGTTCTTATCTCTTATCTGTATTCTTTTATCTTTGCTACTCATTTAAATGTGTTTAACTTTCTTGTCTCTGCTCCAGAGAACCTGGTTCCTCTGCACAACGCCCATGAGTGCTCTTGGCTCTGGTCTTGTGGTAGCATCTCAGCAGCCTCTCCAAGGTGCCATGTCTCTGGGATGTGCTCTGAGACCTTCAGCAATTTACTTTCTTCATAAAACAGGCACTAGTCTCAATCCTTCCCTCAGCTATTTGCTCTTCCGGCTCTGGCAAGTTGAGGTTTGCATTGAAGCGGCATTTAGCATTCCTGGACCTGAGTACAGTGCACAGTACTTGAGCACTGGTGGTCTTGGTGGCTTCAAATTAGTACTTTGAGGTGGGGTAGGGCATTTGTAGGGCCCAGGTGCCAGAGTAGATTGCAAGAGCAGAAGAGTGATATGCAGGCAGGTGGGGATTGATGGGGGAACGGGAAGAAGGGGACCCTCAGACAGGCTGCAGTTCAAAAGCTGGGTCTAGCTTCTCACCCTGTCCAGTGGCACAACTTCCATCTCTCTTTTCAGTCCACATCTACATGCATCAAAGCCTCTGCCTGCAAACAAGTCCTTTAGTCTTCGCAATTAGTTGACTCCTGCTCTCATCTTCCAAGGCCTGGGATCATGCTGCCCAGAGGTCTGAAGGGGACATAGGTACAAGCCAATAACGCCACAGGGCTAAGCCTCACATTCCATCAGGACACGCACAACACACTCACCCTGACAGGCAGCCGCTCTCCTAGGAGAGAGCCAGGAAGCATCTCCCAGCTCTCAGGGGGGGTCCCCCAGCTCCCCACGTCAGGTCGGATCTTTTGTTGGGGAGCCAGGAGGCAGTGATTATTGCAGGGGATCATTACCCACACTGTACCACTAACACAGAAACCGTGTCTTGGCAGGCAGGTTTCCCAGTGTTCTCTGCTGCCTGTGCTCCAGCAGAGCTGGGGGCTAGAGAGCAAGCAGGGAACAGACACGAGAACACTTTGAGTTAGGAACAGGATGGTTTTTTGCCTCCTTCAAATTAAAAAAATATCCTGTGCATCCATCTAGTCCACTGAGGGAGGCGTTTTACAGCCGCCATAACAGATTTAGAGCTAGGAACCAGAAGATAAAATAATTTACTAATTGGAAGTGGCACCAAACATTTTGCCTCTTGCCCCTTCTGTGATCTCAGTGGCAAGTGTCTGGCAGCTCGCCAGCAGACAGAGCAAAGGGGCAGCCAAGGCTAGAGAGGTGGTTGGGGTGTGAGTCCAAGAGACCCACCCTATTGTTTTCCCAGCACCCTGTCACCTTTAATTAATACAAGAGATGCCCATCAAAGGCAGAACTGGGTGCAAGGCTGAGGAGGAGCGACAGGGCTGGTGCAGAGGAATTTCACACAACAGCCCAGGCATTTTCTAGCTCACCGAGTCGTTTTCCCTTTTTGTTTTTCAGATGGCTTTGCACTTGGCAGACCTCAGCAGCCTGGCACATGTGGAGAGCACGGCTTTCTCCACAGACAGAAGAAGCCAAAAGTCTTCATTCACTCATTTACTCATTCATTTGCTCCACAACATACATTTATTGACTGGGGCCAGCACTCTGCAGCACAGCATACTACACTCTCAGCCAGCGCAAGCAAAGGAGTAGCCATCTGACACCAGAAGTTGTGGTCAGAACAGCTGGTGGCAAAACCACAATCCAACATGCCAAGGTGGCTTCTCTAAGCAAATATGGCAAGTGTTGGGCATCTGGGGAGCAAGATCTGTAGTTGTGACTGCCTTTCTGCACCTGTACAAGATCTGAAAGGGCAGCACAATGCCAGTGCATGACCATAGAGGTGATAACTCAGTGTCTGTCACCCTGTCCTGCTGCTCGGGAGGGATGGAGATCCCTCTAACTTCTGGCTCTCCTGTGAGGACATCACCATTTCAAGCACATATCCAGAGCCTGCTATCTTGAGACCATTGCTGTCTTAAATCCAGGGTCTACCTAGAAATACTGTCTACACCTTATTCTCAAAGACCTTTTAGTGTACCTACTCCAAAGACAAAGCCCCACAACTCACCCATTCACTTCCTTGAGGGATGGCTCACCAGCTCAGGGAAGGGCAGGCATCAGCAGGACAAGTTCAAGCAGGAGAGGAAATAGTGGATAGTGCAAGAGGAGGTTTGGCCAGCAGATGCAGCTAGAAACTCTGATGGGACATGTAATGGGACCCTGAGCTCTACCTCCCAATGTGGGAGATCTCAAACTCTGATCCAAACTCTTCCCATTACCTGCAGAAGTTTAGGCCGGGGTGCCTGGGCAACTCTCAAGAGATACAGAGCAGGAGCACAGCCCCGATCTAGATCTCAGAAGCGTTTCCCAGTCCCTGTTTAGGCATAAGAAGACACTAACTGGTTTGTGGCTCCGTGAGATTTCTAGTGAAGCAAAACAGGCAGAGCCTTAACCTTCCCATTTGAGAGGGAAGCAATGAGAAATCCTTTGCAGAAGACTTCACCCACAATGTGGCCCAACCTGGCATTTTCCTGGTTCACAATGGCATCACGCTGCGTTAATCAAAATTCAGTTCATCATCTGCTCCAGCTCCCACTCCGTTCTGCCCAGTTCCCTGAGACAAGCCACTCTCCGAAGGATAAATACTTGTCTTAAGTTGCCATCTAGGGGAACAGAAAAAGTCAGTTGCTTTGAGGCAGGTTATGAAACGGAGCGCACCGAAAGCCTTGAAGTGCTTTACATCTAGAGGGAAATGGCTGCCACATAAACAGCAGCAAAGAATGAAAATGAAGTTAGTTAAAATGCCTAAAAGAAAGAGTTAGCGCAGCAGTGCAATTACAAACACATGCCTCAGTTTTGAAAGCCTGAGAAAGCCCAGGGAACCACATGTTTTACAATCCCTTACAGAATCTGCCTGATGGTGAGAAAAGGATGCTCTGCGCAGGGTTTTCCCCGTGGAGAGGACTGAATTTAGGGTCCAATACTGGGAAATACTCAGCTATGGGAATAGATAACCCTCTAAACTGTCTTCTGAGAGCTCTCCCTGGCCAATCCAGGCTGAGGCTGGCAATGCTGCCAGGGAGGCAGCTCAGAGCAGAGAGAACCAGTGCAGTAGGACTTGCTCTTGCTGCTGGATTTACAGGGAAATGTTTCCCCAGCATCACCCACATCATGCTTGGCTCCGCTGTGATCAGAGTGTGTTAGCACTGGTTTTTCTACCGAGTCACTTTGATTTGTTAAAAGGGGAAGGAAAAAACCAGCACAAAAGATATTAGGTCTGTGTGAGATCTTCAACGAGGCTAAATCCGGGTTAAATCCAGACAGGCACAAGCTGGAAACAAATTCCGTGGGCTTTGCAGAGCACAGGAGGAGAATACAAGGAAGGAGACGAGAGAAACAATAGCAGAGGGGAAAATGGGTGAGGGTGGATGAAGAGAAACAATATCATGGAGAAAAAATGGGAGAGGGTGAATGGGCTGCACTGCTGACTGGCAAAGCCTTCATGCTGCTGCTGATTTCTTTGGGAGCTGAGGTCCTTTCCCAGGTCTCAGCCTCCCACAGCAGGCTGCAGAGCTACGCTTCTTCAGTGGAAACTGCTCTGAGCTGCTCAGACAAAAGGTTTCCTCTATCTGCATTTATAAAGTGCTTATCACAGTGGTGTCTCAATGCTCCCAGCCCTTTCCTAGAGAAGGGCAGAGTGTTTCTATTGTTGTTATACAAATAGCTTCCCCTGCCAGTTCCTTTCCTTCCAGGCTACTGAGTGGAGCTTGGCTCGGCTCCCTCTGGACTAATTTGATGAGAGATAATTATCTTGTTAATATCATCTTATTTTCATAAGTCCCAGCCTCTCTTTTATTAATTCTGTCAGCTCCTGCTTGTGTTGCTCTTAGGTCCATGTCTTTTCAAAACAGTATAACAGGCACTTACGGGAGAAAGTCACAAAAAGAACAACTTAACTTAGAGAATGTAAATATTGACATTTCTCCACAATGGAGAGTTTTTAATCTGTTCCTCCTCACGGAGCTGGCCCTTATGGGAACTGCTTGGACACTGTCTGTGTGGGGGTGGGATTCAGCTCCAGTGGGAGATGCACAGGATCTGGTAGCCCCCAACAAAAGGCAGCAGAGGAGCAAGTGCAGGAGGGCTGGGTGCTCTGCAGCACCAGGGAGATGCCTCAGAACATGCAAAACGAGATGCACCTCTGCAAGGGTCCCCTTCTATGCCCCATTTTCGGTCTGACTCAACTGAATGCAGCTGGCAAAGGTCAGAAAATGGAACAGGAGCATGGGTGTGGGTTGGTTTAAGTGGAAAGGCTCAGTGTCACCTATCCAAACAACTGTCTTTGAACTCAAGGGTATGCCTAACATGCCTGTCTTGCCACAGCAGAGCTGATCTCGAGTCAGGGGAAGCCTGTGCACACAGACAGCATGAGCAGCAGGCACACCTCACCCCAGGGTGCCCATGAAATTGTGAGTTGAGTTTTCAATCCTTTGAAAAGCAAGGAGAGGGACTAGTGAAACCTTAGACTTCCAGAGGGTGAACATTGGCCTGTTCAGGAGAATGACTGACAAAGTCCCTTGGGAGGATGCTCTAGAAGATATAGAGGTCCAGGAAGGCTGGACATACTTCAAGACGGAAGTCTTGACAGCACAGGAGCAAGCTGTCCCCATGAGACAAAAGATGAGTCTGCGGGGAAGGAGACCAATTTGGCTAAATAGGGATCTTTGTCTGCACCTCAAAAATAAAAAAAGAGTCTATGACCTCTGAAAGAGGGGGCAGACCTCTCATAAAGACTTTAAGGATGTGGTCAAACTCTGCAGCAAGAAAATCAGGAGAGTCAAAGAACAGCTAGAGCTCAAGTTATCTACAGCTGTTAAGGATAGTTTAAAAAATTTTCTATCAATACATTAATAACAAAAGGAGGAGCAGGGAATATCTCCATCTTATTTTGGATTCAGAGGGAAACCTAGTAACAGATGATGTGGAAAAGGCGGAAGTGCTCAGTGCCTACTTTGCCTCAGTCTTTAGCAGTGGAACTAGGTGTTTCTTGGACAACAGTATTGTGAGCTGGGAGACAGAGAGAGGGGAATCAGGATGAGGCCATGACTATTGGAAAGGAAGTGGTCAGAGACCTGCTACACCACTTAGACATAAACAAGTCCATGGAGCCAGACAGGTTGCACCCCAGGGTGCTGAAAGAGTTGGCAGATGTGCCTGCCAAGCCACTTTCCACTACTTACTCGAATTCCTGGCTAGCTGGGGAGGTCCCAATGGACTGGAAGGTGGCAAATGTAACATCCATCTACAAGAAGAGCAGAAAGGAGGATCCAGGAAACTATAGACCTGTCAGACTGACCTTGGTACCAGAGAAGATCATGGAACACATCATCTCAAGTGCCACTGCACTTCACATGCAGGACAAACAGGGGATCAGGCCCAGTCAACAAGGATTTATTAAAGGCAGGCCCTGCCTGATGAATCATAGAATCATTACGGATTGGAAGGGACCTCAAAAGATCATCTAGTCCAATCCCTCTGACACAGCAGGATCACCTAGACCAAGTCACACAGGAACACATCCATGCGGGACTTGAATATCTCCAGTGAGGGAGACTCCACAACTACTCTGGGCAGCCTGTTCCAGTGCTCTGTCACCCTCACTGTNACCTGAAGGAGATCTATGACAGGATGACCCAACTATTGGACAAGGGAAAGGCTGTGGATATTGTTTACCTGGACTTTTGAAAAGCCTTCAACACTGTTCCCCATGGAATTCTCCTTGATAAGCTGGCTGCTCATGGCTTGGACAAGCACACAATCTGCTGGATAAAACTCTGGTTGGACAGACAGGCCCAAAGAGTGGTGGCTAATGGAGTTAAATCCAGGTGGCGGCCTGTCACAATTAGTGTGCCTCAGGGCTCGGTGTTGGGACCATCTCCCATTGATGATCTTCATCTTCATTGATGATCTTGTGAGGAAAGGCTGAGAAAGCTGGGGCTCTTTAGCTTGAAGAGGAGGAGGCTGAGAGGAGACCTCATCACTCTTTACAACTACCTGAAAGGACATTGTGGAGAGGTTGGTGCTAGTCTCTTTTCCCAAGCAATTAGTGATAGAACAAGAGGGAATGGGTTCAGGTTACAACAAGGAAGACTTAAACTTGGTATTAGGAAAAATTTTTTCACAGGAAGGGTGGCCAGGCTCTGGAATGGGCTTCCCAGGGAGGTAGGTGAGTTGCCATCCCTGGATGTCTTTAAAGACCATTTGCATGAGGTGTTGAGGGATATGGTTTAGGGGTGAACTGGTAAGGTAGGGTAGATGGTTGGACTCGATGATCCCATGGGTCTTTTCCAACCAGAGTGATTCTCTGAAATCACTTCCAAGAACTTCAGACCTCATTATCCGTTGCAAGAACATTTATGGTCATTCTTAACATTAACAGTGCAATTGTATTATCTCATATAATCATACGACATGACTCATTATGAAGCCATAGCCCATAACCGTGGTGGATGCCCCAGAGTACCGTCCCTCTGACCTTGTTCTGCACTAACTAGCAAGAAGGCCAAGGAGGATCCCACCTTCCCTAGCAGCATACCTCACTCTCCTCCAGACATGACACCTACCTGCCCCTTCATCATCAAGGAAACAGTTTATGGGGCCACTGATGCCCTGACCAGGCCCTCAAGTGGACTCAGAGGTTGCCCTGCTGCCTGGATAAGGTCAGTGTCAGGCTGCCGAGCCCTGCAGGAATAAGGAACTTTGGGGCTTTGGTAGAGATATTTTAGAATCAGCTCAAGAGGGTAAAGGTATCTACATGGTTGGGGTAACTTGAATAGGGTTTTCAGAAAGATCCTATTTTGTACTGGACATGCAAGCTTTCTCCCAGTACCACTTCAGGTACCCAAAGCTTATTCTTTTCCTCTGGATCTTGGCCTCGGGCTCTCTGAAACAAAGCACTTGTGCAAATGCTCCACTCTAATGATGGCTTTAAACTTAAGTGTACGTTCTCAAGCAATTTTCTGAACCAGGATGTAAATACAAACCTCTTCTCTTTGACTTGACTTTTCCTCAATAACACAGATATCAAACTCATTCAATAGAGAAGGAGAGAAAATGAGTGGGTCGGGCAGACTTCCTCTCTGCTAGAAGCCGAATTACATTAAGCCTGCTCATGACTGCTTGCAGGAAGAAGCTTTTTTGTTCTAGTTTGTACAAGTGCTCACACTGTGCTTGTCACTGTAGCATCCAAGAGCTTTCCAGTATTGCATTAAACAATGTGACTAATATCTGCAGCATGCTCATAAGCTGCGGATTTCGAGTCCAGAGCTTAGGCTCATTTATTCAAGGGACCAAACTCATTCACTGACAGAGTAAGGGACTGTGTTTTCAGTAGCAGATGTACTTACAGCATTTAATCACACAGGCAAGAAGAATCCCATTCTTTAGCTGGTATGTCATACCCCTAGGTAGAACGTCCTTTATCAGAGTCCTTTGCTGTTCCACATGGTCTGAGGTCACCCTACAGGCTCCACTGTGCAGAGGCAAACTGATTAATAAGCCATTAGAAATAAAACCATTAAAATGATTCAACACTTCAAGTCATATTGTGAGAAGACTTGTGGGGTTGAAACAGTCAGATAAACAGCCTTGAGTCAGTAATTTGGCCATCTCTGTGGTGAAAGAAGGTAAGGAGAAAAAGGCAAATGGAAGGAGATCCAGCGAGATGACAGGCAAGGCAAAACAGCAGATTAAAAAGGGTAAGAAAAGAAAGGTTATTATGATGGCTTTTCTGATTCTCCTGTGGATGTAGACATGGAGCGGACGAGACAGCTGTTCACAGAATCATGTAAGGGCGGGGATTGAAAAGGATCTCTGGACACCCAATTCCTTCACGAGAGCAGAGGACCCAGAGAGCAGGTTGCCCAGGATGGGACTCACATGGGCTTGGAATCTTTCCATGAACACTCTAGGCAGCCTGTGCCAGGGGTCTGCCACCCCCAAAGTAAACAGGTACCTCCTCATGTTTAGATAGAGCTTCCCGTGTTCCTGTTTGTGCCTATTGCCCCGTGTCCTGTCACTGAGTACCACTGTGAAGAATCTGATCCCATCCTCCTAACTCCTACCCTTTAGCTATTTCTCAGCATCAGATCCCCTCTCAGCCTGCTTTTCTCCAGGCTAGAATGGGACACATCCCTCAGCCTTTTCTCATAAGAGATGTTACAGCCCCCTTATCATCTTCATAACCCCTTGCTATACTGCCTCCAGTAGTTCCCTGTCCTTAAACTAGGAAGCCCAGAACTGGACCCAGGACTCCAGATGCAGTGTAATGGGAGAGCAGAACTTCAATAGACCTGCTGGCCACACACCTCTTAATGCATTCCAGAACACTGTTGACCTTTTTGGCCACAAGAGCACATTGCTGGCTGATGGTTAACCTGTCATTCACCAGCACTTCCTGGTCCTTCTTCATGAGGCTTTGCCGAAGGCTTGGTCTACATGCATGTAAACTATTTCCTTCCTGGGCTACAAGGTAGATTTTCAAGAAAGACATCCAAGCAGAAACAGATAGTGCACCTTACCATTGATTAGACCTGTAAAAGACCTGGTAGAAAGGATACATCTATGTATTACTGCAGCATAAGATATGTCTGTTATATCAAGATATTTAAAGCAGTCTGTGAGATGTGAGAAAAGAAAGCAGCACTCCTGCGAAACCCCTGTGGCTTACTGAAGTGGTGCAGCACAGGTACTTTGATCCTACGCCCCTGGAGACAGTATTAGTGCAAAGTGGGCATGGTACCTCAACCATTGCCACCACTTCAGCAGCAGCAGAGATGACATAACAGACTCATCTGCTCAGTCCTCATGTCAGGAGCTCCTGCTTCTCCAAACAGAAGAATTCTGACAGTACCTCTTGTTTAGAAAGTGGAATCTTTGGCTGGATTGCAGCAGATCAGGTGATGCTGAAGACTTGCGACTCTCCATATTGGCATGCTGAAATCATTAGAGCTCAAGTTCCTTTTTCCTGACAACTTTCACCCACAACTGGAAAGTGGTTTCATTAGTTTCTCTGGCCCAAGGTTTCTCAAGAACTCACAGCCCCTCAGTCCTCTGCCTTAGATCTCACCCTTCAGTAGAGCAAACTGAGAGGACAAAAGCAGGTGATGGTGGTTCCAGACTGGACAAACATCCACTAGTTGGTGATTCTTATCTACCTTACACCCACAACCCCAGTTTCTACTCCAAAGATCACCTCACAGGGAGATGAGACTTGTCCCTGATCTATTTGCTCTGTGTATAGGACCAGGGCCATCAGGCAAATAAACACCCTGAGTATAGAGCAAGCCCCACATGTAAAAGGCAGTGAGGTTACCAAACCAGCAGCTCCAAACAAGGATCCTGCACTCAGCTGATGCTTCCTCAGTGAGCACCTTCCTCCTGTTTTGTTTTCTTCTCATATTTCAGCATGCAGTTACCAACTTATTTACTGCCCACTGTCCCAGTACTGCACCAAATACAGAAATATTAATGTCCTCCTCTGCTGTCCTATGAAACTCATCACGTTGGTGCCAGACATTCAAGGATTCATTTGCACAAGATTCTAGGAAGATTAATAGATTCTTTAGTTTTAGATACCCTGTCTGAGACACGTGTTCTTTGTCTTATAGCTTTAGGAGGTTTTTTATTCTTGGTTTTGGTCTGGTCTTTTCTTTCTTTCTTTTTAAGCAAAGTTGGTTTATACATCCAGAGCAAGGTTCTCACTGACTTCAGTTGTGGAATGTCAGGACACGAGGAACACACTAGAAATCATCAGTGAAATATCTGGCATACAGGATTCTGCACAGCCATCAGCTGGGAGCACTGTAGCAGAGGCAAGAATAATATGTGTTTCTCCAGGGTGGCATCCAGACACTTAAATCTTTCCCTTCTCACAACGACTTGCCGTCCTTCCTAACACTTCCCCAGTTTTGCAACAAGTGAAAGGTCTTACAGCCCACAGGATAAGCCCTGACTTGCCTCGGTGTAGCAGCAGCTCCGTTCTCAGTGTGTTGGATCTGGAGAAGAACAAGAATTATAACTGTGCCACAAACGAGTTCGTCACAATGCTCAAAGCACACAAATTCAAGTGGATCAGATCACCTGTGCTGTTGCATTCAAAATAAGGTATTGCAAGTTAGTGAAATCTTTTTGACTGACTTTATCTCAGGTCTTGAGAAAAAAAGAAAACAACGACAAAGGATAATTCAATCATAGGTCACCAGATGAATCCCCTGGGCTTGTCCGGGAGTTTGTACTGCTGGCCACTTCTCCTTCCAGGCATCCCTTCTCTCTGGAAAGCAGTTGCCCTCCCAGGGCTCTGCCACATGGCTTGGTCATTTCAAAGCCAGCCACTGTGGATACCACACAGTGCCCAGAGTCTGCTTGTTGCAAACAGGGGGGCTGAATTAATTCCAGGCAATTTATCATAGAGGCAGCACAGCAGGTGGCAAGTGCAACACTGTAAACCAGTGATCAAAGAGCACCCAGTGGGTCTACACGTGTTGGTATCTGAAGAGCCCAGGCATCGCTCCTAATAACATACACTGAATGTTCCAGCTCCCTGTACAGGGCATCAATCATTTTCCTGTTGGTTATCATTTTCTATCATGTGTCTCTTGTGCATTTTTAATTGGTTAATTACTTTATTCATACACGAAGCACACTCTCCAGCTCCAATTATTATCAGCATTAAGTGCTCTGTTCATCCTATACATCTTATAAACGCTATATTTGGCTGTTTCCTGGTCCACACTTCCTTCTCCTACAATACCACGGGGGTCCTGCAGATACCTTGCCTAGTCCTTTGACAGACTATAGCCATCCTGCTCATTAGTCTGTTATCTAGCTGCTTATCAGCCCCACTCCCAAGCTCCTCATTACTGCGGTTGCAATTACAATAGCGAACATTCCTCCTTGTAGCACCACTCCACTTACAACAGGCCAGTGCTATTCAGCTAACAGCTCCCCACTGCAATAGGAGGTTGACTTTCTTCTATAAACCAACACCTACACTGCAGTTAATGAACAGCAGAGCTGCTCATTTTGTTTGTTCACACTTCACTGTGGGTATTGTGTGTTATATCTTCAGTTAAAGGCCCTACCTGGGCCCCAGGGAGGAAAACCAGCTCTTTCCACATCCTTGTGGCTGCTCTCTGCTTAGTTTAAAAAGGAATTGAAATGGCTGCTTTCTTTGGAGCAGCTGAACACCTTTGTCTGGAGGAGGCATCCTGGAGGTCAGGATGGGTTGGCCGGGAGCAAGGAAAAGACAGGGACTGATAAAACATGATGGCAAACTGGGAGGCTGTTGGGCAACATAGGCTACACCGTGGCCCAGGGTGGATTTAGTTTGCTTCTTTTATGCAGCCTACCACCTCAACTCCCTCCTGGAAGAACTGCCTTATTCCAGGGGAGCTGCTTTGAATGCTCGTTGCCTTTTGGACACGTTCAGTGCTGGCATACCATCGGGTGATGTCTCACCATTGATTCCAGCCTAGTGGCATAGGGCTGAGTGAGAGCTGAGTGAAGATGCCTTTTTACTTCTACAGGATTAGTTTCACTGAGTTCATGGTCACACAGGTGAGACATCCAATGCCATGGCATAGATGTCCTGTCAGAGATAGGGGAAAAGGTGCAAGGACCTTTTTGGTGCTAGATAAGAAAACAGATTGTAAAGGTATGCTGTGAAAAAGAGACCTGCTACTGGAGCACAGTTCAGTGTTGAAGTCAGCCCCCGGTGCTCTTAACACCATTAGTGCTGAGTAAAGGAGTAGAAGGAAGTGTATTGTTTGTCCCCATCCTTTCAGGATTGTCCCCTTCAGCCCCACCCTGTCTGTCTCAGTCAGACTAGGTGTGCAGAATAAAATGCTGCTGGGAGGTGCAGGGGTTTCGAACAATCCCCTGCTTATGGATTTGGACTGCTGCAAGAATGGAGCAGGACCACTGGGGCAATAAACATTCATTGGAAGGTTTTCAGCACGTTCACATCCTGCCACTGCCCCTGCCCACTCAGATCTACCATCAGTCTGTGAACAAGGCAACAAAAAGCCATACCAGGCTTGCTTCCATCATCTACATGTGTCCCCTCACCTGCAGCTCCTGGTTTACAGGACACAACCAGGGATATTTTCTTTGATTTCCACCTTTGCTCCTGCTGGCAGGGAGCTCAGGACCCACTGCATATAGCAGTGCCCAGGTCCTCTCCAATGGGCTTGGTGGCTGTGTCCAAAAGCCAAACCCTGTGCCAGAAATAGGGTCAGCTGGAGCACTGGATATAGGTTCTCTGACCTTTCCCATGGCTCTACTGAGCCTGAAATATAGCAGCCACCACCCACTTAAGAAAGCAAGCTCATGCAGAGGGGTGATTTTGTGTATTTAAAGCACTATCTTCCATGCCTGCATTATAATCCTCTGTGCAATATTAATTATGCAGCTAACACTGTTGCCATGACACCCCTTAAAGCCATCAAAGCCAACATAAGCATATCAGACCTCCACTCCACCCTTCCTATTTGCTCCTGGACTTCAGACAAAGTCCCAGTGCCAAGCATTCAAGGCAGGGGAGGGATGGGCACCAACAGTCTCAAGGATCACCTATCCCTCTGCACAGCACAAGAAAAGTCCAGATTTGGACTTTTGGAAGTTGTGTCTGATTCCAAAGCCGCATTCCAAGAGCAGACTGGATCCAAACATGCCCATTTTTAGGCCAAGTTGCAAAATTATCCTTATCACAACATTGTCCTATCTTTAGAAGCTAAAAGGGATGATTAGAGTTATAAGGAGAAAGGAAGAAAGAAAGGAAGGGGGTGGGATGCATAAACACATCCAGAGCCCTGAAAAAAAAAGACACAAATAGGAGATCAAAAGAGGATGAGCCAATTCCAAATAACGTGATGTATGCAGCATTAACATCTCTGAGTGGCTGACACATAAGCAGCCCCATAGGCAGCAACAGAACAGATCTGGGTCCTTCCCCCTCCCATCTGGAACACAGCCCAAATGCTGGAGGTAACCCTCTTACACATCCAACAACGGGAGGAGGTCAATCGAATTTAACCCACAGTGAGGACAAGTGCGAGACAAATGCTGATTGGTGAAGGGTTTGTGCTAGGGAAAGCTTTTTTTGTATCTTCCAGAAAGCAAAACCGACTTTCCCCTCCATATAAAAGCACTGGTGAGAGTGCCTGCGGTGTGTGAGGATGTGTGCAGGGTCTATGATCAGCACAGGCAGAACACCCCACGAGCTTGTCAGGTGCACAACAGGACTGTGTTTGGCCACAGTGTGCTTCCAGGGTTCAGTCTTCCATATGCAACAGCATGAGATTCAGTCCTTTGTCTGAGGGGCAGGGCAAGCCTATCCTGGAAGATCTAGGCTCTCATCTACGGACCACTTTTATACAGCATGCTAGACTTTCCTACATGATGTTGAATACCTATAGATGGCTACAGCAATGCCCACAGAAAGCTGCAAAAAGCCCTGAGACTCAGTGATAAAACGAGCCCAGCAGTTCCCCTCACTCATCATAATCACCCAGTGCCATATTCTCAGCAATTATGCTGCAGAGTTACAGTCAAAGCAAGAAAAGCTATGAGACAAATGGAAGCCACAGGCATGGTCAGGAAGGATGTTTTCCAGGTGATGAGTTGTTGCTGTTGGGAAGGCACCAATGTTTATGTGCAGGTGATGCTTTCCCAGAGGATCCTCAGTCAAAAAACCATACCTGTGGTGGTTTGTTTTAGCGTTTTTTTTGATTGTTGGGGTTTTTTGTTGCAAGCATCAATCCTGCATAACTAAACTGTGCTTGTTTCTGCTATCTCACTATCCTTTTGGCATATAGCCTACCTTTTCCTGAAGGAAGTAGAAGACACTTCTTCTCTGTTCACATGAAGCAGAAGCTTCCTTGATGGCCTTGGAGGTAGTCTCCTCCATGAAAAAGCAGCAGGAATGGACTAGCACATCCTTAGGGATAAGATCAATGACAAAGACAGGTCCATAAGCAGGTCCTAAAAAAGATGAGGTACCAAGTAAAGCACAAGGCTCAGCCAGGGCAGTTAGCCAGGGCTGTAAACAAAGGCACCCACAATAGAACTGAGATCAGGATCTCTGGTCTAATTTTAAATTGATGGGTGGGTGGGGAGCCCAGGGAAAGCCAATTAGGCAACTGAAGCCTATTTAGTGCTCCTGGAGCCATGACACTCTTTGACAACTGTGGAAACTTTCTCACATTGTTTGGGGCAGTACCAATGCTCCTGGCTCTGAGAAAGGAGAACTGATGAGTTCACAAGCCCAAGCATCCCATCATAGTGCTGGCTCCAGCTTTTGGCTCTGTCCCCAGCTGTGCAGTGTCCCTCAAGTGCACAGGTTGCTTGTCACAGCTGGGCTGGAGTTGTGCCCTTCTCTTTCTGGGTTATGTCACTGTTAGCACCACATGGTACATATGAAAGCACAGCAGTGGGGTTGTGCTGTAGGGTTGTCCTATGTTGGACAGGCTTTGCTGCATAAAACCAGCCCATGCAACATGCCCTGCAAAAGACCTGGCAGGAATTAAGACCAGGCACCCACTACTTGGAGTGGTGGGAGTACTGGGTGGTCTTTCTACATTTCCTTGTGTGAATCCCTTTCAGGTGCTCTAGGTGGGGAGATACCATGGCTGAGGGAGCATAAGTACCATGTTTTATTTTAAGGGTCTTTTTAGGTTCTTTCCATTACTTAGTTCCCAGTGCTTTATATTCTTTATCACTCCAGGTCTGCACACAGGAGGAGGAGAGCAGGTCAATACAAAAGGAAAATAATTATTCTCTCATGCCAATCATATGAGATGTTGTCCCCAAGAGGTACCCCTTTCCTTTATTTCCCTGAAGGTTAGCCTTATCTCCTCTGTCTGCATCCAGGTACATACATCCTCCCATACAGGGAAGGGGAGCAAAGAGCTCTACATCAAGGAGCTACAAAGCAAGATGCTGCTTCATTTGCGGTCGAAGGAGACATGAGAGGATCTTTTACATCTGCCTCTGAAATCCCATTTATGACAATATTCACACCTACAAGCAGCTGGCACCCTTCGTCGTATGCCAGAGGCTCTACTGGTGATGAGTTTCTGGCTAGGAACATTACCACTCACAACTGATATGTTAATGCAATTAGAGCCAGTGCCAAGCGCAAAGCAGTATTTGTCCTGATATTATTGGTGATAAAGGAGCCTCCTGTGTGAGAAGCAAGTCCATTACCAATCCATCTGTATCTATATCTAAAAAAGCTTTCATTTTCCCAAGCGCCACAGCAGATTCTCTTGACAAATTGCTACCATATCTTAGCTCCCAACTACATTACATCCTATTCAAATCCCCTTCATTATAACAAGAAGCAATATGACACCAAAAGCTTGTCTCAGGAATTTATGACACAGCGGAGACTCTTACATCCACTAAACCCCATTAAAACCATCTCCTTTATAAAACATACACCTTATTATGCACTTCAGCAGCGGGCAGCAGGTTGCCTTCTGCCAGGGCTCTGATTACCTGTGCAAGGGAGGTACGAGGAGTACATGCAAACGACTGAGTCCCCGCTGAAAGCGCGGGTCATGCCCAGCACATGTCAGGCGCTTCCGTTGAAGAGTCAGCTTTTATTTTGAGTTTGCTTACAAAGTCAGGACAAAAGAAAACACATCCTATGGGCTAAAGCCAGTCTTTTTTTTCCCTTCAAGTCTGTCTCTGACACTAACAAACCAGACTTGGGGCGGAATGAAACGTTACATTAAATTCCAAACAAAGCACTGTGGTTTGTGTCGATTAAAGCAACTTAATCTAAAAAGTATCCTCCAAAATCTGTTTTAAAAATGGAACCTGGGATTTCAACAATGGAGCAACAACACGTGCTGCAGGTTTCCCGATCCCTTCTTTCAAGCATGCTCTCTGCTTGCAAACAGATGTTGCTTCAGTCCTCACTTCAAAGAGTAATTCCTGTTCCCAACACTGTTGTCTGGAGGTGCTTGCAGCATCTTCTGGGGAAGGAGGAAAAGACAGTAGACATGTAGCGGTGCTGGTGAAGTGCTCGACCAGGGTGTTTCATAGAATCATAGCATCTTTAGGGACTGGCAGGGACCTTGAATGATCATCTAGTCCAATTCCCCTGACACAGCAGGACCACCTAGACCAAGTTCCTCAGGAACATATCCAGGCAGGTTTTAAATGTCTCCAGAGGAGACTCCATAACCCCCTGGGCAACCTGTTTCAATGCTCTGTCACCCTCACTGTGACAAAGTTCTTTCTGATATTTATATGGAACCTCCTATGTTCCAGCTTAGACCCATTGCCCCTTGTCCTATCACTAGATGACATTGAGATTGATGGGTTCAAGCAAACTCCTGAACATCTCCACCTCCTCTCAACTCCCTCTCTCTGAAGCTCACACCATCAGGGCTGGGATTCTGCTGGAGAGCAGTTGGGTATTCCTCATCCAGCGGTAATCAGATGTGGCAGTAGCCTAGGAGACATTACTAGGAAACATGACCCTCCTGAGCTGGAAAGATATGGCATGCCTCGTCCCTGAGAAAGTGATTTTGCTTTTCTCCTACATTTTATCACCACGCTTTCACCCCAAGAGCCAGGCTTTGCCCTTCAGGAGTCCAGGAGCCAGCTCACTCCTGATCCATGTGCTGCTCATTAGACTAGGCAAATACGTTTGTGCTGTCCTCTTTTTACCCCTCATTTAGTCTCACCCCACTGTGTTGTTTACTGTACTGGATTATACAAATCAAAATGTAACCAACATTGAAACCAGGAAGGTAAGCAAAGCTTGTGCCCACTCTTTCGGATCACGTCAAGGACAGGGGTGCAGCCTCCTACCATATCAGGACTGAGGCATGTCTGTGCAGCTGCTGAGCCTGGTGCAGGTGGGGTTTGATCCAGCCTCCTTCCAGCATTGACTCTGCACCCCAAATCAGCCAAAGCAGGATGCAAATTCTCCATCATGTTGCAGGGCCAGCATGCTCACCTCTATCCTGCTGCTGCCCCCCAAAGAACACTCAACAGTCCTTCTGAAAGGTGAAGGAGAACTCATAAGCTGTGAGATGCAGGACATCTGTCTGGATCTTACACATGTGCATGAAATTGAAGAACTTTATTCAGAGCTACTGCACAAAATGGAGTAATCTGGAAATACCTCAAGGTAACCCAAGTGCAACTGGACATGTGCAAGTGGCTTTTAAAGTCATGTAGTCAAGATGAGTAAATGTCTCTGTGACAGGATGTCATAGGTTATTGATGCTGAGGCTAGAAAGGCTACTCTGTCCTCCTTCATCTCCAAGGCCAAATAGTTTTACCAAGTGATTCCTGTTTCAAACTTATAATTTCTGGATGAGTAAGGGCAGCTCTTTTAGAAAGACATCCAAATTCAAGTGAAAAACCACTCCTAGTGAGGAAGAATGAACCATTTCCCCTGTATGTTGTTCAATGGCCAATTCCCTTCACTGTTGGAATGTGTCATCTTTTCAGGTTGAATTTGTCTAATTTCAGTTTCCAGCCACCAGATCTTGTTACACCTTTGATCGCCAGATTAAAGAGCTCTCTAGTCTCAAATATATTCTCTTCTGCTGGGTACTTCCAGACTCATGTCAAGTAACTATTCAAAGTGCTTTTCATTAAACCTTTCATTGTAAAAACAAGGTTGTTGAAGGGTTTTTTTCAGAGTTTCAGTAACTTTGGTACCTCTTTCTTGTATTCTTTTCATGTTTTCATCGTGCGTGACCCTGGAGCTGGACACCAAGCACACTAGTACTCTTAATAAAATCACATGGTCCCATGTGAATATGAAGCCAGTGTGTGCTGCTGTTTGTTGTTCTCCTCTTTAGGGACTTAAAGTTCAGAAGGTTCCACCTGATCCCACCACACTTTTCTAATCCAGGGCCTGTGCAGCAGTTCCAATTTTTGTATATATACCTTTGTTCCTAGATGTGTGGATCTGCATTTCATTGTACTGAAATTCAGACTTCTGGAACAAATTCAGCCGACCAAGTGATTCATAGTGCCTTGGCGACATTTGTCTGCCTGCTGGGTTTTATATCCTCTTTAATTCTTATCTCTAAAGACTGTACACACTGTTCCAGGTCATTGATAAACACTGTACTGTTGGGTCTCTTCAGGAAGACCTAGTACTGATCTGATGATAGCCCTGGAAACCACTGAAGGTGGTCTCCACAGTTCCCAAGGGATGGTGCATTCTCTGTTGTCTAGCCAGTACCTCTGGCCTTATAGTTCACCTGTCATCAACAATTTCACCTGCCAGTCCATTTTACAGCTTCTGCATGGACAAAGGACTGAGCTGGTTGGCTCAATGGAAACCAGTGTTTGGACAGACAAGGGTGGAAGCGTGTGGACAAGTCCTGCACGAGCAGGACAAACTGTGGTTTGTCTTGGACCTGGAAATTGCTCCCAGGGTCTGTAGGACAGATGCAGGATTTTAATTATGATTCAGGAGAGCAAAAGGTAGAGGGTCTAAAGGAGGGCAAGGGAGGCATACAAATAAGGTCTGACAAGTTTGTCTGGAAGGAAGCTGCTCAATCCAAGTTAGCTGCTACTAAGTTAAATATAAATGCAAATGTGGGGAAGGTGAGTGTTCAGTGAGTGTACGTGTTGTGCCGGCAGGAGGAAGAGGACTGTAAGGAGGGCCAGCCCCATGCAGGGTTAAGGCATCCAAAGGTCCCATCCCCAGCCAGAGCAGCAAGGCAGGTTGCTCCAGGGGCAGGTCCAGAGGTGGGGCTGCAGTGGGAAATCCCAACAGTAGAGAATTAAATCTGCAGAGATAATCTTTCTCCATTAAGGTAACCAGAAAGCCTGTGTGGTTTCTGGAGAGGAAAGTCCTCATTTCTCTTTGGTGCTAACATTTTGGGATTCCTCCAGCATGGTAAAGGAAGATGTAAGATTATTAATCTGAAAAGTTCCTCTGTAATGAGTTCTGCTATTCCAAAGTTAAGGCAGCAAACCCAACAGATCTTGTTGCAACTTAGAAAGCAACAGAAACAGTACACAGTTGTATGCAATACAGTGTACAGCATCACTGATACCTTGAGGGGTTATACAGAAGATGGAGTAAGACTCTTCTGGAGGTGTGCACCAGAATTTGAGACACAACAGTCACAAGATCCAAGGGAAATCCCCAATGAACATTGGGGAAATGTTGTTCTCCGTGAGACAGATCAAGCCCATAGCCCGAAGAGATCCTTGCAGATCTTCAGCGTTCATTAGGGCAACGTCCTGAGCAACCTGACTGGGTTCTGAAGCCAGCCCTGCTTTGAGCAGACAGGGGGAACGGAGATCTCCTGATAACGCTTTTAAACGAAATGATTTTGTGATTCTACAATAGTTTTGGAGTGGCTATTTCTTTGGTCTTTCTAGCAGTGGCACTGCGCAGGCCAACAGTGTTTTGAAGAGCAAAATGGATTACTCATGCTTTACTCTGGATATTCATTACATACTCTGTCAGGCCAATTAAGATTCTGTGCTGCCACAGAAAACAGATTTAACAATGGACTCCAAAGCATCCTGATGCTATTTGATTCTCCATTCCTGCGGCTGTCACCTCAAACTGGGTGCTGTGCAGCAGTCATCTCACACAAGGAGTAACTCTGTGCCCTTAAGAAACACAAATGCCCATAGAATGTGATGTAGACATTTTGTATTTCCAGGTGCAAAATTATAACATCTATAGTTTTTTATTTTGTATTGGATCAGTCTTGTTCCCACTCTGAATTCCCAGCTGAAAGTTGCTGGATCACTATGGCTTTGCCCGGAATGGCTGGAGAAGCTCAGCTCCCCTGGGGAAGTACAGGAGGCAGTTTGCGACATGGAAATAAAAAAAAAAGAAACAGAATCTGTTGTTTTTCCTGAAATGGCTGCTAGCAGAGAAAGTTAATTTGTCTTTGTTATATTTTAGAGTCTACATCCCTTTAGGTGAATATGAACATCTCAAGGCAACCCCGCAGACAAACCTGGCTCCCGATTCGAAAATGTTCTTGCTATGTAAAGATTAAAACAATAACATTTTAAGCCTTCAAGCTTAAAACCTGAAGCAGTGGTGAGGGAAGACTCTGCAGCCGTGCAGGAAGCCCTGCTAATGATGTCAGTAAATTGTATCAGAAGGATTCTCTCATTTTGGGAAGAGAGATGTAATAGTGCGGGCTATTCTCACTGGCACTAAACTCATTAGTTTGTTTACAGTGTGCCTTCCTGCACTGCTCTCTGATATGCTGGAAATCTTATTTTGCCTTTGATATTTTGAGTCAGAAAGAGCAGGGAGAAGTCAAAGATTCTGAGCAACATTTGGCTTTTCTTGTTAAGGCTTGATTCCTAGTCAAGGCAGCGCTGGGGAAACTCATTGTTTAGAAGAAGGACCTGCTGAGTGACAGAGAGCTGGAGACAGTGATGGGAGGTCTGGGGACAAGTACTGAGCTGGAGATAGTGATGGGATGTCTGGGGACAAGCACTGATGGACAAAAGAAGGGTAAGAGCATATTTTGTCTGACTAATGGTCAAAGGACTGGGCAACAGTTGTACAGGAGCCTGCTGGAGACTGGGCTCCCCTGAGAGCACCTGATGCCCATGAGTGAGGCTTCATATGGCCTCAGCTGAGATGGTCCAGGGATGAGAGAGGTAGGATGGGAAGAGCTTTGGCTCTGCAGGGACAGACAGTGACAGTGCCAAGCCCTGGCTGGCGAGTAAGAGCAGGCTGTGCCACATCCCAGCCTTAAACTCTCTGCAACAGCCACGACACCTCCAAGGCAGGCAAGCAGGCATCTCTGCCTGCACATCAGTACCCGCCGCCTGCCACAGAGAAGCCTTATCTGCCTCTGTCAGCCTCTGGCTTGGTGCTTTCCCAGCACATCACCACCTTCCCTATTTCTCATTCTACTTTGAAAAATGGCAGGAGCTGACTGCCTCAACCACAGCAGCAGAAAAGAGCTTGTCTCGAACTGCAGGGGCAGCAGGACTCACCGTCCCAGGGGTCGACACTTTGTACCAACATTTCTTCAACCTTTTATTCAAACCTGGATGCCCGGGCAGGAATTTGGTGATTTTTCAGCACTCCAAAGTAGTTCTTCTGGCCCCTGCTGGTACTCAAAATCAGTAGGAGCTTAGACTTGAGGACACTGCAGTCAGTGACCATTGCCCAACAGCCGTTTCTCACCATTGAAAGCTTCTGGATGGGCGGTGGCTGCCATGACCTGCATGAGAGAAACTCTGGTATGGAACCAGTTGCCTAGTCTTCCAAGTCCTCGCCCTGGGAAGCTGAGGTTTTTTTCACTTGCACTAAGAACAAGGGATGAAGCAAATCTGACCATCTCATCACCATGAAGATGACTTCTCTGCCACTTGCCCAGGAGCTCTTGTACCTCTTCACACCAGACAATGAAAAGCCTACTGGCACCACCAAATGCTGCCTGTGGGGGTGTAGATTTCATTGAGATGCACAGAAGCAATCCAGGGGTCTTCTGCTGGGGCCTCTCAGACATAAAACACCACCTATCAGAGTGGAAACTCTGAGGGGATGTGACGTTAAGCAACACTGCAAGATGAATGGGATATTTTGAGTGGTTTGAGTGAGCAGGAGAGCAGAAACTCTACCTTTATCCTCCTGGTATGTCCTGGCCCTTGATCTAGGACCAGTTTTCTCTTTGGCTCATCTGACAAGTTTTCCTCGGGGTCATGCTTGGGAGGGAAGGCTTGCTCTTAGCCCCAGCCCTGGCGACATGTGCTCATGTAACGAAATCAGCTTGCAAGGTTACTTACTCATCTCTTATATGAGCATAAACCCTAGGCAGACAAATATAAAGCAAAATAAGGTTTATGTCTTATGGAGAAACATTATTGCATCTCCTAAATTGGATTAAAATATCTACAGGTGAAATACGTTGCTTCTATTACAACAGTGCTCCCAGAGGTATGGGAAGGGCTCTCAACTGTAATGGTACCAGTAGGGTCAGAAAGCAGTACCAGCATCAGAAGAGGGGGAAGGCATGGGTAATGTGACCTGTGGTGGCATTGTGACCTGGTCGTGGGAGATGGGTGACGTCTGCTTGTGTTTGCCTCAGTTTCCCAACAGTTGGCTTTGAATGACAGCTCTTGCTCTCATGCCAGCAGTTAATAAGATCATGTTTGTACATGGCTTTGAACACAAATGCCTCTGCAATGTGTAAGTGCTAAGTACTATTAGCAACTAACAGTAGTTTTCCTTTGGTACAGTGCTCTGCTGACTTTGCCTGAGGCCATTCCAACCCAGTGAAGCATCACCCTCAGCAGCACTACCTGCACTGTGGCAGGTCTCCACATCAGCCAGCACACTATGATGCTCTTGAAACAAGCTGGAGATGGAGTCGAATCCAGAAGCCAGTGTCTGGCTTTATCTGGGCTGATGGGTCTGAGTGGCTCAGGGTGACTGGGAGATAGGAGAGACACCATAAGTGGGCAGGAGGGTGAGGGAAGGCATCCCACCAGCAAGGTGGGACTGGCAGTGGCTGATGTAGACTTGCAGACTGTGCTACCTGGTTGCTCTGGGGAGGACACACATCTTGTCTGGTGTTTCTGGGCTAGGCTGCAGTGTAGCCTGCAGACGTGAGTTGCAAGGCTGGAGTCAGATCAGTCCCCAAAGCAGCGCCAAATCAGCAGTTGATGTCCCTAGCTGGGTTGTGCTTCCCCTTCAGTATCAGGACACACTGCCTGCTTCACACTCATCTCTGCCTCAGCAGCCTCCACAATCATCGTTATTACCATGCTCTTCTATGTCCTTCCTCCTTGTGCAGACCTGATCATCAGTGCTGGATCCTGCCTGGAGACAGATGATGTGCTGAGCAGGAATGGCAAAGTTTATTAAGTTGGGGTGGGAAGCTCTGGCAGGCTGGGTTCACAATTAGGCTCCCAAAGGCAAGATCATAAAGCATTCAGACACTTGGGATACAGGGCTGATTACCAGCATCTTTCATCATTAAATATTAACACCAAGGCTGCTTAAAGGCCAGTGAAAGAATTATAGAATTTAATACCTATCACGCTCTATCAATAGGCCGGGAGAAATATGGTCCTTTCGCCTATGTATTTTTTTAATACTTCAATGTAAACTAGAAGACTGGCAAAATTAAACAGCACAATTCTTAGTTAGGAGCCACTGGGAATTGCAAACAGGGAGCACCAGGGATCAGAATTGTTTGATATGCTAGGGGAGCGAACTCATTAAAACATAGGCATTGGTACCAGAAGGGGAGGAAATTAAAGCATGATTTAAGTAAAAAATCCCATCTACAGAGTGTCTCCAGCCCCTAACACTGCCCTATGTGATTGTGTGCTCCTTGCAATCCCAACCAGCCCTAGCCTGGAGGCCTGGGCAGAAGGAGCTTTTGCACCCACCTCTGCAAATCTATCCTGACCGTGCTGAGACACAACACAGTAACTCCTCATAGGTGTCCACAGACCTCTTTGTCATCATATGTGTGTGGGGTGTGCAAGGACACATCTAGTTTGCTTGAGGCTTTTTTACCTGGAGCAGAAAAAGTAGAAAGAACCTACCAGTCCCCAAAACATCATGTTCTACTTGTGACAAGTTATTTTCTTCTTCCTTATTTTGTGTTATTTTGCCAAGTTCTATTAGGATGCTTGATCAGGTGGCCCTTTTGGGATGGGACTGTGTTCAAAGCGTTTGGGAGAGCAGACGGGCAGAGCATGGTACAAACGGGACAGTCCTGCAGCACAACTATGAGCTGCAAATCCACAGTCCCTAGAGCTGAAGAGTTCCCACAACAGGACCATCTGGGTGCTGTGGGCTCCCGAACCACTCACAGAGGTCAACTTACCCAACTTATCCACTCATGGAGATCAACTTATCCACATGGGAAGAACTCTGAAAACCTCCCCAAGTGCTAAACATCTGTGAGTTTAAAACCATTAGTGCCTTGCTCACGGTCACATCATCATACTACTACAAACTGCTCCCAGTGTAGAGCTGTGAGAATATATTTAAAGGATGTGCTGGTACAGAAGCAGGTTTTGGATGAAAACCCAGGGACTCACAGTGGTCCCATGGGTGAGGCTGGCCAATGTCTGTCCTTAGGCAGTGCCACGTGCTGTTGCTTTCTCTGACCTCTCTCTTCCACCCCTCCCGCAACCCTCCTTGCTGCCATATACAGTAATGAATTGTTGCTGCTAGCTCCCTCGTCGCAGGCACAGTGGCAGAGACAATCAATACAGTAATCAAGCGGTCCAAGGAAAGCCAGAGGGGTGCCTTCCCACCTCTCTGTTAACAAACACAGCACACATACCTTCTCCTGCTGGTACAGACACAGCCAGGTCTCCAACCAGACTGAGGTCTCCCTGGGCTGTCATGCCCTCTGCTTTACTTCCACCAGCCTTGCTGATGCCTGCAAGAACACTTGTCATGGCCACGTCAATCCACAAAGCCACAGCTAAAACTGGAGCTGGATCACTTAATACCTGTGAGCCAGCACCTTCCTAAGGCTGCCCTGGCGTCAGAGTCTGGCTTTTCCTTGTAGAAAGAAAATCCTGGCTCTGCATTTTTTTGGATAGGGATAGTGCAGCATTTCTGAGACTGTGTTGACTACATGCAGACACATACAGAGATCAAATGCTACAGCCCTGATAAAACCTCTCCTGGCCCATGCCTTTCCTGCCATATGGAAAAAGATGGTCTACAAGATTTTGCTAGGCAAAATCATTGCATTTCCCCCAGTAGTCCTTTCTGTAGAAGCACCAGGAGCACTCTGACTTGCAGAAATCGTAGTCAGCTCCTGGCCAGCAAGCCCACCAGCAGCTTGAGGAATAAAATCATCAGCAGACCTGCAAACCTACCAAGCATTTTCCAGTCTTTGCTTCCTTATAGCCATACTTCAGTATTAACTCAGATATCGGGGCTGTGGTGGTGCTCACGGCTCATGTGCTGGCGTAAGCATCATGTCAGTACAGACACAAAATGCTGGCTCCTACCAGCCAGAAAGTATTGACATGCAAACTTTTGCCACTGGGCTTTGTGCCAGGTCCCATCATCACCTCTCCTCCCACAGGCGGCATGAACCTGCCGTAAAAACATACCTATGTTACACACTTCATATCACACACAACGGAAGTGTGATTGAGTGTCTGCGCATCTTCTGGAGCTGGTTTTACAACATACAAGCATGTGTTCCAGGTGGGTCATTAAGCGACTGAAGTAAGATCCAGTACGTGCTTCTGCTGCAAAGGAAAACCAGTGACATCACTGGAGCCGTCAGTGTCCACCAGTTTTCAGCTGGGAATCTCATTGCTCAGGGATGTGTTCCCTGCAAGGAGCTGGGAGAAATACCATTGGGCTGGGCTGGTCTTTGTCTGCAAGTGCCAAGCCTGACCCTCTGACACAGTTCAGAGCAGTTCAGGTCCTTGCATAACTCATGTGAGTCAGCTCAGTGAATACTAGCCAAGTGACTTTCCATGCTTGCCATGCACACTACTGGAAATAAGAGCTGCCCAAACCTGGTGACTGAGATGGGAGCACAAGCACCTGCATGGGTCACAGAGGCTGGGAGAAGGGCTGAACACAGGTTAGTACAGAGAAGCTGTAGCTGTCTGCAGCTAGGTATCCTTCACTCCTTCAAAAACATCTTCCCTGTCTTTCTTTTCACACTGCTGCTGTCATCTCTGGTATTTTCTCTTTCCAAATTACTTTTGCCTGTTAATGCTTGATAGCGTGGCTGCCCTCATGTGCTGCCCTGCACCCTTGTGCTGGGTGCTGCTGCAGCTCCTGGGGAGTTCCCTTACCACTGGGTACTCACCCAGCTCATCCAGTCAACCTCAATTCAGGGAAGAAACTGGTTGCAGAGTCAGAAAGGCAAATCCAGACATGACTGACTCCAGGGAGCCTGATTGAAATAACTAATTAGGTTCTTACAGCCGTTCACTTTGCAGAAAGAAGAAAGATCATATCCCACTCCATATTTTCTAATGAATCTTGCTCAATGTTTTCTAATGATTTGTTTAAGCGAGTTTTCATTGTCTCCAGGCTGCAGCACCAGTGTGGCCCTAAGCAGCCTACCCCAGATGCTGGAGGAAGCTTTTTATTCTCTCTCAAATTTACCTTTCCCTGGTGGTATGCAGGTTTTTTTATGTTTCCCATCACAGCAGTACAAATTCCATTTCTCGGTGCCACAATAAACCACTCCCCTCCTTCCCCTGTTTACGCTATTTAGACATACACACAGATGGTTATAGGTTTTTTTCTTCTCTCTTGAGTTCTCTCTCAGGGAATCCAAATAGATGAGCTCTTCTCTCCTGCTACCGTCACAGCCCACCGTGGCCCCAAAAACTGGCATTGGGGCTCCAGGCTCACGTTTGGCATTGTGGGAGCTGCATTCCTATTACCCACAAGTACTCGGATCCCACAAACATTTTTAGATGCAAACCCCTTCCCAGCTGCAGAAAGTTATGCTGATCTCAGGAGAACTGCCTGCAAATAACATTAATCCTGTGTAGAAGTATTAGGCATATTTTGATCAAATCTCCTATTTTAATTGTTATCTTCAAATGCAGTCACTCTGCAGTGATTTTTCTTTTTAAATTATATTTTTTATTGCTTCTTGCTCCATTATCTCTTAGCTGTGTGGAGATTCAGGTTTTCTCTATCGGTGCTGTTATTTTACTGGTGGCTAAGGTCATGCTAACTTATGAGAGCTGCCCAAATTATGTTTCTTTCTCTATATACATTTTAACACTCACACTTGACTTTTTCCAGTGTTTTATTTTTCTCTATCACACGTATATTTTCCCAGGGAATTGCCAGTGTGGCCACAAATCACTGCTAATTCTCTTCCCTTCTACTCACACCCTTCTTTACACAAATTCAAGTTTTCACACATTCATTTGTACACTGCTTATGAAGAATGCTTTTAAAAAAGAGCTTAGTGTTTCCCCAGTCACTCATTTTCCCCTTCCCTTTCCTTGGAACAAAGTACCTGAAAGATTTTGAGCTGACATTGATTTCACACCCCTCCCTGTCATACTGCAAAGGTGTTCTTTGAGATACTTTTGCAGAAGGTCCTTTTATTGTGCTGCCCTGCTAAGGCTGTACCATTAGCTTACACAGCTTCTTTGTCCACTATTTTTTCCTACAAGTCTTAAGAAATTCCGTGTTGCCTCCTGCTATTCCATTTTGCGTAGACGTTTTGTAAACCTTGGCTCCTTGAGTGCTTGTACTAAAGTCACACTGTTTGTGCCTTTTCTTTTGGTGTCTCTCATTCCCAGCAGGTCTGTAGTCTGTTGTGACTTAATTGTAGTTCCTTTTAAGTTTCCTCTGGGAGCTGTAGCACTAGTGGATTTTAATATCCCACCCATGACAACATTGTCATTAGTATTATTAGTTCTGCTACTATGATTAGGACACTACGGGCAGAACAAGTGGCTCCATACAGGTCAGGCACATCCCTGATTCAAGCAGTTTAATCTAAAAAAATCAAATGCAGGCAATAATTGAAGACAGAGATGCTATGCCTGCGTGATGCAACAGCAAGCATGTTTATCATTAATAAACTGCAACACAGTTTGAAGCAGGGCTCCTGCTCACTTGGATGCTGCTGGGGAGCAGCAGTTCTAGGAGGAAAATAGGGAGCCTGAGCCACTGCTGGAGGATCTTCCAGCAGGGCAATAGGTAGCAGAGTTACCATGCCCAGCCATTGCTGGGCAGTGGCGAGTGCCTTAAGGATGAGTTTTAAAGAGTGTGTCTCAACCAGGTTGGAAAAGACTTTCAAGGTCATGGAGTCCAGCTACTAACCTCACTATCAAGCCCAACACTAAACCTTAAGTGCCATATCTATGACAGTTTATACTGTGTCACACTTTATATATGTCTATCATCTTTCAAACACCTCCAGGGATGAGGACTCCACCAAGTCCATGGGTAGCCCATTCTAGTGCTTCATGACCATTTCAGTGAAGATTTTCCTAATGTCCAACCTGAACATCCACTGGCACAACCTGAAGCCATTTCATCTTTTCCTATCACTTGTTAGTTGTGAGATGAGAGCAATACCCACCTATCTACAACTTCCCTAAGGTAGTTTTAGACAGCAATAAGGTCTCCCCTCAGCTGATCCTTTTCATCAGACTAAACAGCGTATGCTCCCTCAGCTGCTTCTTGTAAAGCTTGTTGTCTAGACCCAAAAGGTCTGTGAGCTCCACAAAAATACCCAGACATCAAATCCCACCTCTGTGGGCTGTATGATGATCCTCACACTGTGCATGGAGGGGCCGAATAGCACCAGTTCTAGAGGAACATATTTTTGCAATCAGACCTGTGCCCTCTATTCAGCTGCTGCCCGTTCGAAGCGATGAAACGTACAGAAATCCTGGGAAACAGCCCAATTTCTTTGTACTGGAAAACAGTTCTATTGAGGTGAAGATGTCCAAGGAAATCCTCGTGTGGGATAATTTGAGAGCAGTGAAGCAAAGCAGACCTGTACCAAGGTTGTCACCCTATAACAGAAATCACTGCTGGCACAAGGGGGATTTTCAGCAGCAGAAAAAAAAGAAAGCGGGGAAAGCCCTGCTCCTAAGAGTGCAGGCAGTGCTATTCTATCTCCCAGCAACATTCACCAAATATTAGGGACAAAGGTGAAGAGATGCTAAAGAACAAGAAATTCCTTACAGAGCCCATCCATTTCTACAAGTGAAGAAAAACATATGCAGTCAAAGATTAAATGCCTGTTTTAAGAAGCATTCACATGTACTTCAAGGAATAACTCCAATATAGAAAAACAAGAACAGAACATTTCTGAGAACTTCAATTAGTACAAGGTAACTTGGAAGCATTCCCATCCATCCTTAAATTTTCCAGTCTATCTTTTCTCTTTCATTTCATGTAGGGCTCTCAGAAAAGCTTTGCTACATCAAAGACACTTTTTGTCTTCTTTGTTCAAATGTATAAATTTGCCTACGAAAATTAGAAATATCATCAACAGTGAAAAATAATTTATTTGTAAAAGGAACTAACTTCTGTTTGAACTAGAGCTGGGAATTGAGATAATGTCTATGAATATGTGGAATGAATAGATGGAAGTATCTGAATTTATGGAAATACATGAATTCTTCTTTGCTGATAGAAAATTACAGTCAGGGCCCACTGAAAGTCAAATTAATATTCAAAATAATCTCATTCCCACACAGGAACCCAAAGAAACAATGGATCTTGTTTCCACTAAAATCAGTGGGGAAAACTCACCAAGTAGGTTTCTCAACAGAGGAGTGCAGCCAGCGTGACACCTCAGCTAACAGAGACTCACACCTTCCGCCTCTGCCCAAGAAGCTTTGTCACCTCTCGGAGTAGATTTGAGTTTATGATCCTATACCAGGTCCTTATTTTTCTGCTTTAAGTCACATACATAAAGCTTTGTGGGAACATTAGTAATTATACTTATCACTCAGAGGTCACCTTTTTAGATATATTTTCTAGATCTTCAATCTCCCTCTAAAGTAAGATGTTTTTCTTAATCAAGGTTGCCACAAGAGGCTCAAGCACTTGCAGTCTCGCATGGAGGAATATTAGTGCTACCAGACATTATTTTTTATTTCTCTTTCAAGTGCATTGATTTTTTTATCTATTTTATTCCAAGAAGTAGCTGTGGCATCTATTTTACATTCAGGGTCTGCCTCAGGAGTTGCAATAACTTAGAGCACTGGATACAAAAGCCAGTGTATAGCTGGAGCAGAGTTAGACTTGGAGTTGGTCCTGCCAGCTCAATGTCTTCAGCATCTGCTGAGAAGAGAGAAAATGTGGCATCTCGCTGCCTCCTGGGACAGCTGGGTGGCTGGGCCCAGAAGTCAGTGTCTCTGGGTACACACTAGGGATGATCAGCATTCCTTCCCAACAGGGCTGCTGTTTGATTTATTTATGTGGCAGTTACAACCAAACCAGCACAAGAGAGTATCTACAGAGCCATGGCAGGCATGCCAAAGGCTGGCAGCTTCTCCCCTTGATCTACAAGAAAGCTCCTCCTCTCAGAACTGATCCCAGACTGCGTAACGCAGAAGAGAAAGAGGCTTGACAAAGATTGCACAATTTGATTTTCGCCTGGTGGAGAGTCACGCTTGCATAAGAGGCGCAGAGAACGGGGCTTTGATGAATCGGACACCGATGCTTGCATGGGGACAAATCAATTTAGAAACGACGAGCAATGACCCAGCATTACAAAACAAACAATGCCAGTGGCTTGCAAACTCACAGCAACCTCTCATCCCAGCTCAAAACCTGCTGGCTCAAAACCATACTGCACTTTGTCACAGGAAGAGCCTGCTGGTGGCAAATCATGTCTGAGCTGTTCTTTGCCAGGGCAGTGGCTGGGCACAAACGTCAATAGATCAAAAACGATATAATAAAACAGTGCCAGGAAAAAAATAGGGCTTAAAGCCTCAGCCTCATTCTCCCTAGGGAAAATCAGGCTAGGATAAAACACTAAAATAACAGCTTCTCTTTCTCCAAGTCCTTTTCACCAGGCACATTCCAGCCATGGTGCTCTGTAAGCAGTATCTGTCTGATTTCAAGAACCCTTTTTCTTGAGAAGGGGTGTTGAGTTTTTTGGGCACCAAGAGGATGTGCCTCCTACCTGGTTATCTAGCAGCGCTTGGGGGCCATACAGTTATACACAGGAAGCTGCAGATGGGTCCAGTAGCCACACAGTAAAGAGGGAATAAGTCCGGGGAAGGTATCCAAGCCTAAAAGAAAAAAAGAAGAGAGGACAGCGTGTTTTTTCCTGGAGCTTGGGCAAAAAGAAAAGAGCAGGACCTAGGAAGAGACAGCAGAGAGAAAGCAGACCTGGAGTGAAAGTGAGGAGCTGGGATAAAAAAGCAAGCTCCATTGGTCCCTAATGACTTACACTTTAACTCAATGTTACTTAGAGACTGGTGGCTTCGGGAAAGAAACCACAAGTAATTAACCTTGATCTGCTCTCAGCTGAGAGCATTGGTTTTGCCAATAGGGTTTACATTAAGGGTTTACAACCAATACAGACAGACATGCATGAGGAAGCTCAAAGAAGTTGCAAAGATTGTCTGAAAATAAATTTATGATAGATAAATAGTGACAAAAAAGTTCATTATGTCTGGAACCACAGAGCTGGCACTGCAGCTGTCAAATCTCATGTAGATGTGACACTGGTCTGTGAAAGGAGGTGACGTTCTTCTGCCAAGATCACACCAGTGCTGCCTCCACGAGTGCAGGTCCTGAAGCCAGACAGTCTCAGTCTTTCCACTTCAAAGAAAGGGTGATTAAAGTCTTCAGTGGCACAGTATTTTAAGATGCTGATAATCAAATTCATAGTGGCATGTTCTGGGTAAAAGAAGAAACCTGTCAGGACCTCCTGTAACTTCTCGGGCACAGTTCTTCATAATTCCTGCTTCCTAAGTAGTGAGACTGTTCACATGGCCACGTGCCCAGCATTTCAGCCACAGACTTGTCTTGATCAGGGCAAACGGTCAACTTTGAAATAGGCAGTTCCAAGCCACATGTCAGTTAACTTCTCTTACATCTGTTCCCAAGCACAGACACAGAGTGGCCTCTCTAAACTGATCAGAGCAAACCCTGCCCCTGCCCTGCTTAGATGAATGTAAAGGTGTAAATCTGTGTCTGTGCAGGTGCTAACTTAGGGTTCAACAATTTCTGCTGATTCACTTGCATAACCTGATTGAGGAGATGCTGAGGTAGCTCTTATTCCTCATAAGGCCACAAGATAAAAATATCACTCTGGCTTTCTTTCAGCCTCCTCTGACATGGCACTATGTGGTGTGGGAGGCAGATAGGTCTCTCAGAAAAGGCACTTGAGACACTGTAATGTTAAGGAGTTTGAAAGGAAGCTCTTCCACACACATATAAAAACAGGCAACCAAGTAGAAGGATAACTGATCAACATTTGCGTTGCCCAAAGACTAGTCACCAGGTCCAGTGGAGGCCAGTCCTGGGATCTGTACCATGCAACATTCATCACTGATCTTGAAAAGCGGTGAATAGTGCAGTGACAGTGTTTGCCTATGCGACCAAATTATTCAGGATCATGAAATCTAACACTGACAGTGAAAAGCTCTGGAGGATCTTTTGAGACCGAGTTACTGACAATAAAGCAGAAGATGAAATTCAGTGAAAATATATCAGTGAAGGTAAAAAAAAGATCCCGAACGGCAAGTGAGTTGAGACAGTGAACAATTAGCTGTGAATTAGCTACCACCGCTCAGACAGTTCACAGAGCACTCTGGAAAAGCTGCTTGGGCCAAAAGGGAAGGACGCTAGGCTTGTGTGTGCAGGAACGGTCATCATACCCGGCAGGGAGACCCACAGTCCCTCATTTTGAGCAGTGAGTGTGTGTCCGACCCTGCATTTATAAAGGACACAGGAGAAAAAAACAAATGAAGAAGAAAGAAGTGAAACCCAGGGATGTTCCTGACACCGAGAGACCGGACAGACCAAGGTTATCTAGCTTTGACCGGCCATGAATGTCTACCCCAATGGTTTTGGAGACAAGCAGTCGGAGTTGCTGACTCCCTCTTTCTGGCATTGCAGTAAGAGAAGAAATTATTTTGAAGTACAGTTAAAATGATGGCTTGGAAGCACTTTTTCCCATGCAGGGATTTGTGCGCGTCAAAAGGCATGCGGAGTGTGTACGGTGGACAGCTCTGTCAGCAGGGCAGGCACAGCAGTCTGGCTATAATCAGTAGTTCGTGGTGGTCCACGAGCTGCTGGATGCTGTTGTGCCAGAAGCACTCAGTGCTGGACTGATTCTCACGTGCTTTGCTGTAGTGTGTATTGCTGGCCAGTGTTTTAGTGTTCAACAGGCTTTAAGAATAATTCTGGCCTCAGCAGAAAAGCTGCAGCAATCTGCTTCAAGTTCAGATCTAACACAATGCGGGAGATCTGCACAGGCTGGGTCAATGGGCAGAGGCTTAACAGGGCCAAGTGCAGGGTTCTACATTTTGGCCACAACAACCCCCTGCAGCTACAGGGGATGAGTCGCTGAAACACAGCCTGGCAGAGAGGCCAATGGCATCCTGGCTCGTATCAGCAATAGTGGGGCCAACAGGACTGGGAACATCATCCTCCCCCTGTACTGGGCACTGGGGAGGCCTCACCAGTACTGGAAGCAGTTCTGGGCCCCTCACCTCAAGAAGGAGTTTGATGGGCTGGAGCAGGTCCAGAGGAACAATGAGGCTGGGGCAGGGACTGGAAGGAAAGTCTGATGAGGAGAGGCTGAGGGAGCTGGGGGTATTTAGCCTAGAGAGAAAGAGACTCGGGGGGGGAACCTTATCGCTCTATAAGCTTCTGAAGGGAGGTTGTAGACAGGTGGGGCTTGGGCTCTTCTTCCAGGCAGCTAGTGACAAGAGGAGAGGGCAGGGCCAGAAGCTGCCAGGGGAGGTTTAGGTCAGATGTTAGGAAGCCCTTCCTCATGCAAAGAGTAATCAGACACTGGAATGGACTGCCCAGGGAGGTGGCGGAGTCCCCACCCCAGGAGGTCTTTAAAAAAAGACTGGGCCTGACACTTAGGGCCATGGTCTAGGTTGTGGTGACGTTAGGTCATGGGCTGGGTCTGATGATCTTGGAGATCTCTTCCAGCCTCAATAACTCTGTGTAATTCAGTCTGCCCAGTGCAGCTGTTTCATTGTCTTTATGGTGATGATCCCAGAACCATTTGATGAGTATCCAAAGTTAAGCCACAGCAGAACACACTTGCTGGTCACTGTGACCAAAACCAGGGCTCATCAGGCTCCAAGAAAGCAGCTCAAATGCTCTTCAGTATTCATCACTGAGTGCAGGGCTGTAACCCACCTGGCCTCAGCAGAAATGCTGCAGAAATCTGCTTCAAGTTCAGATCTAATACAATGCGGTAGAATGCAGCAAAGGAAAGCTTTACTTTCCCCCTGCACATAAAGCAAAGAGGGGGGAAAAAAGACCAGAATTATTCAAATACAAACATGTCCAGGAGCTTGGTTTATAGACAAAAACTCAGAGAAATAGATGAAAGCACATGCAGCAGAGCACTGAAAGGATGCACAATGAGAGGCCACCTTTGCTGCTCTGTCTCTGGAGGCCAGGCAGGAGGGACTGCTGCTGGTCCTGCTCACTGCTGATTTCCAAAGCCCTGCTTTCTCTTTGGGATGCTGAGGCAGCACTCAGCTCCCCTGTGTTTGGCTCTTCTGTATGCAGTGCTGAATTCCTTCTTTTTCTTTTTTTTCCAAGAGAGACACAATTAGAAATAACCCGTCAGAGTAAAATAACCAAACTCACACTCTGTCTAAAAGTCTGTTTCAAGAAGAAAGAAGATTGTGCGTGAAGAAGACGCTCACCGGTGAGGTTCGACATCAAAGGAATGTTTTGCATGGACTAAATAGAAGTATTCATTTTTCATACATGCACAGATTCACACTGACACCAGTTCCACTTTCATACGAGCACACTTTGTTTACTTAAAAGCTTGAAGGAAGGGAAAATGTCACAAATGCTCATGTAAGCCTGCATGTGCACCAATCGGACACATCCAGCATGGCTGTTTGTACAAGCAAAGATCTCCCAATAGGCCAAGAAGCATTCGCATAAATCATCTGCCCAATCATTTAGGAGGATGAATAATTCATCGAGAGGCAAATGTGTTCACAAGCAATTCATATGAAGAGCTCGCAGCTATGTTCAGGAAACAGATTTGATTTTCACTGTCTCTGTGAAACTGAACATGTTCTTCTTTAGGTCCCAACTTTCCTGAACCTAGAGCGATTCTGTAGCCCCATCTTTCAAAATATCACTGGTTGTCACCTATTGTGAGGTGCTAGTTAGTATGACACATCTAAATTACTTAATGGGAGTAATTTCATTTCTTCTTTATTTCTTATTTGTTGAGGCTGGTGATGGAGGTGCAAAACAGGTTTACTTGAGCTACACAGCTCAAAGATTCATGTGTGTTAGTAGAGTCTAAAGCACGTCCTTGCTCTGACCTGCAGCTTTTCTCTTTCTCCAGCTATGACATGATGAGGAAGAGCAAAAGTTTTTTGATGTCTATGTGGGATATGGGCTTTATGCCAGTCAGGCTCTACCTCTTACCCCCAGTCCTATTTGTACCTAAAGGTGGTGGGGTAGTGCTGGGACAGTCAGGCAGATGTGCTCCCTGAAGCGTTGGCTCTACCTCCTGCTCCAGCAGAGGCAAGGGGACAGTGTCAGTGTCCCCTTATCTACAGAAACAGCCTCTAGTAGGGAACTGACCGGTGAAAACAGTCAGCCAGGAGTCCTTGTGCCCTCAGGTACTTTTGATACCTCCTTCAGTCCAGATACTTTTGGGGAAAACCTTTGGGGTTTGGGTTTTTTATCTTCTTTTAACCCCTCAGTGTCAAGCACAGCAGAACCAGTCCAGTTCTCTTTAGTATTGCATTAGTGCAAAACACAAAGAGGAGCAAAAGGTTTCCTATGGGTATATATTCATCCTCAAAAAAAAAAGCCTCAAGTAATATTGCACACTCAACTACCAATATTCTCCAGGACCTATTTACAGGATCATTCCTAAACCTTTTGAAGAAAGCATTTCCAAGCAAAGCATGTTCGTCCTGCAGCTGCCCAGATCCCCACATCAAGCATTTCCAAAAATGAAAACTGCTTTTCTGCTGAGGAAACTCTCTCATGGAGGGGTGCGGCTTCTCTAGAAGATTACAGATCCAGTCCTATCCTTAGACTGCAGGAGAAAAATACACCCCATGGTCTGACCTGAAAGCTGCACTTGTCCTGCTGTCCAGCCACATGACTGGCTGCTGACAGACCACATATCCTTCTGCGTCCATGTCGAGTCCCTGATGTTCAGAAACGCTAATCACACTGGGAACTGGTGAAACACAATTACATTTTTCTCCTCATTAAACGTTACACGGAATCGTAACTCACACATATGAAATTGTTTTATACCTTTTTCCCTGTTTGCTGTGGTACTATTTCATGGTCTCAACAATGTAGGTTTAGCAAGGCTGTCTCTCCTGCAGAGCCAGTCAGCCACCAGTACCCTGCAATTTTAATGATCTAATCCAACAGCTAGCATGCTTTAATTTAAAGTTTTATTAACGACTACTTTCTACCCTCAAAGACTATATTAAAATTTGTTAATGGAATTGGAGATTATAAATGCCCCACTGCAAGGACCACTTGTGCTGTTCTGCACCACCCCCTTTAGAATTCAGAGCAATCCTATTAACTCTTCTTTATGTTTTGTATAGGTCATTTTGATTGCAGGTTTTTTGTGTACTTCCCTTATGAGATAGCGTTCCTCGAATCTAAGCATTTGAAAGAATATAATTTTACAAAAGATCACATATTTCAGATTCATTATCCTTCAATAGTGAGCTTAAAATTTAATTTCTTTGACTTACTGCAAATTTTTTTGAGTCTACCAAGGGAATGGAAATGAATTCCATGGGCAGTGTCAGACTGTGTGACAGAAATAACAGAATCCACCCCAACCACCATCGGAAACAGATAGGTGGAAGAAGAGGGAGGAGCACGCAAGGGTGTGTAGGTGTATAGTTGCAGGGTTGGGACAAAAAGAGGTCCTCTGCACACTGGGCAGAGTGATGCCCTTTGCACAAAACACATCACACTTTCACACACCTTATTACCTTTGCTAGCCTAGTCTTTTAAAATGCATCGTAAGACTCTTCTCTGGATCTTCCAGAGCGCACTTGTGCATCGGGGCCCCATGCTCAGCGTGCCGTGAACAGGCTCCCTCGTACCTATTATTTAGTTTATTTAAGGAGTCTGTAAAGCATCACCAATCTCTAAATCTCCACAGATCCCAGCACCCACAGTTACTGTTCACAGCATGTCTCAGGAAATGCACTATTAATCATTTGTTGTATAGACTTAATTTCTCACAATTCTTCCCTCTTTATTTTCTGTTGCTATTGTTCCTTTTCTCCTGCCTAAACATTTCAGCCACCCAGTGAAAAGGCAGAAACAACATCAGGTTCACAAGAAACCAAACAATCAATCAGCTCACCAGCTTCACAATGGGACTCAATGGGAGCAGCAGGGCAGCTGCCTGTTGTTTGAATATCATTCACCCAAAAGGCTTGGCCAGTGTACAGAAAAAGCAGTTATTCACAGGAAAAAGAGGTAGGTGAAGGACACAGAGGGGGATTTCTAAAGTGGAAATTTTTACATTAGAGAAGTTTACACTTGAACTACTCATCTGGTCTCCTTTTACAGCTGATGAAAAGACATTGAAACGTAGGGTGCAACTCATCTGACACATTTGAAATACCAGCTGAGGACAAAATGAATGAGCCGTGCAGTGAAGTGACCATTTCTTTCCAGCCTCCCCTAAAAATAGGCTCAACAGTTGAGTAGGGTACAGTGCAGACCTCAAAATCCAAGAGAAACATACTCCCTTCTATGTAGGGAGTGCTGTGATCAGATCCAGAAGGAAAGGGTTTTCCCTGCTGGCAGGCAAATCATACTGTCCCAAGCTCTAGATGGTCCAAGCTTTTTATGCCAACTGAGTACAATCACTGACAGGGAAGAACGCTGGACTAAGTGGAGGATTTGAGAGCCATGCAAACCCTTATACAGCAGATTTATTGATGGTCTGCCTCCTGCTTGGCTCTGGCAGCCCACAAAGCCAAACAAATCAGTGTTGATGGTGGGTTGTCTGTTGCTCTCCTTCTTCACCTTCATACTCATTGTTCTTCATACAGCTCAGTTAAGCCCTTTGTACGATTGGTGAGTTCCTCTACAGTTGTGACAGTCACATACTCAGTCCTTGTGTGACTTTTCCCTGTCCTCATCTCGCCAACGTTTAGGCTCTTGTAATCTGCAGTAGACTCTGGGACCAGCTCAATTTTCCCTTTATCTTCTGAAATCCTCCAAACTGTCAACACCTTTGCAGGGTAAGGCCTTCAAGCCCACCCGTGACAAGGATGATATTCCCATTACTGAGGCACCCTTCACTTGGGATCACTCATATTGCTTAGTAGAGGTGGGACTTCCCCTTCAGACTTAGTCTAACTCCTCTCCTCACAAAGTAGGGTAGACTTTCCTCTGGTTGATAGTACTTACTTAGCCCACTTTTCATTTCAAGCAGGCTATTTGCCACAGGGACATGCAACCCTTGTACACAGTAGAAGCACAGAGAAATATCACCTGGAGTTCCTTATCTCACTGCTATGTGACCTGAAATCAGTGACACTAAAATATTCAGTGGTGGGATGTACAGCAAAGTTGGATATTTCTCGTTCTCAATGATTCAACACATAGGCTGTTTACAGCTGCTGGATCCACTTCATCCCTTGCAGCCCCACCCCTGAATTTCACTGCTACTGGATCCAGCCCATTTGCACCTTGTGACCTTGTCCTTTTGGCAGCCTGTTACATGGTCAGGGAAGATGAGGCAGATGACTGTGTCAGGAGCTCACTGACCTCTGCATCCCTGCTTACACATGCCAGGACTTGTGCCATGATTTAACAGTCTCACCCACACCTAAGAGGCTGCACTAGATTGGTGTGTTTATTTGCTGGCTCCTTATACCCTACAGACCAGGGCATGGAAACCGTAGCACATGACTGCAGAATTCAAGTGGAGATGGCGTGAATTGTGAGCACGCAGTTCAGAATTTATCTTTTGTGAATATTTGTGTGTTAAAGTTACAGATTTGCTGTTTCACCATATTTGCAATAGCGCTGCTCAAATATTTGTGGAGACTGAACACAGCCTAATTGAAATTCAGTTGAATTCAAATTAATATTCATGATTTTTTTTTCCCTTCCACTCTTCATTTGGCTGTAAATGGAAGCAGCTTCCTGCTGTGGAGGGGGCAGCTGTAAGCTGGTCGACTCCTGTAAGGGTGAAAAGTTTGGCAATCCAATCTGAATTTCTTGGAACAGCCATACACTGCATGTCACTGCTATCTACAGCATTTGCATGTATTGACAGGCAGGTCTTGAGCTCAGTCAGTTTGTGCCAGTGTCAGGTGGGTGCTGGTTGCCGGAGATTCACAGCACCTCACTCAGCATCGCTACTTGCACCACCTGCTCCTTCCAAGTTGTCAACAGAGTGGTTGGGACTTCTCCAGGAAAGAAGGGCAGAGATTTGTGGCTCTCTTGAAGTAGAGAGGGATTTGGAGATGTCACTTATTTGTAGCAGGACTGAGCTCACCGAGACCCCAAGCCCTTCAATTGCTTCATGATCACAGGATCATGTGATTTCTATCAAAGCTGAGCTGATATTTTTAGTTGGAAGTGATGAAACCCCACACCTCTGTAAAGTCTCATTTCCAGACCTTATCCACTTTCCTGTGTCTTGTCAGACTGCTGCTCTCTGTCTGCCACTACGGAAATCTTGCACAGGGAGATTACAGAGATGCCTGGCACAGTAAAGCCGCCTTCCAGTCACCCAGGAAACATAAGAGATTTTTCTTCTTTTGGAAGAATGCGGAAATTAAACTGGAAACACTATATGGATGCAGCTCTATCCAGATAGACTCTCAGACTGTCAGAATGCAGATGTTCCAGTGGACTGTAACTGCTCACACGCTTTTCAGAGCATCCCAGGTAGTCTGAAAGTGCATCAGGTATTTATGGTTCCCAGTAAAGCACTAAGATAGAAATATTATAAACTACACATTTAAGAAGAAAAATACAAGTACGGTGAGAAATACCTAGAGACACGGCAATGCTTTGAAAGATTTTGGAATCATCCTGGAAGATTTTTTTCTGAAGACAGGTTTTTACTACCACCAACTCTCTATATAGTCACAAATACTGGTTGTTTTGCTCCTGATTTTTAATCTTTTATACGCCTCATGACTGCAACACCTAAAGGAAATGCAGGCAGGTGCAACAGCAAGACAGCTTTTCTGTTTGGGTACAGGATAGACCAAAGACAAGAACCCTGGCAGCAAAGAGACTTTACGACTCCCCGGCGCCGTACCCCTTACTTGCCTTAGCAAGGAGAAAAGCATAAGACAAATTTATCACACCTCTAAATACCAAAGAAGCTGAACATGGGTTTGAAAAAGTCACCATCGTGCTTCAGCTCCAGTCAGGCTTCTATCACCACAAATCATGGTTAGGGTTTCCCAAGTGCCATGTCCGCATTTCCATACCTTAGCAAGGTGCTGGAGATAACGGCAATGCCCTCCAGCTGTAAACCTCAACACTAAATGCCACAGTAGTGCAAAGAACAGCTGTGGGGGAAGGGATTCCCAGGATTTATAGAATATCCCTTTTTTCGGTGCTGTGATTTTTATAACAAGGTTTCACATTTGGGTGGAGAGTTTCCACTGTGTTTCATGAAAGCCCTGCCTAACCTAGAGAACAAGCACCACTGGGCTCCCCAAGCTGAGAGATCCCTCTAAGCCAGAAAATGCTTTCTGGCATCAAATGCTTCAGGGAAACATTTGGACCTCGAAAGTAAGTTGTTTAGAGGTAGCTCACCACCTAGTAAAACTTTTTTAGCTCCTTAAGTGTTTGTACCCTGAGAGTTGGGATGGTGACAGCACTACTGTGGTGAATTGTCACAAGCCAGAAACAGGCAATGGCCCAGGGGAACACGATCATCTGGATTGCATTCACAATCACCTCACTAGCTGGCTGTGTGTCTGGACATCTGACCTTCCTCCACAGCCAGAGACTGTTGTTAAGAAGACTTCTAGGGTCATGGGCTAGAAAGGGACCTCCGACCTCTGGATGTCACCTAGCCTGACCTCACCCCACCTTTCTGAGTTGCTTGTCTTACAGTGGAAGTAAATGTTATTTGAAGGCACAGCGAGATATCTTTTCAGAAGCAAACCTGAGGAGAATTGAATCATACCGTGTTCTGTGCCATAATATATGCACACAAAGGGCTGAGCAGGCAGCCTTAAATCTGAATAGTTTTTCTGCCTCAGTACATTTTCTATATTTCCACTTTAGCTACTCTTCCTCCTCCTCTGGGGAAATTTCTAAAGGAGTGCCAGGCAGAAGGTGTGAGACCGAGACATCTCGTAAGCTGCTGCCACCTGATCTCTGTGATCCTGAAGTCTTAAAAATGGAGAGGGACTGAGAAAGGGTAAAAGGAGCTAGTGAAGAGCAATCCAAGGTGCATGGATCCCCCCCATGCCCATGTACCCTCAGCATCAAAAGGATAGGTCCCAGCTAGTGGGAGTTTACCACACTGCATGCACTGACCACTTCACCTGTGTCTCTGGTACCAACAGGAGGCTCACCAGGCAGCGCTTTCTGGTTTTCTCTGTGCTTCTTACAAAACACAGGCAGAACAGTTGCTGCTGCCCTCCAGTCCTCTGATCCTACTCTTGCTTTGGCAGCAAGATGAATACTGTTGCAGCTCGCCCAGCAGCTCAGTCGCTGCATTATTAGGTTTCTTCAAAACCCCTGAATGTCCCATCTAGACCTGGTGACTTAATATTTTTTAAATTACCTATTTGCACCAGCACCTCTTCATTTGATACCTTAATCCTTAATAGCAACTCACCTTTATTACCAGAAAAGAGCAAGTCAAGAGCAGATTTCTCCCAACATCCCCCGAGGTGAGAACTTATGAAATGAAATCATTTCACTTCTCAGCTGTATCCTCATCTTCCTTAATTGTTCCCTTTAACCCCTGGGGAGCCAGCAGACCTGTCTCGTTCCTTTGCAGGCTTTCCTGTTTCTGGCAGACTTAAATTATCTATTGTTTGTTTTCATTCCTACCAGGTCTTGCCATTTCTTGTCGGCTTCCTGTTTCCCCTCTTTCATGCTGTATTTTCTGCCCCTGTTTATTGACCCTGTGAAGGTTAGATTTCCATTTTTTGAAGGACCATTGTATGCCCCAAACACCTTCCTGAACCCTGCCATTTACTTGTTTTCACTCCTGACTTCCTCCCAGACCCACGCAGGCAGTTGGAGACCCTTTGGTATCATGAGGTCCTGCTATAGCTAAGCATATGCTGAAATCTCATTAATGGCAATTAACGTTGAACATGTGGTTAAGTGCCTTGCAGAAAGCAGCTGTTTTGCTATGTCACTGCTTTAAAGAGCATCCATGCCAGATTTCAGAATTTTAATCTCTTTACTTCTGACTCTTGATGCTGTCAGCCAGCTTCCTCATTTTGCTCAAAGGTTAGCATCAGTGCGATAGGAATTGATCCTCTTCTTTCTTGAGGATGATGAACATAATTACATTCTTAACAAGTGAATTAATTTACAGTGCAATTTCTGTAACAATGAGCGCTCTCCCCACAATGTTCTGGAAGTGTCGCTGGGCTGATCACGCACAGGAGCCTGCCCCATGCTTCAGAATGAGTGAATCTTCTAAATTCTATTCCATGCCTTATTGGGACTTTAAAAATTATGTTGTATTAATCTATTGATGACAGTGGCCTCTTGGGTGTAAATTGGAGCAATTATGAAGGATCATGCAAATTAATCAATTATTTTCAGATTATTACATTTGAGCAGTAGTCTTGCTCTTCGATTTAGTTAAACTCTGCCTCTGAGTCAATTTTCAAACCTCCAAATTAAGCTATTTATTAGCTAAGAAGATCTGGGGAAAAAAAAGAAGTTACACACATTAATTGAATGGCAGAAGGGGTCATTTTTAAAAGGATTTAACACATAAACTGTGATATTTAAGACTGTACAAAAGTGCCAGTCCTGAACCCAGAGTGAGTGTTTTGCTTGGGATCGTGTAAAATAAAACATAAATATCAGTACAGCCACAATGTTGAAGTTGCAGTGGTTTAGTGGAGAGTCCTGATGCTGTGGAAGGATGAGTAATAGAGGGGACACTAGGGCCCAAGGGGACATACCTCACTGGGATGGTGGTGGGACTGCTGGCCTCATCATCATCCCCCAGGTTTCACAGAACAATCACACAGAATCACAGAACATTAGGCATTGGAAAGGACCTCAAAAGATCATCTAGTCCAATCCCCCTGACACAGCAGGATCATCTAGACAAAGTTGCACAGGTGCACATCCAGGCAGATTTTAAATGTCTCCAGAGATTGAGACTCCACAAACCCCCTGGGCAGCCTGTTCCAGTGCTCCGTCAGCCTCACTGTGAAGAAGTTCTTTCTTGTATTTATACAGAATCTTCTACATTTCAGCTTACACCCATTGCCCTCTGTCCTATCACTAGATGACATTGAGAAGAGCCAGGCTCCATCCTCCTGGCCCAGCTCCCTCAGCTTCTCCTCATAAGGGAGGTGTTACACTTCACTCATCATCCTCGTTGCTCTTCGCTGGACTCCCTCCTGTCCTTCTCGAACTGAGGGGCCCAGAACCGGACACAATACTCCAGATATGGTCTCACCAGGGCAGAGTAGAGGAGGAGAAGAACCTCTCTCGATCTGCTAAGCACCCCCATTCTGATCTACCCCAGGATACTGTTGGCCCTCCTGGCCACGAGAGCACTGGCTCATGGTCATCCTGCCATCTACTTTGACCCCCGGGGCCTTTTCTCCTATACCGCTCTCCAACAGGTCAGTCCCCAACCTATACTTGTACCTGGAGTTTTTCTTTCCCAGATATAGGACTCTACTCCTGTTACAGTTCATTACATTTCTCCCTGCCCACCTCTCCAGCCTCTCCAGGTCTTGCTGAATGGCAGTAGAGTCTGCTTTGTGTTATCAGCAAACTTGCCAACAGTGCACCCTAATCACTCGTCCAAGTCATCAATGAATAGATTGAACAGAACTGGTCCCAGCACTGACCCTTGGGGGACTCCACTAGATACAAGCCTCCAACTAGACTCTATCCCACTGACCACTACTCTCTGACTTCTATCGCGCAGCCAGTTCACGATCCACCTCACTACCTGATCATCTAGACCATACTACCTCAGTTTGGCTGCAAGGATGCTGTGGGAGACCGTGCCACATGCCTTACTCAAGTCAAAACAGACCGCATCCACTGCTCTGCCATCATCTATCCACCTGGTTATGCCCTCATAAAAGGCTATCACGTTGGTCAAGCATGACTTCCCTTTAGTGAATCCATGCTGACTCTCCCTAATGACCCTTTCCTTTACTGAAAGACTATGGAGAAGGTCGCACCAATCCTGCATCCCCAGGGAGTCCTGGGCTGGGGATAGAACCTCCTCAAAGCACCACAGATGCTCCTGTCCCAGTTCTTAACTTCCCCTCTGTGGCTTTAATAGTCCATCCATAATGGATTGTCATGGCTCTTCCAGACTAACCCAATTAATGCAAATACTCATGATAGCTAACAGGAAATACAATGAGAATTGGGAGGCCAGCTGATGAGCTTTTTGCCCACAGTCTCATGCCGGTGCAGGCAGAGAGAGGCATCACCACATCCCACCAGCTCTAACTGGGGAAGCTGCCTGGGAGGTTCTGCCCATGGCAGAGCAAAGCCCATCGCTTTTGCATGCTCCTGTCCTCTGCCCACCACTGAGGCAGAGGGGTTACAGGGTGGCTGAAGGCTTTTGAGTTTTAATTTAAGTGATTCTAAACCAGCTTTGAGTTTATAGCTAATAAGACATTAGTATGCTAATTAAATTATCCATGGAGTGGTATAAAGAGGCCTTCCTGAAGTTTAATGGCTGTGTAAAAGGTAACTCTACTTGTGATGTAATTAATTCATGGAACAATAAATGTAAAATTAGATTCTTATTAATATCGGAGAGGCTTTTCCTGCATTAGGAATGAAGTGGGGGGACTGGTCATTTTGCTTTCAATGTGGGAGAAAGGAGACAGCTTCTGACTGCAGAGTACCTCCCCACCCATGGCAACATCTCTGCATCCACATCTTCTCCATCTTGTCCACAAGACCCAAATGAAGATTTGCTCCCTACAGGAAGCTCCTGCAACCCACAGGCATCCTCCTTGTACCACATGGTGTGAAAGGAAGCACTTACAGAATGAACTCCCCTGAGCATGCTCTCTCCCAGAAGTGCTCAGACAAAGGATCATCCAGTTTTCAAGAGCAGAACTTCTGAAAAACTAAAAATGCACAGGACCAGAAAAAGAACCATCGGTTCCTCTAGAAAAGGCAGGTGCTTCAGCTAAACCCAGGCTTCCCCAGAGCCGTTAAATCCTCTGTTTCTTTCCTGGAAACTGAGAGATATGACTTCACAGCTACATGATATGTCAGAGAAGCTGCGCTGTCAGCAGAGCAGCTCTCCCAGCATAAATTGTGGAATCTGCTCTGTGATATCCTGGATATGACCCATCCAGTGACCCTCCACTAGTTGCTCTACCGCCTGTCCAGCCCCATGGCATTTGCAGGAATCTGCCATACCCAGAGGATTTCTAAACTCAAAAGCTGAGTTTCAGTTGCACATCATCTTCTCGCTGTCATCCAATGATAGGACAAGCGGCAATGGGTGTAATCTGGAACACAGGAGGTTCCACATAAATATGAGAAGGAACTTCTTCACAGTGAGGATGACAGAGCACTGGAACAGGCTGCCCAGGGGTGTTGTGGAGTCTCCTTCTCTGGAGACATTTAAAACCCACTTGGACATGTTCCTGTGTGACTGGATCTAGGGGATCCTGCTGTGGTAGGAGGGTTGGAATAGATGATCTTTTGAGATCCCTTTCAATTCCTAATGTTCTGTGATTCTGTGATCAAGGGGAAAGCAGAGCATCCCAGAAGCACGAAAATGAAAATACCTTCATTCTGCCTTCACCCACTGTCTCCTGCAATCCTGGGCTGCTGACAGACAGCATAGGGGCTTTCCCAGGCATTGGATTCTCCCACCCCACCTGCAGGATTTGAGGGCCTCCCCAGGCTGATCTATCCTGCAGAGGTGCAACAGTCACAGAGGAAAGATCTACCCACCTTCTTCATGCCCAGAGTGATACAGCAAATATTCTGAGAGGAAACATATCAGACATACCCTGTGGTTTTGTCCTAGCTGTAGGGAAAAGGAGGAGAGTTTCTGCGCAGCACCTTGCCAGGCTGAGCTGTTTCTGCTCCTGCTCAGCACCTCTCCTGGCTGCAGGTACTGCCTTTCTGTCCTGAGATTTCCTCCACTTGCACACAGGCATGTCTGCTCACCCACCACCTGCCAATGGTCAAAGCAATGCCAGGACAACAACTCGCATCATGCTCAGAGCTGACTGGCCAAAGCCCACAGACAATCACAGAATTGGTTTGCTTGGAAGAAATCTTTAAGATCATGAAGTCAAACCATTAACTCAGCACTGCCAGGTCACCACTAAGCCACATCTTTTCATTCCCTGCAGGGATGGGGATTCCACTACAGCACCAGCCATTCTGTCTCCAGGAGAAATGGCATCTGGGTGTACACTACCTCTTCCAGAGAGACTTTTGCACAGAGTAAGAGTCCGAGTAAGGCTGAGCCTCAAAGCTTCTTCTGTCTTCAGCTAAGATGAAGCCTTTCTATGATAAGCGTGACTTGCATCAGCCCTGGTCTGGGGCAGACCTGTCTGGAAAGGTAGATGAGGGTCAGCAAATTCCAGCTGAGCAGAAAGCTCTTCAAAACCAGTCAGAGTTTACTGAGCATCTCCCAAGAATAGAGGCAGAAAGCCCAGGACAAATGCCACAAGTGAAAACCAAATCTAGTATTTGTAAGGAGGCTGAGACTGCCTCCAGTGAAGAGGAATAGTACCTGTGGGCAGGGAACTCCTGGTATTACAGGCACCTTGGCAGCATCTAAGGGCTTGCCATGATCTGGCCACTCCAGGAATGAGCCAGTGTCCCTGGAAATCATTCTGCTAGCCAGGAGATGAGTAACAGTATCTCACCAAATGCAACTATTGAGTTTGTCCAACAAAGATGCAGGATGAGAAAGAGTGCAATATCTATCTTGTGCTATGGGACCATGCCAACACTTGCATTTCTCTCTGGTTGATGCTTCCTCCCAGAGATGCCCCTACTGACCTCACAGAGACCTCACACAGCAGTGATGCAGAAGAGAGCCAAGCACATTTCCAGACAGTCCTGTGCCATCAGGGGCTATGTTTTCCATGTCAAGTCCTCAATCCCTCACTGGGTTCCTGTAGAAATACTTTGGGCTAAGTGAGTGGATTGCAGTGAGGCTGGCAACCTGCAGAGCCTTTGCTCAGCTTCCTGACCACAATCCCACTGTTGGGCAGTCAAGGCTGGTTATTAGCAATTAATTGTCTTTGTGGCTGGTTTGTTACATCATCTTACCAGACCCATGACATGAAAGCTGAAAATCACCTTCCCTACAGCTCACTGCTCCAGAAAGGGGAAATCTCATACTCTTTCCAGCCCTGCTCCTCCCTTGTGCCTCTTAGCATGCTCAGGAGAGCAAAGCAGACAGCTTTTGCATGGACAATAGGGAGAGCAGGGTTTGTCTTTTTGCCAGATCATCAGCGACAGCACCTATTTGCACAACCAGAGCAGTGTCCAAGCAGCTCATGAGGTAGGAGGACAGCAGGACTTTATCCTGTGGTTGCAGCTCAGTGAAGCTCCTTTGAGTTGTAACCTGCAACCTGTTCCCAAATTTTGCAAATAGAAAAATCAAAACAGGACACAGGTGACAGCCACCAGAAATGCCAACTTTGAGGACATTGATCACACTGAACTTTGCAGAGTGCTGCAAAGTGAAGGCCACACAGTGCTTCTTCTCCCTGCTTCTCCTCTCCACACCTCCTGCTTCAGCAGCTTCTCCCTATGACGACTCTGATCCCTGCTCCAGGCAAGTGTCATTTCTGGAAGACTCTGGGCTCAGAGTAACCTCTGGAGTAATGTTCACTCCAGGATTCATGCTGAGGCCCAGAGTCACTCATGGCTCCCAGCCCGGGCTAAGAATTAAACCAGAGAAACAGAGGCACAAGAGGTCTTTGGTCATCACAAAACCAAGAAAGATTTGTGGCTAAAGAAGTGACACCTTGTTTTTTCTGACCCTGAACTCAGATGGATCCTCCAAACCTCAGACTGTGAGAAATTTCACGGCACAGGGCACAGAATATGCAATGGAGCAAAGCTGGCTCTCAAGACCCATGGTGCCATCAGCATCCTGGCAAAAGCCCAAAGCTTATCCAGAAAAGTTTGGAGCAGGTGGGCTTGCATAAATCTTTACAGAGTACATATCAGAGACAAGGATGGTATCTTCAGAGGGATCAGCTCCCAGGTTTCTTCAACACTGCCCCAGGATTTGCTCTGCAGAAATACAAGTGATAGTGGTGTGGGATAAATTCCTGCCCTGACAGCCCCACAATGGCAAAAGCAGTCCCCAGTTGCCACAGAATCTGCTTTTTCTTTTCCATTTTTGAAATTTTTATATCCCTACTAATAAATTATCCTATTAGGACATAACCATATTTTCTGCTTTCAGAGTCTCTCTTTTCTCTCCACAGAAAGCCTATTCAGGCAGTTTTGGGTTTGGTTTTTTTAAAAGAAAAACTATTACAAATCCCTGGCAAATCATTTCCCCATCTCAGACTTGAGAGGAGAAGCAGCATTCATTTCCTTTCCATTTCTGCACACATAAAACACTTCCCAGCTCTGGTCCATCCCCAGCTGACTCAGTGAGCTGGAGAAATGTGCATCGAGACACAAGTATGCGCAGAGTGCCCAAGGCTGAGGCAGCCTGGGGATGGTACTGGGGGTGGGAGGGAAACACTCGTGGGTCTTTTGTGTAATGTTCCTTGCCTCACCACAGGCAGGCGGGAGCAGGTGCTGCTCTCCTTTCCAGGTGGTTTCTTTGCCCCTTGACAACAGTTTTATGGCATTTTATAGCTGTTCTCTATGGGCTTCCTTTAAGAAAAAGGATGGGCAGGAGCTGGTTGGGTGCCTGGCCTTGTGCACCCCCTCCACCCCATCAGCACCCACTCTTGGGAAGGCAGGAGGAGCAGAAGAAGCAACCATGGGGGCTCTGGCCCCAGAAAGACACTCCTGCTGCTAGCCTGAGCTGGCAGAGAGCAGGAGCACATCTGATGGAAACTGCCTTTCCCCTGTCTTGTGTCCCCCACCACATTAGGTGGGGCTCTGGATATTGTTTCCAGAGCAGCCCACACCAGCAACTCCACAAATTTTTCATTTACCTTTGCTGTCCTGAATCTGCACTCATGGTCACAGTGTAGAGGAGGGGAGCTGAAACTGGTAACTGCCCAGCACACTTTCCTGGAGTCTTTTTCACCTGACTGAGCCCATTGTCTCCAAAAGCACAAGACAGCTTCCAGACAGTGCCATGCCCAGTACTGTGCTAAACTCCAGGTAGATGAAATCTATTACATTTTCCTTCCATCCAAAAAATAAATAAATAAATCCGTTATCTACCCGAAGAGAGACAGCAGGTTTATCTCACTTGATCGTCTTCTGGTGAAAGCACATTACATTTTATTCCATTTCTCACGTACATTTATGCACCTTCCTTCCCTTTCAGTTACTGCTTCCTCAGTCCTAAACCCATCCAGCAGGAATTTGGGGTTACACTTTTCTTCTTTAGCAGCAAGGCATTTGTTCTTCAGCCAGATGCCACTAATTAGATTATATCAGTTTTATTAAGAATATTTTCCTTCTCGTCCATGCACCTGTGACCCCATTCTCCCCATTGCTGCTCCTCCGCAGAGTCTCTGCACTCACTGCAGAGGGAAAGCTCAAACATCCTCAGGGCTTCAGTCTTCTGTAACTGACTTTAAAAACTATCTACAATGGTCTCTCTATTTTTTGCTTGTTGTGACTCTCATGCCTGCTGGCTTGTCTGCAGATCCAGGTGAGATGCTGCTCTCTCGCTGCACGGCACAGGGGAGACTGTCACCACGTTTCATAACAGCCACTGTGAGCCGGAGTCTGGTTTGGAAAAGAATTTCTTCCTTGCTTCTGCAGGGAAATTAATTTTTCTTAAATGTGCTGATGTGCAGATAATTTGCCTGTAGACCCAGCAGATTTGCAGTCAGCAGGATGCCAGGGTCAGTGCCAAAGAGTGGAGTGTCATGCCAGACGATGTCTAATATCTTCTGAGTGATGGGGCTTTGATCTTGGAAAGGTACCCAGTGCTATCAGTCCCCCAACCACAAGGTCCTCTGGAGACAGTCCGTGGGAGAGGAAAGGAGTGGCCAGCAGAACCCCACTGCACCCACCCCAGCAGTGAGGAGAGTCACAAGCAGAAGCCCTCTTCTCTACCAAGCAGTTTTGGTCCCAGTGTGCTCAACCCCCTCTCCAGTAGAAGGCTTTATGGGCTTCAGCCAGTTTCTAACACAATTCCCATGAATAAGCTGTCATGGCAGCCCACTGGCTTTGCAAAATGAGCTTGAATATCACAGCTCAAAGACAGAAAGCTCTGCTGACCCCGAGTAGGATGAAGTCCCTGGAGAGACTGGCCAAGTGGCTGTCGGTAACAGCTCTGCAGATATTCTTGCCAAAGGAAACCAGCTTTTAGAGGTCCTCTGGAAACAGCAGCTGACTCTCAGTCAGGAAGCCAGCTCAGCAAAGCCCTCGACCCTGCCATTTTTGGACTCTGCAAGTGCCTCCATCTCTATAGACTTCCACTTACCCAGATGGCTTTTGTCTTCAGCATCGTCACATCTGGTAGATGCTGTTTCAAATGTCTCTGAAAGGTGACTCTCCCAGGCATATTTTGATTCCCATATTCCCAGCGAGCTACTTCAACCAGCGTGGGTGCAGACCACCTATTCCTGCACCTAGAAACATCACTCTAAGAAAATGCAAGAAATAGAGTTTTGGGAATAAATACACATTACAAATCCCTCTGATTTTCTAGCACCTTCACCACTCTGCTTTTGGTCAAACTGAGCCTGTCTGTGAAACAGAAGATTTACCTAAATGTCACGTCCCCTAGCTTGTCAGCACGGAGGCACAGAGAGACACTTCTGCTCATGTTTGCATTGGGGTTGCCCTTAACTTCTGATCACAGTCATAACTTCCAGCTAGCCTGAGGAGAAGTGTTTGTTATGTGAACTTCAATTAAGAGATGTTAATTGGCAGGTTACCCCAGACTCCTGCTCTTGGGGATACCCTGTCACACAGACTCAGCAGGCTATTCAGATGATGCAGAGACGTGCAGGGTGAATTGGAAAATGGTGGGAAAGAGACCATCGTGGCAGAGGGCGAATTCTATGGAGAAGGACCATATCCAAGGCAGAGGAAGACACAGGTATGTGGGAAGGGAGCACATCCCATTGTGACCAGTCAGGGGAGAGGGATGCTGATAGGAGTCCCAGCCACAGCTGACCAACAGCCATCTGAAACAAAGCCCAGAGCAGAAATCCACATTCACACTGGCAGTATTCAAGAGTCCTTTTTGGGTCTGGTACTGCTTCGTTCTCACTGACTTTAAGTACTCACTGAATGTCTTGAGATCAGCCTTGAAAGACAGAGGTAGGTAGAAGGTGTGGAGAAAGTAGCTGGAAGCAATGGCAAATAGATCAACTCTTACTCCTGAAAAACAGACCTGTGTAAGTCATGTGTGGAAGTAGTGATGTTTTATTATGGAAAAATATTTCTGTGCTTACTCTTAGGTATCAATGAGAGGGATGATGTACAACCAGTGACACAAAGGACTAACCCAGCTACATAGCCTAAGAGCTGGGAACTGTTCTGTCAACAATAGGATGTCCCTGCTTGACACAATGAACAATGAAGGGACTTTCAAGAACAAGCAATACAGAACCTGTAAGGAAAAGAGCTGGGTTGGGTTTTTTTCCCAGTAATTGGACAAAAGATGTTTGTTCTACTACAAGACCTCATGGCACCAGTCAAAGCAGGTGAAGCTGAGTTTAATGTTCTCATTAAGGCAAGGAGATATTTTTTACTCACCTGAGAAAAATGTCTTTTCTAATAGATTTTGAGAGTTTGCATAGAGTGAAAATGCTGTGAATAAAGAGACAGCTTAATGGTTTCCAGGTTCTCCTTTCAAGTGCTGGTGTGCTCACACCCCTCTCCAAGTTGCTTAGCACAGGAGACATGCAGGTAAGTAGCCAGCAGAGGGGGAGGCTTTAGAGCACAACACTGTAAAGAATACTCAAAAGCAGTGCAACCAGAAGCACAGATTTCTGGGTGGTAGCCACTGCAGATCTACAGCACTGTCACAGAACCCATTTTAAGTTGTCAAATGAAAATGCTTTGAATAGACAGGCTGCCTCTCCAGGAAAGATCAGCTTTGATCCTGTTGGGGAATCAAGCAGCTATTGCAAAGATGCAAATTTATGAAATTCCAACACCTGGTGTGTTCCTGCATAGGGAGTATATTAAGAACTCATAACATCTAAGAGCACTCCCAGCAGTGGGGAATCCAACCAAATTGTTACTGTACGCTCCTTTCCCCAGAACCAGCTAGATCTGAAGCCTTTGCTGAACTCCCTGCCTCCCCTTGCCTCTTCCGTGAGATTTCTAAACTCAGGAAAGGTTTCAGTTTGCAAGCAGACAGCCCCTAAAGTCACAGGGTCTGGCAATAAGAAAAGAAAAGGTCTTTCTGCTCAGCTTTTACCACCTTTGTCACTCTGTCCTCAGAGGTTCTCCTGTCCTGCTCTGTTCACCCCAAACCTGTGGGTGTTTGGTTCCTAACCTAACATATAAAAGGAGCTGCTTGTGCCCTGCTCCAGCTTGCCATCCTAGCAGCTACAGACCTTTGAGGTCTGTCGGGGCATCCCACTCACACACCTGTCCCTATCACAGAGGGGACCAGCACCTCCTTGTGTACATAGCTCTCCACTCTGACAGCTATGCAACAGTTTACCTTCTGCTAGGGCCTCCTGGGAGAACCTGATACACAAAGGAGACCCCCAAGACTGGTCATACCTGACCAGACTCCCTGAAACACAGCTAGAAAAAGTAACTGGGAAACAAACCATGTAGGGATACTGGCACCAGCTGAAAGAGCAGCTAGGAGACAGCAGACATGGAGCCTGTGTTATGTCTTGTACTTCATGTTCCTTTCTCAAGGGAGGACACCTTCCAGGAGAAGGAAATATAGCTTTCCATTGACTGCCTCAGTACAGATATTATCAGCCCATTATAGGGTTTGGTGTCCCTTTCAGATGGGGATTCAATCTGCTCAAGGGATTTAGGGATGTCCCCTCACAGGTGAGTCAACCAAAAGGTCCATGCGGAGCATGGATGCCCCATTGCAGGCACTCTGGAGCTGCTTGACTCCCAACAGGCTGCTCTGAGACTCCCCAAAAGCCAGACCACTCAGGGAGGTTGGGACGCAAAGGGCAAAGCCCCTCTGTGAGGGGCAGTGGATGGAGACAAACTGCTCTCCAGAATGAATGAATGTCATTTCATGAATGTCATCAGACTTTGTCAGAGAGGTGACCTAATGGAAGACTCTCTTGGTCTTGTGCTGTGGTTGCAGAGGGCAGGTATGTTCTCCCAACAGCGATTCCACACTCTGGCAGCTACCCTGCCCCTCATCCCAGCTACCTTTTCAGGGGTCAGCATCTTCCTACTGGCAAGTATTAACATCCATGCCTTTTGGAGGCACGGTGGGACTGATTAGCTTTTGCCCTGCAGAAAGCAAAGTGGACCCCCTGTAACCTTGTTCTGTTTCCCCAGGAATGGACTTGGCCCCATGTTTCCTAAGTGGAGAGAGCAAGCACACTGGGAAGCACTTGCTGCTGAACCCAGGCTGATATTATTTGACCTTGGAGCAAGGTCATCCTGCATTGCCCCTGCACATTGCTAGGAAAGGCAAATCCATCGTGTTCAGCAAATCTCTTTGTATAACAGGCTCATTTCTTCTCAAAAATTCATTTCAGAGGGATTCAGTGGCATTGACAGAGGTGGCACTGGTAATTTCAGTGCTCATATTCAGGATGTAGCACTTCATCCTTTGTCCTACTGGTGGGTTAGCCTGTGAATTGCTCTGTGCTTCAAGTTGCAGAGCCTGAATTATTCTGACTGCAGGACATGGGTTGTTCACCAGAGCTCAGCTAGCTCCAAGATCACATTGGGGTTCAGCAGCAGCACAGAGAGCTTATAACTCCAATACTCATTTCAAGTTACTGTGGCTGCAAACAATGAAATCCTTGGAAAGCTTCATGTGGGTGCTAGAGTTCTGAAGAAAACCGAGACCTCCTCCAACACAACATGGTAGCTGATGTGTGGTACATCACTGAACCTCTAGCAGCATCCTTAGGAAAAAATAAGGGAAAAGGAGATGAAATAGTATGCTTTATTTTTACTGACATGAGAAGGTGATTGGTAAAAGAATTGGTCACAGTTGAGGCATGAGTCTTTCACAAATGGAGTCTCCCAAGGCTCATGCAGATGCATGTAGCCCTTGCACCCATCACAGTGTAAAGCCCTGGGGTAAAACCCAGCTGTTTCCTGCTCTAAGATGTGTAAGACCTGTCCTCAAATGCACAGCTCTTCAAATGCTATGTAGAGACCCCCATCACAGATGCAAATAAGGTGGAAAAGGAAATACCACTTGGACTCGTCAGGTGCAAGAGACCTGCGTACAACTGGAGGTCACCAGAGGTCCAGAAGTGGCTGCAGCAAATTGCAAATACTGCAAAGCAAGCATACTTCTAGGGTGGAAAGGGACCCATCCTCATCAGTTGTACTCCGCTGCAAAGTTGTTTCATGCTGGCAACACTCTTTGCATAGACCCCATGAACATGCTGCCCTGAGGAAATTAGAGCTTCCTCAGTAACTGCAGCACAGAAACCAGAGACCTGCACAGCAGCCTGTCTCCAGAGCCACCTCTCTGTCCAGTCCCTGCTTGTTTCTTATTGCTGCTAATTCCTTTCTAAAATAACTGGTTTACACAGGTTTGCAATAACAGGTTTGCAATCTTGTCACCTCTCTCTAAGCATATCTGCCCACTGCTGTCAGTCCAGCCAGTTTCTGCTGTTTTTCATGGGACTGGTGCAGAATTTCTCTGCCACATTCAGAGTCCAAACTGCATCTCCTGCATTATGCAGTGGCCAGGCTGCCTGGGGCAGGCCAGAAGGATCTCCTATACAGGTAGGCATGGAAGACTTTTCTATCCATTGTCCTAGTCTGCTTGGGGCAGCTCATGACCTGGAGGTCTCTCTCGTGAGAAACCACTCAGGATCCCATTTATTTCTGCAGCAAAATTTGAACTACAATTGCTGCCAACCCCAGACAACCAAGGATTCAGGTAATGGCAGGCTGAAGTACATGGTGCAACCTCAGGAGGCGAGTGGTTTCAGCAAGCACATTACTGCACGCTAAGCCTTTGCTATCCCTGCAGCTTCATCCCAGGAGGGCTTCTGGCAAAGAGATTTCACGAATACAGGAGCAAGAGGGGAAGCTGAGGGCTCCTGAAACACAGGCTTGTGCTTCTGCTATAATGAGCTTGCAGGCAGCACACCTCTATTCTTTAGCCATTTACCCTGTATATGTGGGAAACCTGCTCCTCCAGAGGTGCACAAGATTCCGTTACCCCAGTTCCATACTTATGCCTTCCCCTGTTACACCCAAACTGAGGATCCATCCAGCTCCTGTGTGATGGGGCCAAGGTGGGAAATGGAGATGGTTGATCTTGTGCCACATGCCAGCAAGCCAGATCTGCTGAGCATCCTGGTGCTCATCAGCTTCTTCACCAACAGGTGGTACACAGAGAGTCTCTCTGTTCCTTTGAAAGGATAGATTGTGGAAACATATCAGAGTGGTGGGGACAAAATCCCAGAAGAACAAGTTTGGGTGGACCATCCCAGAGGCCCTTCCAAAAAGAACTCCACTCATAACACAAGCTCAGCAGGGGGCAGAAGGCAATACTAGATTTTCACAGGGTGGGTCTGACACATGAAAAACACACGAGCCTAGAAAACAGCTCAGGAGCAGGGCAGATGCCCTGACTTGACATCCTGGACAGCGGTGAAGGCAGTGGCCTTGCTCCAAGCTAACACTGCCAATGCCAAGATGAAGGCACTGACAGCACACAAGTTCACATCATCAGACTATCCCCTGCGCCCTCAAGCTGGTGCCCCCTTCTGCTGTAAGCTGCATCCCCTTGTATCCTGGCCATGTCCCTTAGCAAGGGTCCCACTGTCACACCTTGTGGGGAGGTTTGAAGCTGAGGAGTCGGAAGGTTTGCATGCTGGGGGTCCTTGCTCCATGCACTCACACTCCTTGATCCTTCAGTCACGGCAGACACAGGCTCCAAGGGCTGTTCCCAATACCCACCCCACTTCTGGTGAGTAGCGCACAGCACACTGCAGCTGCAAGGATTACCTAAAAATAGCAAAGCTCAATGTCTGCTGCGAGGCATTTCCTCTTCTCACCCTCCTCCAGCCTCCTGGTCAGTTATCCCTGCCTTCCTACCCGACTTACACCCCTCAACACTTCCTATTCACTCAGTCCACCCCCCTACACCCAGGGCTGGGCAGTCCCTGCATAAATCCCATCTCATCTCTCTACTGGGCCTGTCACTTTCCATCACGGTCCCCAAGGTCTCTGGGACCCAGCACTGTACATGTCAGCTGAATTGCTTCCTTCTTGGGATTCAGGAAGGCAACACAGGCCTTTTCCTGCCCGGACTTGTGATTCCTCTGGGTCTGCAGCACACAACAGCAGCGATTTACAAACTTCTACCTGGTAGGCTGAGTGCTCGCTGCCCAAGGCCATTGCTCTCCAGGTGTTCGGCTCCTATTGAATTTGGCTTCGGGGGTTATTTTCCCCACAATACAGGAACTGTGTTCATCAGAACTGGTTTGCATGGTCGCTTCCTACCCACAGCTCTGGTCCTTTGTGTTTCACTTCACACTGGAGCTGTAGAAGATATACTTCTCTCAGTCAGGATTTATCTGCAAATGCAATTAGCAAGCTGCAATCCCCCCCACTTCCCCACCCCTTTTAAATCATCACTGCTCCACCACTTTGAATTTAGCATCATTTCTCATTCTCCTGAGTATCAAGAGATATCAAAAGCCTGTTGAGATCTGTACATAGATGAGAGGTTAACTCATAAACCAAACCACAGAAATTATTTATTTCCATTCTTTCTAACTTTGGGCAACTTTCTTTATCAAATATGCACCTGCTGGTTCCCAGACTGCAGACAGTGTGTCAGCCACACATTGAGCACAGCTGAAACAGGGCTGCTCAGCATCCAGCATATCCAGCTTTAGTCTCCTGCACCTTTGCATCAGGCTGAGCCTAATTTCCCAGGGCATCTGACTTGCTTTTCCTGCTGAGATTTGCCCTCTACTCCAAGTATTACTGAGCATTAATTTGAGTCACTAGACTCTGTTGGGATGAAAGGGTCAGGTATTAAAATTTTCAAAGGCAAGCAGGCAGCAAAGAGTTAAAATTCTGCAATTCCCAACAGGGCCCCTAACACAGCTCCTGATAAGCAAGGCTGGAGCTAGAGTCTGGAAAGTTTGTACCAGGATTTTCGGAGCAGCTATTATTTCCAAAAATACGAAGTCATTTCTTTGAAGAGAAAAAAAAAAAAAAGACAAGAAAAGAAAAACACAAGAGCTCTAATCTCCCTGCTGCAGAGTTTCACCTTCTGCCTCTCACTCCTTCTCCCAACACACTGCCAGCGCTGAGAAAACAGGTGGGAGGGGGAGCACAGTGCCTGGCACAGGTCTCCAATGGCATGTCCAACTGCAACACTGGCGAAGGGACAAAGGCAGGACCAGGAAGGTCCTTACACCAGGACCACAAAGCCATTGAACAATGAAGGTTATAGGAAGACATAGTGCCCATCCTGTTCACCAAAGCAGATAGCACTTGGCCTCAGAGAGGATGGCTGCCCAGTGATTCTCACGCTTTGGTTGCTCCAGGCTCACTCTGAGGAGCTCTTCAAAGAGGATCTGAGCCATGTGAGAGCCCTCCACGCCAACTCATCCTCCCACACAGCTCATCTCAGATCTGTTCAGCACAGCCTTTTACTTTCTTAAACCTTGGAGTTTATGAAGAGGAGTAAGGACTGACTCAATGCAGCACTCCCAGGTGACAGCAAGGATGCCTTCCTGCCCTCCCCACAGCTCCTTTGGAGCCAGGAATCACTCCCCACAACAAATTTATCTGTGGAAGAGCCAAACTGCTGGGTGTAGATGACAGAGGTGTCCCCAGCTCCAGTCCCAGCTTTGCCTCTGTGGTTACCTGGCCATGGGCAGCATCAAGCCCTTTCTCATAAGGACATCTAGTGGCACCATGACAGATGGCACGTTTAACCTTGGACACTCACATCTTTTTTTTTTTTTTTTTTTACCCTCAGACCCTCCAAATCTCTCCCACTAGCCCTTGCTGCTCATCCACATTCTGTCTAGTTCAAGGCAGAGGTATAGCTGGGGCAGTAGAAGTCAGAATCCTACCAGGAGATCCAGGGTCTCACAAGAGATCCTTGGGATGTTGCTGGCCACTGAGATGGCTCTCCAGGAGCAAGACCTGGCCAGTGCTAGGTTGAGCTGCCGCAAAAAGGTGCAAAAATCACATGCGCAAGCTTAGGAGTTTCCTGTCCCCTTCCAGAGATGTGGGCATACAAAACCTATGTCCTTGGGGTAAAAATGCATTAAAGGCAGCTAGAGAGCATGATGGGATGGTACTGGTGTAGGGGGTTCTGATGGGATGGTGGCAGCACATACCAGGACAGCACGGGAGACTTTGTTGTGCTCTGGGTCAGAGAAGCCCAGACTAGCCCAGTTCTCCTTTGTGCTAGCCCCTGCAGATCCAGAGACATGGAAGAAGGGTAAGGAGAGACGTAGGGAAATCCTTGAGCCCTGCAGAAAGAGGAATGAAGAATTTGCAGGTACCTACTGGAAGCAAACGAGTTCCAGCAGCAAAACCTGAGGTGCTTCTGCATTAGGTGTGCAGGGAGATGGGGCAAGAGTGGTGACCGCAGCAATGCTGCTCCCTGTTATCCCAAGTGCAGCCTTCCCGTTAATCACATTTAGTTTCTCTTAAGCTTTTTAAGTTCTTTAAAAAAACCTCCAGAAACACTGGCAAGTATTGCTGCAGAGAGAACCTGTTCAGACCACACCACTGAACTGTTGGAGAAGCTGACAAAGATCCAAGACATTCCAGAGCAGAACAACATGCCCATCGACATGGATGCTTATGGGAAACCAGGACCCATCTGCATACCAGCCCCACACACCTCAGTAAATTCATTCAGCTGTGGAACCAGAAGCCTGGGCTCTAGGCAGACATCTGACTCCGTAGAGCTATTTCCTAAGCAATCCTCTTCAGATGGTAATGACCATGGATAGCTTGGACTGGAAGAGCATTTCCATTACAGAAAGGGCACATCATCTTCTGCCTTTATTCAAATGAGAGCAGTAATGAAATCACTGCTGCCTAATACCCGACACACTTAGTTCAATATGTTCTTGCTTTTTTTGTTTTGTTTTTTTGCTTTTCTGTTTCATGGTCAACGTTTACGCATTGCTGTCAGAAAAATTGCTTTAATTTTCCATTCTGTTTCAACACCCTTTGCTCAAAACAAAAAGTATTATCCACTGAAGAACTGTGAATTGACTCCATCTAATATCTTAGGAGCAGAGCTAACACCAAATGGCATTCAGCTGCATTTTTAATGTACAGATGAAGTCATAGAAATCACTAAATTAGAGACTAGCTCATAATTTTTTCTTGCTAAAGCATATCCTGTATCTACAACCCTGACGCTTTCTCCCCTGCAGAACCTAGCTGTCACTTCTGCAATGATTTTCATTGGCTAGTACAAACATTTTAAGGCTTAGCATCAGTGGTGTGGATGAATGATTTTCTAGACTTCGTGTGGCTTCTTATATGTAGTGTCAGAACGAGTCTGATCTGCTGGTGCTTGTGGGGTTTTTGTTCTCTTTCTCTTTTCGCAGGTTTCTAATACTCAGATCCTTACTAGTGCATGTACTACTTTAATAATGTTTTGGGCTACATACAGCTTCCTGGGCAAATGCATCTACCCTTCCCGTAAGGACAAACTGATCAAGGCTTTTGTGCTGTCCTAGAAACAGCAACGATACCCTGAAAAACATAACTTTTACTGTTTTCTTCATTGCATCTCCCAGCACAACCCAACTGGTTGTTCAGCATACACTTAGGTTTACATCCGTTACACCAAATCTCTATTGCAGGTTCAGTAGTTTATTCTGTGCAAAAGCATGATCCCTCCAGACAACAGCACAGTAATAGATTCTCTGGGCTAAAATCGTGGGTAACCCTTGTTCTGGAGGAAATGTGTTGATTTTACCTTGGGGAGGAATTGAGAGCTGTCTGAAACCCCCTTCCTACTAGAGGCAGCTGAGGAATTGCTCTGAGCAGAGCCTATGGGGTTGGTGGGTGGGCAAGCAATTCAGCTGGGGAGCTTTCATTTTCTTCTACAGCAAATTAATTTGTCTCAAAACAGGCTTTTCCTTGTTTCACTCAAAGTATTCCTTTTTTTTTTCCTTTCCCCAATAAAATACAAGATGCCTGCCTGAAAAGCTGTGATGCATCAGCAACATCCATCTTCAACTACAGATGGCTCCCACAAGTGGTCCCACACACTGCTTGACAATCAACAGTCCCCAGGGTCTGGCTCCATCAAGAAGTTTAGAGAAACATAAAGAACAGAAGCCAGGGCAGCTAATTTGCTCCTGATTCCTCGTCTTTTGTCTGTGTTTGAACTCTGGGGACAAGCATTTATTTGGTGCTGGATCATACTCCTGTCCTCCCAGGGTACACAGAGGAGCAAGCAGAGCAACCTAGTTCTCCCTTGGGGCTGTGGCAGGAGAGCGAAATTAAGGAGCTGCCCAGTTGCTCAATAACCAAGCAGCAACTCGTGATGCCCTACAGCACTGCTCGGGGAGCTGCGGTTTGGGGGTAAGGCACAACTGAAAAGCTCAATGCCAGCACCACCCAGTGAGGGTGGAGAAACATGGCTCTTAACGTTCCAACGATGCAACAAGCTTTGAGGGTCCAAAGTCAACACAGATATCACCCCCAAGACCTAAGCCAGTGGAAGGTTTCTAGGGACCTAGAGATGGATCATGTGTGTATGCTTTCACCTGCAAGATCTCTGCTAGGTGTCCCAAAAGCTCTTCTATTTCCTGCTCACCAATCATACAATAACTGTGATGTCATAAGCCCAGACATTCTCAGTGTTACAGCCAGCAAGCTTCCAGAAATTTCCTAGTGAAAGATGATTCTTGCATATTTAATTCAGTGATAACCACACATTGAACTGGGCTTTTCAGTCTAATCAGAAGCAACGCACCTTCTCTTCAGCATCGCACGGTACATGGTGACCACTAGCAATCTTAGAAGATAATTCACAATATAGTAGGACTAGCCTGGTTGTGCAACTATGTCTGCACTTTATATGACCTACCTTCCTACCTCAGTTTTATTTTCTAAGGGATCAGCAAGGCCCACTTGCTCTTTAAGGGAAGGGGTGCCAGGAGCTGAGGGTAAACCCAGCACAAACAGTATTCTCATCAATAGGCGTAGTCCCTCAGCATCCAAAACAAGCATGTAGAGTCAGTCACTGGCAACAGAGTTTAAAAGCAGTCCCAGACTTACTCAACAGTGAACTGGGTCCAGGGTCCATCCACAAGCGCAGAAGGAGATGAAGCCAGAAAGGACCAAGCTAGCAGAAGTCCAAAGTCCTTTCAGGAGGTAATTTCACAAAAAACACCTGTCACATAGCTCAGAGGAAAAAGAAAGAGGTCCAAGGCTGGTTTTAAATAGGACCCCTGGGTGAACAAGCCCAGATGAAACTGACCAGGGCAATGAAGGTCTATTGGTGCAGACAGGACACTAAACCTACCAGAACCAGTGCCTTTTTTGTGATTTTGTTGCCTGTGCAATCGGAGATCCTCTGAGACTAGTGTTTTCTTAAGAGTATTTTTTCTAATGATGAGCATCTGAGCCAATTTCAATTTGAAGATGCACCTTTGGCAGCAGGAGACAATATCATGATGAGTTCAGTGATCCAGTCAGAAGAGAGGTCAAACAACCCTGATGCCAAAACCAACACTATCTAAACCCAAGGTGAGCTGGAGGACTGAAGTAAATAACTGCAACAAAAATAAGGGGTACAAACCACTCATAGATGCATGTAGTCTGGCACTCAGTTTTCCAGACCGGAAGCTCTCTGTGTGGTGGACACTGATGCCAAAAGGAAACCACAAGCACCCCCTGAATGTCCCCAGGGAAGACCACATCCTCACTTGACTAGTGCAGTGCCCCACAAGAGGGGAAAGACATGTCCTAAGCTCTAGGCACATTCTCACCATGAGTTCAGGCAACTGAGCAAGCAGGGAAGTGCATGTAGAAATGGTGGAAGGTATTTCCCTCCTCTCCCACATGGATGAGTGCTGTTGAGCCTGTAACTTGTGTTTAGGTGAGAGGGAATCTCTTCAATTATCATTTTAAGATGGATTCAGCACATCCCTAGGTGAGCAGTTTCAGAAGCTAATTACCTTTCCTCTGAAACATTTGTGTCTTAATTCCAATTTGAATTTTCTTACTTCAGCTCCACCTGTCAGCCACCAAATCTTGCCTTTGTCTGCTGGATTAAAGGACCCTCTGCTATCAGAAATCTCCTCCCTGGAGGGACTTAGGAGACCATGATCAAGTCACCTCTCAACTTGCTCTCTGATGAGCTAAATAGATTCAAGTCCTTAAGCCTATCATCACACAGCAGGTTTTTCAGACCTTTTCTTACTCTTGCAGCTCTGCTCTGAGCTCTCTGCAATGTTTTTTTATAATCCACGATAAAAGAGTGGATGCCCATCCTACCTAATAGCCCCTCAAAATACATAACTGTCACATTGGACTGGTGTCCTGCTTATCTGGCTTCCTAAGTCCACTTCAGCACCTCCAGTTTGGCTGAAACCCTCCCAAATCTCCATGTGTGAGTGAGACTCTTTGTCACAAGATTTGCAGCACCATGTCTTGCATTCCTAAAGGGCACAAGGCTTGTTTGTGTCCCACCACGCAAATCAGTGCACAACACAACTCCTGTAAACAGTGGTTTTCTCCCACTGTCACTGCTTCACATCTGGATGTAGATAAGGGTTGTGGATTAAAAACTGTCCTTCTGTGCTGACTTGGTCCTTGGTGTCAGTGCATCTTCTCCTCAGCCCAAACAAGTTCATGACTTACGCGTGAAGATGCGGTATGACAACACAGGCAGTACCACTATGGATTTGCCAACTGCTCATGGAGATTACCAACCCCGGGAAATGCTGCAGTGGTTATTTTGTTTACATCAGCTCTGTGATTCAGCCCCAGATAAATGAGAGGGCATGACTACACTCATTCCTGTGGTCCCAGCATCGACTCAGGCAGCTTTACACTGCAGCCCTAAAAATAATCAAAAATTAAGGGGAAAACAAGCCAATTTTGAGACTTTTTCAATTGTTTTCTTTCTCCTCATCTCCCCTCCCAGCAAGCTGCTATCTAGGACAGACAACCAGTGCATGAAATCACTTCTTCCGTCTCCTTTCCAAGGCCACTGGTTACTGGTCCAACCCAATGCAGAGGAGACAGCAGCTTTGCAGAAGGTAATTAGTGGTGCTGCCTTTAGTCCTGTCACGCCACACACGTGTGCACTCTGGCTCCAGGTGTCCTGGGGAACTGGGAGCAAGAGACAGCTGTAGCAGGTCCATCTGGGTTGGAGCGCCTGAGGATGAGCCGGGCTGTGAGGATGCACAGCTAAAGAATTAACAGGAATACGTCATTAGATGGATTCCCAACAGGGATGCCAGAAAGTATGCTTGGTCTGTGCATCTCGGTGACCCACTTCCAAACCTTCCTATTCCCTAAATGTAATCTCCTTCAATTTACAACCACTCTGCCTCTTCTCTGGCGTTCAGAAGCCATTATCACCATGTCTACCCCAAGCTCTCACTGCTGACTTTAGATGCCACTTCTTTTTACTGTAACAGTAATAAGCCATGTACGCGGCAAGTCAGCCAGCCAACCAGCTGTGCCTGCCTGCAGAAACACAGCAGCCAGCTCCTGAAATGCAGCAGGACAACAAAACAAAAGTTCTGGATCACTCAGATGAGAAGAGTTATCCAAGACCCCAGGCTCCTTAGTCTCTTGTGTCTGTTCCCCAATCTGTCCTGTCATCCTGGGAAATCCTATGGGACTGAAGCCTACCAGAAGGATTTACCAAGACTTAAAGATTTGGGTAGGAAAAGTGGAGGCTGGCCTATGTGGCATTTGAGTGGGAGTGCTGCAGTGTGGAAGGACTGACGGGAATGGCAGAAGACGGACAGAGGAATGACAAATGTGATGGCCCCCAAATGAGCAGTTCACCAAGATCACAGCACATCTCCACGTGCTTCACTAGAAATTAAGGCCAGACTTAGACAAGAGACAGAATAAAACAAGGTCTCTGCCAAAGCTGTTGAAGAAGCAAGAACAGGAAAATGAAGACAAGGACTGGAGCCATAAGATACCCAGAGAGACAGGCAAAAGGCAATGAGCAATAGGATAAGAGAAAAAGTCTTCCAGTTCTGCTAGAGCAAGTTTAGGTTAGACATGAAGAAAAATTTCACTGAAAAGGCCGTCGGGCCTTGGAACAGGCTGCCCAGGCAGGGCTGTTGAATTGCTATTCATGGACATGATTAAAAGTTGTGGAGATCTGAATCTTAGGGATAGGGATTAGCAGTGGCCTTGGTAGACTTCAGTTAATAGTTGTACTCAATGGTCTTGAAGGTCCTTTCCAACCTGAAGGATTCTGTGATTCCATGAATACATCAGCATGATGTCCAGCAACTCACAGAGGCGGCACAGGATAGACACACACTCAAGAGATCGTTACTCTTAGCTCACAAAGGGTATCAAAGTCTCACTCAAGAAGTACCTCCCATCCTAAGGCAAAACCAGAAGGCAGGAAGAGGATGTCACAACCAGCATCTCTAACGTCTCTCATGGCACAGCAAGTGCTGTGGAGTGATTATGTGGATAAACATGTCCTGGAGCTGGTGGATACGTGGGCAATGCAGATAAAACCAAGCTGGGAGGGAGTGTTGATCTGCTGGAGGGGAGGAAGATGCTTCAGAGAGATCTGGACAGGCTGGGTCAATGGACAGAGGCCAACAAGATGAGGTTTAACAGGGCCAAGTGCAGGGTCCTACACTTTGGCCACAATAACCACCTGCAGCTACAAACTGAGGGATGAGTGGCTGGAGAGCAGCCTGGCAGAGAGGGACCTGAGAGTACTGGTTGACAAGCAGTTGAGCATGAGCCAACAGTGGTAGCATGAAAGGCCAATGGCATCCTGGCTTGTGTCAGCAATAGTGTGGCCAGCAGGGCTAGGGATGTAATTTTCCCTCTCTATGGGGCACTGGTGAGGCCTCCCCCCGAGTACTGGGGTCAGTTCTGGGCCCCTCACTTGAAGAAAGAGATTAAGGAGTTGGAGCAGGTCCAGAGGAGCAATGAGGCTGAGGAACAAGCTGGAGGAAAAGTCTGGTGAGGAGAGGCTGAGGGAGCTGGGGGTGTTGGTTTGGAGAAGTGTAGACTCAGGGGGCACCTTCTCCCTCTCTTCAGCTCCCTGAAAGGAAGTTGTAGTCAGGTGGGGGTTGGGCTCTTCTCCCAGGCAACTCTCAACCTGAGGAGACGGCAGGACCTGAAGCTGCCAGGGGAGGGTTAGGCTGGATGTTAGGAGGAAGCTGTTCCTCATGGAAAAGATGATCAGATGCTGGAATTGGCTGCCCAGGGCAGTGGTGGAATCACCATCCCTGGAGGGATTTAAGGACGGACCGGATGTAGCATTTAGTGCCCAGGTCTAGGTAACTGTAATGAAGTTAGGTCATGGGCTGAGCCTGATTGTCTTACAGATCTTTTCCAGCCTCAGTAATTCTGTGGTTCTGTAATACAAGAATGCATGTGAGATAAATCACTTTAATTTTAAAATAAAATCTTTGTCTATTGTACAGACTTCTACTGAGCTTGTCTACATCAGTGGAGCTTTGTTGCTATGATGTAGTGGCAGAGATATTTTAGATTCCAGATGTTTTGAATTTTCTGTCTATTTGAAATAATAATGATAACAATAATGCATAACAAAATAATTCTTCTTTTTTTGTTTTGTTACCAAAATTGAATGTCTTCCCAATGTTTTGTGAATATATTCTAGTTACCATTATGTACAATGAAGCAGTGGATATGTACTGTCCTGGTTTATTCCTGCGGGGCACCCACTCCTCTGGAAAATTATCTTCCCTGTCTAAAAGAGTTTCCAATTGCAAAAATGATGATGGTGCTGGTGATTATGATAACTGTTTCTGCGAGGAAAAAGAAATATGATACAGAACTGTGCTGAACTACAGGCAGATCTGAGAGCGCATTTCAGAAATAATTTAAATTAAAAGTATTAAGAACATATGTTGTTGTTATTCAAACAGTCACAAATTGCAGCTGAACCATGCAATAATCAATTACGGAGTTCAATAGAAATATAATTAATTGATTATTTATTCTCTGGTTTCAGGTTAGGATACAATTGTTTCAACAGATGTGCCAGCAAAGGCTGGCTGCCCAAAGCGCCTCAGAAGAGACAGACATGCCCAGGAGCAGGACAGGTGAATGCAAGACCTCACCATCTCAGACTACTAGTTTTCCCTACCCAAGGCCTCCTCCAGTACATGAAAACTTGGAAGCTCCTCTGTCTCCGCCGCTTTAACTGCTGAGCAGACCATTTTGGCTTTACTCACAACAGTCTGTGGCTTCAGTCCCCTTAATAACATCAGCATCGGTTATTTTCTGAAAGTGCAGCTCTTTATGGAAGCGGCCCAATAAAAACAGATTCCTCGGTTTCAGCCAAAGAAAAAATGCTCACTAATGAAGACCAGCCAAAGAAAATGACCATTACTTATTTTATTTCATTCCATTCCTAACTTAAATTCAAGAGCTATTTTAGAGAGTTCATATTACAGGATCTTTGAAGCATCTGTACTATTCTCCAGTGAGGGCACAGGGTACATGAAACTGCCGATACCTAATGCCAGATTTGTTAGTGGATGTGACATTAACTCACATTAATCATAAGCTTCTTTTATTGTACCTAGTCAGAAGCCTGCTCTCTGTTCAAAAGGGAAGTGGTGTACGTTTGTGTAGGATGAAGTATCTTCTTTACGGGCATGTGTCCAATTGAGGACAATAGAAATTTGCTGCTGCCCAGGCTCCCTATACATCCTTTCAGACATGGCCATGACAAAACCCCATGTGATCATACAACTGCAGTAATAAGAGGCTAGAAGTTACAACAGGGCAATTACGCCGTTGTGTAGGCAGTTTCTGCAGCTGCTACGCACGACACAAAAGTGGTCCGGCACAGAGGAAGGGCTATTTCACTGGTATTATTTCTTTTTCTTAAAAATCATTAGCTCTAAAGAGTCAGATGTGCTGCTCATACATGCTCTACCATACGGCAGTACTTTCCTTTACAGCCATGCCATTAACCCATTGTTAGACTGTCTGCCTCTAAAAACTCCCCAAACCAAAAAAACCCCAAAGTGGACCTGCAGACAAGTGCCTTTACGATGCCATCTTGGTTTTTTGACCGACATTTTCAGAAGCCAGAGAAATACAAGTTTTGCATGAAGACATTTGCCATCCAGAGTGTTTCATCTGCTTTATCATCAAGGATTATAGGTCAGAAGCTGGGCTCCAAATGTGTTACCTACTGCTTGGCATGCATTAGTCATCCTTCCCCTCTCGAAATCACTGTGAAAGGCGCCCGATGAGAGGGCATGAATAGCAAATAGCATGTGCTGGAAAGGAGCAGGCAGCACGCGCGGTGGGGAGGCTGAAATGTGTTCATCCAAAGTATCAGGCAAACACATTCGCACACCAAAGAAATCAGGGTGTATTCACAAATCGAACAAAAGGTGGAAATTCAGGATAAATTAGTTCCCTTGATGACACGTGATAAGAGACACCCTCAATCTACCTTCTCCCTCCTGCTTGCCAAGCTTGAGGGCTGGGCTGCTGATGGCCAGCAGCTGGCTCTCTGAGGGCTACTTCCTCCTTCCAAGATGCACTTGGCTTGGCCATGTGGCACCCACCTCCGTAGAGATGCTCCTGCATAGCCACTCACTTTTCCCCACCTTGGGGAAAAACAATTGTGGATGCTGATGCTCTCTTTTTAATGCACAGTGGTGCTCTGCCATTGCATCTAGCATGCCCCATGCTTCCTAAAAATGCCAGATTCAAATGCTACATTTGACCCAAGCTGAAGCTGAAGATTCCTCCAGGCCAAAGCAGGAGCTCAGCAGGATTTCAGGGGCTGGCAACCACAAGAGAATGGGCTTTCCTGCCCATCCCTGGGCTTTGCAGAGCTGCTCTCCTTTCTTTGCTGAAGTGAGGGAGCAAAAATCACTTCATTCAAACCCAAAAGCCCAGTGGAGTTGCTACAAAGCCTCACCTTACCCAGGGTGCTGCTCTTTGCAAGCACCCTTCAAGGCCCTTCTGCTTACCTGCCAGCAACAAACAAAATGCTGAGAGCTCATTATTTGGCTCAGAGCATCAGTAAAGATTCCCCATGATCTCACACAGAGGCTGAATCATAATCGAAAGGAATAAATGAACACAGGCCCCCAGTGAGTGCACTCACATTAGCCAGAAGGGAAGGGAGCAGTGTGAGAGATGGAAGAGCCAACACCAAATGCTGCTTCATTCCGAGCACCAATGAACTGGCAGCTTCCCCAATGGGATCCTGGGGGTGAACCTGCCCAGGCAACCAGCTTGACCCCCATGCTGCTGCACATGGGGCTCTGCGCAGGAGGTGCGCATGGATGGACTGTGCCCCTAGGGTGGGCTGAAGCTTTCATTGTCTCCCTGTGGTAGAGGAAACCTTGGGTGCTGCCAGGTCCCTGCCTGCAATGCCACTAGGTGTGGAGTGCCAGCAGCAGCTGGGCTGGGGGGTCACCCAGACACTCAACACAACCTGGCCAGCTGTGGTATTATGACAGGAGGCTGCTCCCACCCAAAATGCCACATTAGTGACACTCCAGACTCATGAATCCTGCTGCCAAATATAGGTGAATGCAGCCAGGCTCAGCTCTGCTGTGCATGAAACAGCAGAGAAAATCAAACCCCTGATCTGGCAGCAGGTCAGCAACTCCATCTGGGACCCTGGGAAGCAGAGGGTTCAATGAGGAGGCATAGCTGCTGTGCCCATGCATGACCACCCCTGAGCAAAGAGGCATTTACAAGCACCATGCTGTAGTGTTTCATCATCTCAGCGATGCTGAGGGCAGAAGGATCACTGTCTTCTTCCTGCCTGCCTGGAGGGCATGGGCCAGCCAGCTTAACCAAAGCACTTTGCATCCAGCCCATGTCTTACAGGTCAGCTTTCACAGGGATGTTTTTTTCAGAAGCAGAACCGTTCTAATTTACAGTCCTTACATGTATGGAGACCTGACATTTCTCCAAATGGCTCTTTCCAATGGGTAATTCTGCACTTCATGAAAATTTGTTTGCCCTTCCTAATCTTCATTGCTGGTGCAGCCTTTTGTGCATCTCTGCCCTGGCTGCAATCAAAGGACTTCTCTCTGTGTCTGATCCCGACAACCTTAACATTTGTAGGGGCTTTGGTACCTGCCTTTATAATCTTGCGGAGGAGTCCTCAAGTGGCCCGTGCATACGGATGAGTCTCCTTTGACTCAGAATAGAGGGCCACAGCTGTGTTCATTTCCACAGCATAGCACAGCGACCTACATCAACTTGGAATGAGGGCTCATCTTTTCCAGGCATCCCGCAGTCAGATACCCAGCAATGAATCCAGGGCAGCCTGACAAGGCAGCTTTTCAAAACCAGTGTCTGTGGGTCATCTGGATTGCAGGAGGCAAAAGTGCGGGTCACACTATTTGAGCACGTTCCACTTGAAGTGTCTGTCTTCAGTGTGACTTATCTCCTTAGCAAATTATCATAATTTCCTCTTTCTACCTTCTGTTCCTCTTTGTAACAGGTTTCCCTTCAATCCTCACTACTGGAAGTGGAGATTCAGAGACCCAGGGCTACAGCAAGATGTGTCTCCTCAAACACTGGAGCAGCAATTGCCCCACCATCTCTTGCCCAACACTTGTAACTGCTTTTCTTGTCTCCTCAAGAGCTACAGGCACGAGAGCAGAGGTAACTTAGTGGTGCAGTGCTGGAGCCACCAGTCATTGTGCCAGTCTCCCCAGATGAGACATTTGTGATTGTGCTGGTGCCTTGGCCATCAGGACATCTCCATCTCCTGCAGCAGAGTGCCGCAGCAAAATAACTGTATATATGAATAAATCATCAGAGGCCTGATCAGAGGGCTTAATCCCAGAAAAGTTATCAAATATTTATTTTAAAGCAGAGAAATAAATAGATGAAAACACTGATGGAGGACGTTCTGCCCTCACATTAATCCATTTGCTGGGCACTGCTCAGTGACTGGGGGAGCACACAGCCAATGTGGCCAACAGCACTGGTGGCTCATCAAGGACACCAGCCAGGAGCCACCAGCCCTCTGAAGAGGGCACAAATCCTCCTGCCTCCCAACAGCCTGCCAGACAGCTTCTGCTCTGTGCCCAACACTGTATCACTTCTCTCTCCAGGAGCCTTCCAGGCTTTGTTAATATTGAGATGCCCAGGTCTGGAAACACCATCATCATTAGGATCAGGCTACTACTTGTGCAATATTAACTGCTGGAGAACCTCCTGGCCAGATGAGTGGGAATACATCACTCAGAGTGGTGATATCCAGGGAGACCCATCCCTTACCCTGCCAGAAAATCCCAAATGTACTTCCACCTTGCTGAGGTAATGTATTGAACGTGGTAAATGAGTGGTTTCTGCTTCATGCATCTTGAGAGTCCACGTGAACCTGGCTGAGGCACCTGTGATGTGATCTGAACCATTGTGCACCATTCATTCACACTTCGCCATGCTGGGAAAATAAATCTCACCGCAGATACCGAATCAAAGCATCTCTAACCAGCTTGCAGTGCCTATGGTTATTCGAGGGATCAATCAGGGCTATGAAATACTGTCTCTCCCAAATCAATGGACTCAACTAAAAGGCACCTATTCATTATTTGAGCTCAAGCTCGGCCTCATTGCACCAGCAGAACAAAAGCCTGCCTGATAATGATAACTACAAGACGGCAGCTGGGGAAAAGAATTGTCCACCCTACGCAGGGTGTTATGATGGGAGACATCAACTGCGCCACAGTTCCCAGGGCCTCAGTGCTCACCAATCTCAAATCCATGCTGCTGGAAACAGTATTTCATACCTAAGGATCAGTATCTTTTCCTTTGGCACCTCCGCAGACTGTGTTAAATATGGACGTTTTGTATTCGGTTGCACTGAGGCATAAGGATGTGTGACACAAAATACAACAACCTACCAGGAGATGCCTTCCTCTGTTTATTGCCTGTGTGGGAGTAAAGCAGCTGACACCACTTTTACTACCTTGTAAAATTTCCTAAAGAACAATGTTTTGTGGGGAGTATTTTCATTCCGCACGTTTCGTACAGGCTTAGCAGTAACAGAACTTCTATGGGTGGATTCACCTCTCTTCCAGGCAAAAAAAATTTTCCAGATTTTGATGCAGTGCCTCTTAGCTCGCTCTTCCCACTCATGATGTCCTGTCCTCTTATGCAGACACTTCTGGTCTCCTGCCCTCAGTTAGTCTGTTGTCTCTGGTCAAACCCTACATGTCTGTATGATCAGCATCTCAAGGCAAAAAAAAAATAAAAAGAAAAAAAGAAAAGCCAACAAAACAACTTTCTAAATTATTTGCAACCATCCCCGTCCCAGCCATCCCTCCTCACACCACATCCTGCACACATTCTTTGCGCTCAGGATGTAGGTGATATGGGAGATGGCATCACCCTGGTCCAGGAACGATCATCAGTGAAGGCATTCTTGTGGACAACTGAATAAAATTTTTCTGGATCCACGTGCTTTCTCAGATGCAGTAGATGTACCAACCCCTTCCCAAGATGATCACCAAGGCTCCAAGCACAGTACCATGAAGCGACTTAGACCACACTGGGTGTAACGTCCTGCTTTTGCCAATTTATGTGGAGGCAGATATTTTTGTGTTGGAGAGAGTGCAGTGTAAAGTCATTTAGACAATAAAGGAGTGACAGGATTTCCACAAGAGAAGAGATTAACCGAAGTGGGATTATTTTGTTCTGAGAGAAGATGATTAAGAGGTGGCATGATTGAAGTATTTAAACTGGCTCAGGGTTATTATCAAATTAAGCTGTGTTGGAGATTGCTGGGCAGCCGCCACTCAAGGGTAGAGCAGAGGGCTTTGCAGCAGCCCCTCTCATAGCAGAGGGCATCGTTTTGTAGGAGAGCCATGAATGGAGTAAGTAGATCTGCTGCTGTGTGCCATCAGACAGAGGTTTGGGTGGGCTGGAGAGCTGCCTATTGCTTACAGATTATCTTAACCTTGGCACCATCCTTGTATGAGCATCAAGATCCAATGTACGTATATCTATTATCCCCCGTGCTTTTAGATGAATGGTTTCATCATCTGCAGCAGCTCCGTCCTTCATTCTTGCAAATTACTGTGAACTCATGTACCTCTGTCACCTCTTCTCTCCAGTCTGACAGGACTAGTGCTGGTAAACATTTGCCAAGTGAGAAGATGTACCAAGGTCTTGTACCTTTTCTGTATTCCTGGCACAGCCCTGACTTATGCATCACTGCATGGTGTTTCTGCTTCTCTCCAGCACCAGCTCCACACTTGTTCCTGCCTCACCAGTCCTATTGCACTATTTTGGATTCTCTGCCATGCCCACCACACTAAAGCCATGCCAGTCCTCTAAAACCTTCAGAGCAGACCAAGTGGTTTTCTTGGATTAGCCAGAATGGTTTTGTAGGGGGTTAACTGAAAGCCTTCCTCTCATCCCTAAGATTTTTGTTCAGGATCACAATCAGATTTCAGTCTCTTCCTGAAGCTTCAGCACCCATAATTGCAAAACTGGCTCTTCAGACCTTGATGAGCTGCCGATTCCTCTGTGGTTTCACCTCGTTTCCTGTGCTGCAGTTAAGAAGCTCTTTCTCATATGCATCATTTTCATGTCGAGTGTAGCACTCCTCAGATTTCTTCAATGGGACTTCAAAATTATTCTCTTCTTCCTGAGTTAACTAGAGTGTGTGCAACTATCAAGTTAATTCAAGCCCCACTATTGTCAGCTCAAAGGCTGCTTTTTAGTTTCTTCTGGTCAGCCCCTGGTTTTGATCTTTTCCAGCTGTTTATCACACTTCAAGGGAACTATAGCTGACTGCTGAGAGAGCTTTAGCTGTCTCTGTCAACCCAAATTTCATGTTGTTCTGTATTTCTGGACACATTTGGTCTAAAGTAATCACGCACCACTAAAGCTGTTTCCCATATTGTCTTCTGTGTCTAAATCTCACAGGCCATGCGTAACACAAGACTTGCACGCTGCTATCCTGCTCTTCTGCAGGCTCATCCTCCAATGTGTTGCTACAAAGGAGCTCACACAAATACGTGCTTCATCCCCGGGGTACCTGAAGGTAAACCCATTTCACTCTATTATCCATACAGAGGTAATTTTGATTTACACTGGACTTGTTTGCACAGACAGACCTGCTCCTCCAGGCCAGGTTGCCCCCAGATTCACCCTGTACCTCCTGCTCCTTTCTGCCCCTCCATAACTCAGAAAGGAGATATTGCCGTGGCACACTGCTTTCTCAATCCTGGACCACACTGCAAGTCACCAGAGCTATTACTGGCTGCAGATGGATGAATGATGAAGGTGGGGAGCAGAGGAGATGCAGTGCTCCCTGGAGCACCCATCAGTCCTCCTCTGGTGAGGAACACGGATGCACAAGCCAAACATGTATGAGCATCCCACAAGAGCCTAAATATTTTTGTCTCTTGCTGTAGCAGCAAGCAGGGTAGATCAGAAGAATCTCACCCCAGAGGTGATTTTGTCTACCCATTCATTCACAGACTGTCTAGACAACTAGTCTGCAGGTGACAGCCATGTTGGCAGCATCCACAGTATCATCTCAGCCTCATCCATGTGCTCAGACTGCAGCAGGTTCATCCTGTCTCCCCACATACACCAACCCTGCCTGAGATCATAGGTCCCAAAACAACTTTGGGCTTTGCCTGAGGATGGGGGCAGCTTTAAAAAACGAGCTTCATTTTTGATTGACAGCAGTGTTGTCTTCATGAGAGCATGAGCAAAGGGTATAAACTCAAACAGGCTCACCTCCTTATGCAGGAGCAGTCTCCAAGCTGCCTTCTGCCTCATGTGGAGAGATCAGGCCTGATGCCTGGGAGGATGGGTAAACAGCTCATCAGAGCTCATCAACATCTGTACAGCCTATCTGGGAAACACACTGTGAATGCTTAAAAAGGGCACCGGAGCACGAAAAACGGTTCTGCCCCGTTGGGCTGGTAACAAAAGCAATTAGCTGGCGGAGGTGAGAACTGGGAGTTTGGGCTCTGCTTATACAGCTGATTAGGGGATCATCTGTCAGTCTTGGCCTCTCCTCGAAGCAATTCCCCAGCTAAGGCTACAAGCCAGAGAAGAGAAAAGCTCCAAAAGGCCAAGATTTGGCATCCCTCTGCAAGACTGAGGAGTTCACACCGTGTCTGCTGCTTCATGTGAGGGACAGGCCAATGAGTTTGCACACTTGGAGCCACTGGGAAGGAGCTACAGAGGATGGGGTGTTTTTAAAACTTATTTCCACAAAACTGTCATCAGCTCTACCAGGACATTCATTCCAGTTCATCTCAATCTCACTTTTACCATTACCTTGCTGGAGCTCCACCTGCCCGACGACAGCAGCTCCAGGACTCCTTCTTGCAGAGCAAGGCAGGAAAAGCCATGCCTGGTCCATGCAGTCACTACTGTCTGGCAAGTGCACACCACTCACATCCAGCTTGTTCCCTTGTTCAAACCACCAGCACAGGCTCCTTCTTGCTCCACCAGGTGGACATCAAGTCTCTCAGTGCCTTTAGCATGTCTCTGTTCTTCTCTTGCATTGGGCAGAAGCCACTGACAAGCTGCTCCTATGGATATGCATTGAAGTCATCCTCATGGAAATAACTAATCATTCTATAACTATGCATTGGCACAACCATCAATGTACTTGTGCACAAGGAGACCAGGGCTCTCAAGGATGCTACCCAGCACCAGCAGGGATACCAACACCCACCTGCCCAGGGATAAGTCAAGAACAAGGATTCATCAGGACCAAGGGCTACCATAGGAAGGAATGAAGGACTGCAGCACCTGTGGGGGTGAGGGCTGTCAGGGAGGAGCCCAAGAGGAAGGACCAAGTTCGTTCAAACCATCCTGGAAGGTGAAGGGGAAGGAGAAGGGCTGGCCTTAGAGCCATAGAGCTTTCTTTTTCCCCTTCCCCCACTTGACATTTGGAGTGTGAATGTCTCTGTGTTTGGTGCTCACGGATATCATTTCCCCTGGAAGGAGAAGGAGGTGCCGACAGCAGCAGCCACAGGGACGCAGCTTTCCTCTAATGAACTAGAAAATAGTTTCCCTTTAATACTGATTATCCTGGAAGCCAGCTGAAGTGAATGTGATTTACATAAAGATGAACCCGCTCGGCACAGTCGTCCTCAGCAGTGCTGGGTGGCTCAGCAGCAGCAGCAACAGCACAGGCTGGGTCTCAGCTGGGCTGCTCTGCAGCATCTCGAGGTTGGCAGCACTGCCAGGTGCCTCTTCTTCCCAAGAGGTGAGAGCAGTGCCCCACTCCAGTAGCTCTCTCTGCCTCTGCAAGCACATCAGGGTTCTGCAGCCACCTAGGCTGATAACCCATCCCGCTTCTCCCACCTCAGCCTGGCTCTAGGTTATGATGAGCTACTGGATGCTGTTGCCACCCAGCTGCCATCCCCAGCAGGGACAGTTGACTGCAGTAGGCAAATCTGTGGCCATGTGAGAAACCAGTCTGGCAAGGTTATCTGGCTGGAAATATAAAAAATAACCACATGGCCCAAATCCCTGCATGAACAGCAGTGCCAGCACCAGGATGGAGTGGGAACAAGAAGTTCAGCAGCAGCCTAACTTATCCATAAGCTGAGAACCCATTTAAAGTCATCTGCTGGGGACCAAGATTTGAAAAGGGCAGAGTTCTTCAGCTGACCCATTCATGGCCAAACCTTCACCATGGACTTGGACCTTCCAAAACTGCTACCTGTTTGCACTGGAAATAGCGTTCCTTGGATGGTAGGTACACCAAAGAGATGACCAGCTTCCCCTCTGACAGCCCTTCCCCACACATTGCTGTTGATCCTCCCTGGTCCTGTGCAGCTCCACAGCACTAGCACAAAGAATGAATGGCCTCTGTGCCATCCTGCCATCCTGGACTCTACTTTGTCAGGCTGCTTGCACAGCAAATATCTGCATAGCACCGCCCTTACACATTCCAGAGCCCTACAACTGAAGATAGTCCTTCAGGTGCAGTGAATGTTGAATTTTACACTCTGCAAAAATCAGGCCAGAACTCCTTCATCGTGCATGCAAGTGTTTGTTCACAGCATGGGTGCAGATGGCTGCAGGCTTGCAGCACTTGGACAGGTTGCATGTGAAGGACAAGCTTTTTTTTCATGTGCACGTTCCTGTTTGTACCTGCATGCATCACCGACATATCAGTGGCCAGTGTGCTACTAATCATGGCACTGCCACATACAGAACATATGTCCCTGTGCCAAGACACATGGACATACCGTGCCTGCACCATATGTGACAAATTAAGGGGAGAAGGGATGCATACACGAGCCCTTCAAAGAAGGAGGAACTCGGTCTGGCTGCATGTCAGGACAGCATGTGCCCACACTTGGCCACGGGCAAGCAGCATGTGTGAGGACAAGCCACCAGCCCCCAGCAGCAAGCAATGTCTGCACCACACCGTGAGCTGCCACGAGGACAGGGCAGGGTGTTGCGGGAGTCAGCATTCCCTGCCGCGGTGCCATAGTCCTCGGTCAGCAGTTCTGACTTCCCCTTAGATAGATTATGTTGTCGACTAATAACCACATAAAATATTCAGGAGCTTACTGCTCTGCCAGAGGCACTGCGGAGATGAGCGTGCCAGGAGATGGATGGGCTCTGGGCCTGGGAAGCCTGCTCCACACCAAGAGCTTGCAGGCATGGATTGGGTGCATGTATTCCGGCTTAGCTTTTAGGAAAGGGATTTATTCTTGAAGCAGCAGACCGGTCCCGCATGGGGAGCTATTTCTGCCTTGTCCCAGCAGAGGAAAAGCAATCAGTAATGATCTGCTTCTGGAGGGGACAAAGCAGGGAGCTCAGCCACCCACAATCCCATCCCTGCTCCTTCGATCCTCATCAGTGGTAAGAGCACATACAGATCTGGGGAAGGAACCAGAAGACTGGGGAGATTCTGACCTCACCTGGGAGGTGGTCCACAGTCTGAAATGCTCAGTGCTGGATGCCAGCCAGTTTGTTCGCCAAAGCCCAAACTTGTGACTCTCTCACCACCTGAGGAGTCATGTGTGTTCTCTGGTGACTTTTCGTTCCACTAGGACCACAGATATTTTGAGGGGCTGGAGCCAGGAACAAGATGTTACAGATAACTATGGCACAGTGCTGGCTGTGGCAGAGATGGAAACAGCTCCAGGGCAAGGGGTGCAGGCAGGAGATCATTGTGGCACCGGAAGCCATGTGTTCTGCGCCAGCATGCTGGAAATCACTGCCTGGCTCAGGCAGGAGTTGAAAAACACACAGGTGATAGGACTGGACACATTCTCCTGCAGAGCTGTGTCCCATCTTACTGTCTGCAGGTCACTTATTGCAACTGCCATAATCTGTCCTGTCATCTGTGACCAGCAGCAGCTATCACAGCTTTTGGCACAGCTGGGCTCCCTGTCCTGAGCCCTGAGTCCCCTTGTGGCCCAGGACCATAGCCTTTGCTGGAGCTGCTGGATTCCCTATGGGTGGCTGCTGAGGTGGGAAGAGAGCCAGCCTGTTACCTGGCATGGGCTGACATGTTCAGCAGATGCCATCAGCTGCTTTTAGAACCGGGCTCCCTGCATCTCAGCAGTCCTAAGTGCCTAAAGGTGGCCAAAGGGGGTGAAAGTCTAATGTTCCTATGGCATTTCACCCATCATGCCCACGTGCATTGCTAGCCCTTTAATTTCTTGTTTAGGCAATGCCTCCTGCCCAGCTCAGCGATCCCGAAGGAGAATTGCAGGAAGCTTTCAGCATTTCCCACATGCCAACTGTATCTCTCAACTCACATTTGAGCCAGTTTATCTGGGGCTTTGTAGTGCCACAGTCATGTGTGGGGCACTTAATGGGAAGAAGGTTGGGGGGCTGAATGCCTTTCATGGTGAATTCTGCCTTAATCTTTTCTTCTTTGCTCCCTTGATGCCAGAATCTCCAAGGGACACTTATATCCATCATTCAAACCCTTTATGGTGGCCTTCAGCCTTGCCAGTGCATTGGCGTAAACTGCAGCACATGCAGCCAAGTAGAGCTGATCAGGATCTGCCTTTACCTGTACACTGCTCCACACGTGCCTTTACATCTCTCTCCCAGCAACAGATGCTCTGCAAACCCCCACAAAACCATCCCGCCTCCCTCCCCATGCAAGGGCAAGTAGCCTGATACACAGCAGATCCACAGAGCTCAGCAGTGTGCAGAGAGCCAGGTGAAGGGACATCCCATGGGCTGGGGGACACCCAAAGGAATGTGGCCGCTTGCTTTTGGCTTGTTCTGGCCATGCATGAGAACCTCTTACCTGGAAAAGTGCAGCACGAGGGGCACTGGGATTTAGTAAAATGTATCACCCAGCTGTGGCACTGCAGGGGGATTTTGTTTTGTAAAAGGATTTATTCATAAAGCCAGAGCAGCAGCAAAGCAATGCTTGTCCTGCGGGCCCTGCAACGTGTATAGAAAGTACTTTAGAACAAGGTCTGCATGCAAAGGTTATAAACAAGCATAATACTGGTTAGGAATGGGGAGGGAGAGAAAGAGTTGAAGAGAGAAAGAAAAAAGGCAGAGGAAGAAGGAGGGGAGAGCCCTTTCATAATTCACAGTTCCTGAAATAAAAATAAGGCTGGAATCATGTTTTGGGTAGAAGGGAAAGCGCGTAGGAAGTGTATACTTGCCAATCTGCCAAAAAAGAGTTGCTTTTTATTTTCTTAAGAAGGCAATTATGTATTTTTGTCATCTACTTCCTACTTTGAAGCAGCTGAACCTGCTTTGCTCAAACTTTCCAGAACAATTTGCCCTCAGGCTACTGCCAGAACTGCAACACTTACACCCCAAAGATGAAAGCAGGAGACTGCCGCGGCACTGGTTCCACATATGCAGAGCAGAGGCACCTGCAAACTGGTCGTGTCTGTACCTCCATCTCACAGAGCTGGGAGTCATCAGCAACTCTCACCCCTCTGTGTTTTGCAGAAGAGGGGGAATTTCAAGGTTTTGGTCTGTCTTGACTCAGGTCAGAAGCTCATCACAGACATGCAGGGATGCTGAATTGTCAGTATGACTCCAGAGAAGCATCTCCTGCTGCTTCTTCTCCTGGAAGCTCCCACATTAAGAAATAAGGGACAGATGGTGTTTAAATGGAGAACAAAGCCCAGCTGAACTCCAGACCGTCTGGTGTTTGGCAGATCCTGGACAGGAAAAGTACTTGGGCTTCTCAAGGTTCAGTGCTGAACTCATCAATTACACAGGGACATTTGATGGTGCTCAATCCCTTTCAGCTCCATCTCAGTGCCTACTCCTCTCCACTTCAAATCTCCAGCCCTCTCCTAGTCTCCTTGCCTCCTTAGGACTCATTGCAGCACTTGGGTGTTTGCCAAGTGGCTTTGGTTTCACTTGCTGGATGCCACCAGATTGAACTGCACAGCTTGTGCCTCAGCTAGATGGCAACTTGCAACCTTGTTAGTATGGACAGAATCTCCACCAGATTTGCTTGTTGTTGGACTCCAACTCCCCCGTGTCATTGGCCCTCACTCCTGCTTGAGATGACTCCTGTTTCAAAGAAACCATTTGCTCTCTAATCTATGAGTGAGAAAGGCATTTGAGAAGGCAGGTTGCATGGATTTAACGGGCCAGTTCACAGCTGGCCTTCCGCAGAAAATGAAACGGTGTTTTGGTGATGTTAGTTTGCAGCTTGAGCAGCAGGTTGTTCTGACTCTTGCAGAATTGCTATTACCAGTGCAAGAAGGATGAGGCTGCACACAAGAGAAAAGGTATCATTTTGGTATGAGATGACCAGGTAAGAGCATCCTAGACTGTCCCCCCACCCTCAGTTACCTCTACATGTTACCACGCTGATAGCAATTCCCGCTGCTGCTCCTTGCCCCACCCTGTCTGCAATATCAAATGCTGCCTATAAGTTACTAATAACAAGGACACGAACCTTGGAAAACAAGCTAGTGCCTGTGGGTGGGATGGGATCAATTTTCTAACTCAATGCAAACACCGCAGTACCTTTGATATTCATGATATTCATATCCACAAGGCAGTAGCTGGCCATTAAGGTCACTAGATAGTAGCATTACAAGTAGCACATTACAAAGATGCATGGGCTCAAAACCCCAGAATGCAGATAGGAGTGACCCAGCTATGCCCACACGCGTTTCTGCCTGGTGTGATAACTCTATCTTCCTCTTCCTTGGCCCACACAGACTCTTCACACTGTCTCACACTTATAAATATTTGTCGTAATATGGCTGTGTCTGCGCTGCTCAGAGACGAGGTCCCGTGTGCAGAAAGATCGCAGTGGATGACACCCACGAGCACACAGCTGGGCGTGTGTCATGGCATGCGTGTGCTGGACAGCTGTGGTCAGGGCCAGGGAAGCTGCACAAGTGCTAGTGATGGACAATGACAGAAGGAAAAGTAAACACAAGACACTTCACAGAACTGTAGAATCATTAAGGTTGAAAAAGACCTCTAAGATCACCAAGTCCAACAGTGAACCCAACACCACAATGCCCAGTAATCCATGCCCCAAATTGCCACATCTACACATTATTTTAACACCTCTGGGACCCCATCACTTCCCTGAGCAGCCTATTCCAATGCCTAACCACTTTTTTTCCCTGATATCCAACCTAAGCCTCCTTTGGTGCAACCTGAGGCCATTTTCTCTCATTATATCACTTGTTGCCTGGGAGAAGTAACATCCACCTCATGACAACCTCCCTTCAGGTAGTGGTAGAAAGAGGTAGGGTGTCACTTCAGCCTCTTCTTCTTCAGACTAAACAAGCACAGTGCTTGGCAGCTGCCTCGTGAGAGAATCTGCCTGTCTCTCTGTGTACCTGAAAGACAAACTGACGAAGATACACTTTGATGATTAAGAGTTGCACCAATTAGAGCTGTGCTACAAATTTGATGTGAGTTGCAGTGCACATTCAATGCAAACCATTGCTTTCTTTCACAGTCCATATGCCCTTTTCACCAAGACCTTCTTTTCTGGTGCATCTATTCTTAGAAAAAATTGAGGCTGCACAAGGAGCAAAACTGATGCAAAGAAGAGTGTGACCATGAGTATCATGACAAGGAGAAGGCAGTTGTGAATGAACCTAGTGTTTTCAGTAATTAAGTAACTGTCTAAATTCCTAAATCCTGATTTTTAAATCACTTGGTTGATTTGACATGTCCAAGTCCCAGAGCTTTTAATTCAAATATAAAGCTTGACTGGCAAATTAATAAAAGGCTATGAATGAAATTAATGAAAGATTAAAGACCAACAGCTCATGCTGATACAGAAATTGCTCCTCAAAAATAGGTTATGCAATAATTAGAATAAGTTACCACTATGTTAATATTAATTCTGATGTAACGTTTATTCATCAGTTAGATTTACTGATCCACACCAAAACTCTAAAACCTTCTATACATTTGTTGAATCCTTGCAGGCACTGTTAATCATCTTTATTTTCCATTCCATAATTTTTAAAATTACTATAAAGCATATTTTCACTAATAAATTGTATAGTTGGGCACTTGACTTCTCAGTTTGCTAAGCAAAATGAGACCTAAAGAGCTGTTAGACCATGGAACAGGTAATTGATTAACTAAAACGGTCAACGCGCTCTGAATCCTCTAACTAGCACGTTGTTTCGATGCCAGCCTCCATGTCTTATATCGGCTGGGAAAACAGATAAAAGGGACAGTCCGAGAGAGTTCCCATCAGGGTTTTGTTAACAAAGCCCTAAGCCGAGCAGCCCACAGGGGTTTTGCATCTAGGCTTTGAGAATTCGTGTCTCCGGTGTATAGCTGCAGGTTCATAGCCTGTGTCAGAAAAAAAAGAAGGAACTTATTACTTGGTACGTGGGGATTGTGGAGAAGGGCTGCAGCAGGCAGCCTATTTGCAGAGATTTAGTGTGTCACTTTAATTGGACCGGATGAGGTGTCAGACGCGTATTCAGAGGGTACGGTGAAACCGTGGAGTGATCTGATGGAAAAGAAAGGCCTCGGTACTCCCACTTCCTAAACGTGACCTGGGTAGGATTTGTTGCCAAATTCAGACTTGCTTCTGTTTTGCCTCACTTAATGTGGGCATTATTTCAGCCAGCCAGCTAAACTGTAGATCAGCAACGTTTCTCAGCTGAGAATATCCCAGCATTTCAAAATAAATTTTTTCTTTTATAATTATGTTCAGTTTCATCATTACCTGTTGTCTGCTCTGCAGCACTTTTGTTAATACACTGGAATTTTTTATAGACTATGCAATTTATTGCAACGCTTCTCTCTCTGTCTTGTTTTTGGCAGATGATAACTAAGTTCTTTTGTTTCTGATCACTTATTCTTGTTTTATAGTGCAATAAAAAAATAAAAACACCCCAGTAAAAATGTGTAAATACAGTGCATGCAGCTGCACACATGTGGCTCTGCTGGCTGAGTGAATGCACACACACATCCCTGCATCCTCAGCCCCTGCTGCACTTCCTCCCAGTATCAGTGCTGCAAAGAGCAGCAAGGGAAGAAAGCCTTCAGCAACACGCTGATCCTTGAACCTCAGGTTCATCTTGGCTGACCCTAAATCCACTTGGGCAGGCTCAGCATTTCAAAGGCTCACCCACACAAAAAGCACAACCCAAAGGCAACACGTTCTGGTTGCACATCCCTTGCTCTCAACACTTTGGCAGTCCAAATGCATGGGGTACATGATGAGAAACATCCCAGAGCCAGCTACCCCCTGCACCTGGGATGTTATCCAGCTGCTTCCTGGCTCCAAAGTCACATTAAAACACAGTCCCTAGTCTCAAGACATGGTCAAACTCTGAACGTGGAGCGCGGATCTCTCTTACAATTCATTTTTGCAGGGGGACATAGACTGGCAATGACGGAGACCTGAAAGCCCTCCCGCCTGCTACATCTGTTCAAGCAAGTTCTGGCACTGAGCTCTCCATCTCCTGCATCAGGACCTGCCTGTTTACACCCATGGGGAAAGTGGAAACCTGTTGCGCAAGACGGCACAGTCATGTCCCTGCAGCTTACTGCTGCAAATCACATTTCAGCAGCAGATGATTTTCACCTACCTTGTAACTAATGAAAAACCCTTTAATTCAAAGTGTTGACATTAAAGCTCTGGCTGAAGATCTCCTCCCTGCAATACAAATGGCAGTGGGACCCATGCTTTTCCAGATAATGATGGCTTGAAAGGACTGGTACATTTTTTCCTGTGGATTTAACCTGTATCAGTTTCCTTAACAATAAGATAGCAGAATGAGGGCAATTTCAGATGTCACTATTTAGGTCAGATCTGTCCCAAAGCCTGTCTTGACATGAGGATGACAGAATATTGGACTACTGGGATGGCAGAGGCTTGGCCAGCACAGTGCACCTTTATGCTTCTGTGCTGGGGCAATAATTTGTTGCATGTCGGTGCCAAGAAAGCTGGGCAGCTTTCTCCTTTTCCTCCAAGTCCCACAACTGATGTGGAAGGGAATATGACGGTCTTTTCTCCACTTGTCCAAGCAGCCTACACAATCTCACCCATCTATCTACTCCCACTGAAAAGTTCCTGGATTTAAGCTGCACACGAGTCCCTCTGCAGAGGATCTCCTTTTATTCTATGCTTATCCAGCCCCAGGTTCCCACAGACTCCTTCAGCATCTCTCCCACTTTCTTCCAACGTCCTGTCATCAGCACCAAGACGAAGATCTGTCTCAGCGCCTGTCAAGAAGCTTTGATGCTCTGCTGGGGACTCTTTCCAGAAACGCCTCTCAGTGAAGCCACTTAGAGGTGCCTGTTGGTCCAACTATGCATGCAGAGTGCAGAGGTGTTGCAGGTAGAAGGTAGTCACTCAGATGTCAGTAGGAGATGCATCATGGTGTTGTGCCACATGCATATGTACAGGCAGCCGTTCATATTCTGCCACCTCGGTTCAGGTATTAAAAGCAGGTCTGTTTGAATCTTGTTGTCCTCAGGTGAGGCACATCGTTACCTGGCAAGTGCTTGACTGCTTTCTCCCTACTCTGTATGAACAACTCTCACAATCACAGAGGAGTGAGGAAATCTTGCTTTTTTGGAAAGGTGCTTGGGAGCAGTTGATGTGAATCACTGCCAAGCATAAAGACATCTAAAATGGCTCTAGATACCTGCTAGATTAGTAAGATGAATCACAGTCATCATGACCTCTACATGTGTCTGGCAAGTTGTTCTCTTGTTACCTAGTGAACAATCTGTTTTTCATGAACACAAAATAGCAATGTTTAGGACTACTTTTTTTCATTCTCAAGCTCTGTGTGAGTCACTAGCATTGAAGGAAAAGAAGGAGGAATTCTCTATACAGCACATAGCTCGAGAGCAGGGTCTTCTCAGTGAGGAATATTGCAGCCTCTGGGTCAACACTGAAGTCCCAGTGACATGCCTTCCTCTTTTTCTGGGGTGACCAACTTGGCACAAGGTAAGCTTTGTAACCTGGAGCCCCTGCACTGTGTGCACCTCTTCATCCCCAGATTACCTCCCCTGCTTTCTCCTGTCATTTCATTTTCTTCCTTAAGAAGTGTCTGACTTGGATCCCATGGTAAACTCACTAGCTGCTGCCAATCCTCTGCCAAAGCTTCCCTCTCAAATCTGAAACAAGAGCAGGTTGTAGGCTTGACGTTTTTCAGCAGCTAAGCCAAACTATATGGGAAATGATATTTTTACCTTTTTCTCCATAGCCTTTTCTTTTCTCATGTCTATTTGCTCCTGTCTTCATTTGCCTCACGTAAAAACAAGTATTAAGAAAAATCAAAATCTAGCATCACCAATTCAATAACTGCCCTGTCAATATGTACTGGTCTAAAGTGGTTCCCAGCAACCGGGCTGCAGGGTCAAACAAGTGCCTTTGGAGACCCCTTAAACTAAAAGGAGTGAGTTGCAGTGGTATTTTTAATGTTGAAAGCCGTGTTTTTCTCCCTTCCTTTCCTAGGCACTTCGTCGGCATTTACTGACAGCTCAGATCTTCCACGGATGTTTGTTTGCAGTGGATGTATGCCAGCTGTAACTTAGATACGGTTAAATATTTCATGTAAAACCAGGATTGCTTCCCTTCTGTGACCACCCCTCAACAGCCAGGGGCAGGGTGACTTACAGATGCAATTCAACTCTCCAGCTGCCGGTGCGAGTGCCGGCAGGAGCCCCTTGGGCAGCACAAAGGCAGGAGCTCACATTTCTGGGAAGACTTACATCTTTTTTTTTTTTTTAACTTTTTCAGTGCAAGAACCAAAAATAATCTGAAGCAACTGAAAAGCTGAATTTCTGTGTTTAAAGAAGCACTTGATAGCAGCAGACATACAAAGAGGAGCAGCACTGCAATGGGAGAACCCATAGCAAAACAACCACATGAGGTCCAGAACTGCATGCGTGTATCACAGAATCATAGAATCACTACGGATTGGAAGGGACCTCGAAAGATCATCTAGTCCGATCTGCCTGCAACAGCAGGATCACCTAAACCAAGTCACACAGGAACTTATCCAGTCGGGTCTTGAATATCACCAGTGAGGGAGGCTCCACAACCCCCCTGGGCAGCCTGTTCCAGTGCTCCGTCACCCTCACCGTGAAGAACAACTACATATACCCTCACCGTGTATCCACAACTAAACCAGAGGATGGATCTTGGGTGGTACTTTGATCTTCAGCTTCTGTCTGTGGAGGGTCCAGCCCAGATCTCAGAGCCCAGACAAGATGCTTGAGGACCACAGGCCCTGCCCAGTTTTCTTCTACTGGTGTAAAATAAAACCATAGAATTATGCATGCTGGAAAAGACCTTCAAGATCATCGAGCCCCACCAATAACCCAGCAAAGCCAAGTCACCACTAAACCATGTCCTTAAGCTCCATATCTGCACAACTGTAAAACACGTCCAGGGATGAAGTTTCAGCCACTTTCCCCAGGAACCTGTTTCAAAGCCTAATGACCCTCTCAGTGAAGGAGTTTTTCCTAATGTCCAACCTAGACTTGAAGCCTTTTCCTCTTGTCCTATTGCTTATTACTTGGCGGAAGAGGCCAACTCCCACCTCTCTTCAACCTCCCTTTAGGTAGTTGTGGAAAGCAATAAGGTCTACCCTCAGCCTCCTTTTCTTCAGACTACACAGCCTCACAAATGCAGACAAAGTCCTATGTGGCCTCAAAATCCCTCCAGATCCCCAGTGAGGGAGTGGAACACATTCTGACCTGCCACCATTGCCAGTCCCAGGGCTCCCTGTCGAAGGATAGTGTTTGCATCAGGACACCTGTGGCAAACACAGCATGGGTTTGCCTGGGATGTGGCATCAGAGGAGCCTGGCAACATTTCCTGCCTGGTGCCCCACACATACCTGTCCAGGAAAGCCCAGTGCCAGCAGAGACCACCCTGTGATGGGCAGCCACAGAGAGGACCAGAAATGTTTCTTATTAATACAGAAGTTTATGCTGCCAATAAAATACATTTGCAGTGACATATTTAGTAACCCAATTAATACTCTGCAACAGACATCCTAGTGTAACTAATTCTAATCTGTATGCTCCCTTTATAGTGATATAAATGGCTCTATGTTGTGCTATTGATCTCTGCGGCCACCGGATTTCACAGATCACATCTATGTCCGTCCCAGCTACCTCAGGAAGGTCCACTGGTTTCTAATGCCCCTGCAAGTCATTCTTCCCTCAAGTGCATAGTGGGGAAAGGAGAGCCCTGGTAAAAAAGAGCAACATTTCATGCTGGGGAGGATTGTGAACTGGGGTTTGCAGATGGGGTGAGAGGGGGTGGGATGGGGTGGGGCGGGGTGTGGTGGGATGGGATGAGTGACTCCAGCTTCAAGTCCACTCCTCCAGCACACAGGTCTCCATCCCTTCATCTGGTGCAATGTCTAGATGTCTAGATGTCTTTTTGTCTAGAAACCATCAGTTAGACAGGGCCTTCCCACATGTCTGCAGTGATGGGGGCTATGGTACTTGCTTCCAGCTCCATGGCAGGGTTGCCATGGAAACAGATATTGTTGATTTTTTTCTTCTCTCCAGACCCAGTCCATGACATCATTACCCCCACATATGGTTCCCAGGGGCATATTCCCCTGACAGCAGCTGTTGGGGGGCACTTACTCCCCCCACTCACTTTAAACCCCACATCTACCCACAGCAAAGCCCACCCTAGATCTGGGTGAGAGTACAGCCACACTGTTCTCACATGCTTGTAAGTTTCCTGGGCTTCCCAGCAATCCACAAAGAATACCTTGGCACGATGTCACATCACATCTCCTCTCCTCACCCTCAAAAATACCCCCTTGAAAACATCTCCTCCAGCCGCCTGCGAGCCATACAGCTGCCTCACTCCAAGGCACCAGTACAACATCAGGCACTCAGCCAGGAGGGTCACAAGAGAAGATCAAATGGCCATGAACACCTATCTGGAGATGATGCTGGCAGCAGGGTCTTGAGGCCACAGAAAAGACACCAGAGCTCACTGGAGGGAGGGCAAGGAAAGGATGGATGTGATATGCTAGCATTTCATGAAAGAAAAGGAGGATGTGGTGCTGGCTCTGGGCAGAGACGTGACAGAAACCAGTGCTGGGGACAGCAGAGGGTGGGAAGGCGAAGTGCAGTGCAGTGAGGTTTCTTTAGGCAAAGCAGTTACTCCCTGCCTCCCTACTTTTCTACATCCAAAGGCTGCATTTTCATTATTCATCCTCCTTCAGGGGAAATATCTCATAATAATAAAAATGTCAGAAGGAATACACAAATACATACATACACTAAATGAGGAGCTGCCACAATGCAGAGAGACACATGCTGATTTATGGGCCCCTGGGTTCCCCCACAGTACAGCCATGGTCCCCTGCCCCAGACACAGCAGGCAGTGTGATAGGAGGTCAGAGGAGACACCTGTAGTGGAGACAGTCTCCTGGGTAACTGGTGGCTGAGTGCTGCGGTGGTGCATAAAACATCCCCATCAGCAACTGCAGCTCAGGTTGAGGACAGCTTTGGAATCTCCTCAGCATTGGCCCACCAGGAGCCCTCTTGCTTTGCATGAATGTGTGTCCAAAGTCATCGTGTCCTGACACAAGACAAAGCCAGTGCTTGCTCCCTGTCAGCAGCTCCTCAGCTTTGCTCCCAGCTTCAAGGAATTGGCTTTTCTCATTTCACAAGGCTTGGCAGGCAGCTGTGACTCTGAAGAGAAAGCTGGTTGACAGTCAGTCCTACAAGTTGGATGCTGGCAGGTGTGTGGTTGAGAACCAAGAAGGACTATGCACACAGATCACCCGTCCCTCCCAGGGATGTTGATCCCCAACACTCCCAGGGATGGTGGCATGAAGAAGGCAGCATGTACACACGCACAGGCACGTGGATCTGGGTTGGGGCTGCTGAGCATTTTCTGCACTTTAAGTCAGTTGCTCAGGAGTCTGGCAAGTCATAGAGCAGCTCTAAGGACCACACAACTGGAAATGCTGCAGAGAAGAGCTGGGACTCATCTCTCATCCAGGTATCAAGTGTATTTTTATGGATGCATGAGGTGTCTGGCAGCGTACGAAGACAATACGTGTGTGTGTGTGTGTTTGTGTGTGTTTTGCTGCATCTCTCTGTCACAGGCTGCCTCTTCCCTAGTGAGTAATAATCTCTTCACCCAGAGCTGGGTACATGAGGAGTTAATGCTGACTGTACATGTTTATGATAAAATAGTTGATTTATCAGATCTGTCACCCACTAATCGCTGGGGGAATTGGAGCACTTGCGTTTCCCACAGAGCTGCAGTGCTAATGCCATGCTTCTAATGCAGATTTGCAATGCAGCACCATGCCAAGAAAACCCTGGGATGTACAGGGGCAGGCATGACCTGCCAAGAACACACCTGCACACCTGGTCAGCTACAGCAGCCCACTCAGTCCAACGAAGAAGATGATGCCCATAGAGAAAGGAAAAGCAAGGAGCTCTCACAAACAGAGGTCATGAGATTCCTAGGACAGAGCAATAGCTCTTGCCAGGTGCAAAGTCTCATTTGCTAAGTGTCTCCTCATCAGGCAGGGATCACCCTTTCTCTGCTCCAAAAGTGATAGAGACATTTGGGAAAAGATCATAGGGGCCTTCATCCCGAGGATACACGAGCTGCTGTCCCTGTAAGCACAGTCCCTCTGAAGTGTCTGGCATCTTTGTGCAGACTGAACTAAGAAGAAACTTTATCACTCCCACTTTCAGATCTTCCTGGTCTGTGGTGGCTTCCAGAGGTGTCCTCATTTCTCATGCCATGGGTGCCCCATGGATTCAGTCACACCAGTGCACCGCTGTTCTCGGTGAAAGCCGAGAAGATCCCCTGTTCAGAGTAAGATGGATTACACAACTGCACACATGTTCTTGCTCTCTCTCATGCCCTCATGGGATACATTGTGACCACAAAGAACTCATCACCCACCCTGCAGTGTGGTGCAGCTGCTCCATTGAACGAATTTCCAAAGCCAGCAGCCCTTATGTGACACTTGTTATGGGATTTGGCCTTCACGCAATGCCGTGGGCAGAGGAGGATACTGTGGGTATCACAGAACAGCATCTGTTTTCACCTACAAGCCATCAGCTCTGGTTACCAACAGATACTTGCAAAAATCAGCTTTTACCAGTGTAGGTGGAGAGAGAAGCTGCTAGACCTCTACCTAACACAGACTGCTTGTACTTCAGTGCAAGTTACGTGCAAATCACAGGGTCCATCCTGCTAAATCAATATTGGCAATGCCTGCTGCTCTCCACCTGGCATGGCAAGAGAGAAAATCAGTGGAAGGTTGAGCTTTCTGGGGGATCTTTAGCTATATCGTGACCAAAACTCCTGCCAGAAATGGCATTTGGTATTTGCATTGCCAGGCTAACACTTATTTCTTGAGTAATGTTTCACTGTATTTTCAGACCCTGCAAAAGTACGAGGCTTTGTTTTATCACTGTCTTCAACTTGAGTTTCAACATCTTTTTGCTGGAGCGCTCTTGTACCAGATTGACCAGGCATCAACCTGATCTCTGCTTTCCAGGCAAAACATATGGGCTGGCACTTTCTGCTGAGAAAGTGCATTAGCTCGGGCTGTGCAGCCTTTGCCAGACTTTGGCAGCTGATTTCAGTAGATGCCACAAAGAAGTTTCTTGGAAACTGCATCAGTCTCCCATTTCCAGCTCAGTGTTTGTGTGGAGACCTGGGCAAAGAATAACTCCCGATCAAGTATGTTTTCTCACACAGCTGCTAGAGCAGTTCTAATGGTTCCCTGGTGCTGTCTCACTGCATTTTGGGGTGATCAAATGGCCCATTGCTCTGCTCTGTCTGCAAGTAACAAGAGGCAGTGCTGGCGTGGACACTTCATGCCTTTCAGGTGTCACTGTAAGGACTCCAGGCAAAATCTGTTCCCAGATGGCTTTTTTCTCCTGACGTGTCTGTACTTTCAGCAATGTAAACAGCACAAAAACCTCTGAAAAACTGCAGAGGGGGTATAATCTGGAATTTGATGGACTGTTTACAATTATTCAATCTTTGAGTGACAGCGCAGAGCCATGTGGTCTTGGGAATATACTTTGTGAGATCTTGTCTAGACTGCAAGAGGATTAATGGTGAGGGGAGATTTTCTTTGTCTTAGTGATTTTTGGACAACTTCAGTCAATTGCAGTAAGCTTGGATAATTGCTGTGCGTGGCTCTTCCCCAGATCCTATTAGCAGCAGTCATTTTAGCAATTTCTGTAACAAAACAAGGTGAAAATGACCGGTTCTGCTGCTTCTGATGCAGCCGCTGAAACATCACAGGTGTTTGGAGATGTCAGGTCTGCGGGTGGGATGTGGGCTGGGCATCAATACCCTCCCTGCACGCTGACAGTGGCTGCTTGTCCCTTCTGACTAGCGTGGGCACTGCAGAAAAGTCTTTGCAGCAAACGAATGCCCACTAAAACACATGCGGATCTTTGCTGTGAGTAATCAACTGTCTGGGTTTTTGCTCAAAGCTTCCTGCTTGCAAGCTTTTAGGTACAGAAAGTTGAGCATAAGTGATTAACAGAAGTTTTAATAAATCTTGGCAGGGTCCTTTAGACTGATGGATCACCCAAGATTGTTTATTACTATGTCTTGTAACTCATATAACATATTTTATTACTGTGTGTAAATGTCTGCAGTGCACTTCACCATAGACTAAATCCTCAGAGACTCACTGGGAGGTGAAACTAAAAGTTTCACCCTTAATTTTCAGAAACATAGGATCTTCTGTCTACCTGTCTGTTGGTCCTGACACTGATCCTCATGTGCTGTTCCCACGCTGGGGGGCTGCCACCATTCCTGCTTTTTTCCAGTGGGGGAGGTGGAGCGTGGAGAAGCACAACTCCGCACCCACTGAGCATGAGAGTGTCTCATTTTACAATTGACCCCCTGCTCAGGGTTGGCTGTGCTGTGGTCAGACCCTTTACCCTCCAGCCAAAGGCAGGGAGCACCATCCTGAGGGTGCTGTGTCGGCCCTGGGTGCTGAGCATCCTGCTCTGTTTTGCAGGGAGGCGAGAGGCAGCTTTTCCCTTTTAGTGTGACTAATGTCAGCATTTGGCAAAAATAGCAGCAGCGCCATTCTGGCTCCCCAGCCCGACGTCTGGAGGCTGCTGTGCACGTTCTGCTCAGACTGTATCTCACACAGCAAGAGAATTGTACAGTGGGACTAAGGCACAAATTTCACTTCTATTTCTTACACCATGGCTCCAGTAAGAGACTGCAGCTAAAAAGCGACAAAGGTAATTAATTACCAGTGTCTGTTGCCTGGTGCAGGACCAGAACAAGGGAGAATACAAGGCAGAGAGCGCTGCATTCCCCACAGATAGGGGAAAACGGACTGATGTGTACTTTTGCTGACACACTTCAGCATCAGAGAGGCTTTGTTCACAGAAGCTTAAGAGACAGCCAGGCTTGGCTAAACAATAATGGGGGGAAAGGAAGGAAGCCTTACAAAGGCTCTGCAGGCTGCTCGTCTCCCAGGCTCTCGGGTACCGACACTTCCCAGGGTCTGGGAGCACCAATGTAATGCCAGGGCTCTGCACCGCCATCCGCTCAGAATCACACCAAGTACTCACTGAGCAAGGATCAGGTGATGGCAGTCTCTGCCTGGTGCTTCTCGCTGGTGGGATTTGAAGAAAAGACTATCGAAGGCTACAAAACATGGAGTCAGAGCCTCCAGGTGTAAGAGAGAATGTGCTTTCTGACTTTGCAAGTTTGTTTCTTAAACTTTAGAGGCTCTTCTATTAAAGAACTCTGCAAGCCAGCAACAGTTCTATAGATTTTGCATATTTTTCTGACTATTAATGCAGTTTCTGGTGAGCTGGCAATATAAGCAATGCTTTATCTTCAGGAGCAGCACATACTGCTCATAGTCTGGCTGGCTGAATTCTAGGGGTGTCTATGAACCTAGCAGGAGTTAAAGCAAGAAGAAAACAACCAAAACCAGCAGAGAAGCAAAAAATTGTTTCAAAGTCTCCAAATCATGAAGCAGAAGCCTCAGACAACTTATTTGAAGGCAACTTGTCCATAATGTGAATTGAATCAGGATTTTTCACCTTCCTAAGCAAGAGCCTGGATGAGTGATGGTCTGATCCTCACAGGGAGAGAAAGGAGGGAAGAAGGGAAAATTAAAGCTTGTGACACTGCCCATAGTCACTGTGAGACACCTGACAGCTGTTTCTTGACTTCTTGGTGGTTTCCCAACCATCTAAACTCACCAGGCTGGTGAGAGCCCACGAACCCAGATGCTCACAGCATTCACTGATGACACAAAGGACATCTTTCCCCATGTTTATTCACGGTGGTGACTAAGGAATGGGCAAGTCTCATCAAGTTTTTAAATAATAGCAATTTTGTATGCATTTGACTGTTTCTTCCCTGTAAGAGCCAATATAAACTATCTCATTTATCAATTAGCATTCATAAAGCCCTTATCACCATGGAATCAAAACACCGTAAATGGATTAAAAAAATAAGCAGGCTGCCTGGGGGAGTCAGTAACTTCATCTACTCCAAATTTTGTGAAACAGTGTGATCTCATCAGGGTGACAGGGATGTGCACAATTTTAAGACACTTTACAAAATCTGAGAAAGGAGTCATTGAAAATAATTAAGTAATTATTCCAGAATCAAGCAGCCCTTTATTCTGGACCAGAATATTTATACAGGGAGCTATTCTGGAAGAGCTATTCTGAAAAGCTTCATTCTCTGGTAGCTTTGCTCACTAGCTTACACTAAGCAACTCAACAGCCTCACCTGCACATCAGCTCACCGTTGTGGAGCCATTCTCATCAATGCCTGTACAGCAACGCCAACACAGGATGCTGATGTTTCCAGCCACTTTGGAGTAACTGATTGCAGCAAAAATGAAAGTAACGGTTCAGCTCTTATTAAGAGGAGCAGGAGATGTCCCAAGATTTTAAGGTGAGGCTTTGGCTCCAAAGCTGGCCAAGCGTAAGCTGCATCACTATTTCAACAGTGGGAAGTAGAAATGGACATCAGGAAACCTTGCTGAAGTTTCTTATGCGAAGACTGGTTCAAGGGTGCAGCTCAGGAAGTGACATTTAGAAACCAGGATGCTGTTTTCTATCTTGTCCCCTGTTACCTCTTCTGAGGAGGGGTTCCTGCATGTCCCACTTCAGCAGGAAAAGTGGAACTACTGTACCGTGGTCACATGTGACTGTTGCTCCATTGTCCTTGGCAAGGTATGCACAGCAGCAAGGAGTCACAGTGTTCATGAAGTTAAGGGAGATATATAGCGTATCTATGCTGTCACCATTGGTATTGCCAGGCATCAGAGTAATGGTCTAACATGTAGAATAAATAATTCATGGGCAGGACTGTCCTGGATTCTCATCCCCTCCTTCACATGAGAGTAGAAATTTGGATGTCTTTTAATATTGTTCAGGGTTAAGCAGAGACCAAGAAAGGTTGAGATGAACCCTGCCCTGGACAAGTGAACCTTCACAATGGTACACTCCTTTTCCATTCCTTGCAATGGCATTTCAAACTGTCAGCAGAATAAAAAACATACTGAGAATACATATACAGCCATATTGCGATTCTAGGGATGTGTTAAAGTAAGAATATTCATGAGAAACCATTTGTTTATCCAAGTAGCCTTGAGCATTCATCACTGAAGGAATGGACTCTTAGTAGCCCACGAGTCAATATTTGTCCAATATTAGCAGAGTGGAAGCGGTCATTTTTGACATCAAAAGAGCCATCACACTTTGATTTCAGGGAAATCTGTGTGGATCCCTGCTGTGGTGTAAAAGCCCCCAACCTCAGTAAATATGGAATGTCACATCAAGGACAGAGGGCCCAGGAGCTTAGAGGCTATTCTCATTGTGTTTACACATTGAGCATTTTCATGCTAAATTGGCTTTGGGATGCAGGTGCCAGATGAAAATAACCATGGCCATGTGATGCTAATTGTTTACGCTGAGCAGAAACACACTGCTGGTTTAAATTTGCTGCGCAGACACAGACAGGTTACCCGCGTGCTGGGCCAAGCACTGTGTCCACACCAACATGCTCATCTCCCAATTACTTCACAAGATCCTTCGCTAGTCTGTTAGTGCTCACTGGGTACACCATGCCTGATGTCTCCATCCTATTTGACATAAGCTGGGCACTCTGTGCTTGGGCTTTCTCCTTTGATGCTCCCAGACTCTTGCTTTTTTAACTCTTTGCAGTGAACTTGCAGCATCAGATCTCTGAGACTTTATCTTGGATGCTCACCCTAGGATTAACATTTTCTGCCTTGCATCACTAGACCTCATCGTTCATCATCCCAAGCAACAGAAAGGCACCAGCAGCAGAGCCAGACTTCCCTGGAGCAGCCTGCAAAACATTCAGCAGCTATGAGCAAATCCATGCAGCTGAGGAGATGGGCACACAGCACCACCGAGAGAGCTGTTTTGCAGCAGTGTTGCTGCAGGGGCAGGGAGAGGAGCACAGCAGCAATAAGCAGGTCTCAGGCAAACAGCTGTAGAGGGGTTGTACCACAGCTGCTGTGTATTGGAGCCATGTGGTAAGTGCACAGAAGGGCACCGGAAAATAGCTGAGTGCACTGTGATATCCAGTGCTCCTGGTGGGAAACCTCTCCAGCTGCCAGCTCTACTGCCTCTGCTCCATCTCCACACCAAATCTCTACCTCCTTGACCAACATCCCATCTTCCAGGCACCTGGATCCACTATGTTCAGGCTGCTGACAGTGCATCCCACAGTCCCTTCATCCTCAGCTGATGCACAGAGCACTGCATAGTGGCACTACCCTACACCCAGCTGCCACCCCCTCCTCCAGCTGCCGCCCCCTCCTCCGTCTCCTGCAGCCTCAGGCTCACACTTCACATTTTCTGGGTTTCGCTCTAGGTCCAAGCAGGACTTTGCTCTCAGGAAATCTTTGCATTAGAAAGCATCGCCAGAGAAGGGGTTGCAGGTCAACCTTCTAAGGAGGAAATGCGCTGAACACCTTTATTGTGTCTCCCTCCTAATGCACGATGACAATTTGTATCTAGGTGAGAGACGAAACAAAGCACCGCTAGAGCTTCCCTGATACACGCCGCTTTTTTTTCTGGTGAGCGCATGATCTTTGCTTAAACCTCAGGGTCACTCAGCTCCTCTTTGAGGTATCTCACAACCCTTCCTCTTCTCCTGCATGCAGAGAGGAGAGAAAAAGGCAAGAGAACAGGGTCTTGTTACAAAGCACCTCCAACCCACAGCAGGAAGCAGCCTCCCCTTGCTGAGTGACAGTAACAAATACCTGGGTGTTCAGCACTGCACCCAAAGGTGCTCACTGAATGCTGGAGCAGGAGGCAGAGCAGCAGAGCACCTAGGCAGGGTTGCCTGGCTGCAAGGAGCCATTCTGCTGTAGCACCAGTCACATTCAGTCCAGGAAAGGGCAGGGCATGGGGTATACTCCCTAATTCCTGCCTAGAAAGCTCTGCACACAGAGTCTTTGATACTTGCTGGGCATCAAGGAGATAATTTTGAAGTTAATTGTATGCTAATTTACCAATTAACACAAAGAGGCTGCTTGTGCCAGCCTACAAAGCAGCAAAGAAAGTAGTTGCTCCGGTCCAAAACCTGGTGCTCAGCTGCACAATGCAAAGGCAGCAGCAGTAGTACATCCTTCCCCTTAGCCCAAACAAAAAGCATCAAATCCACAGATTTGTGAAATTTTACCGTAATAACTGGCCTAAGAGAGAGCAGTGCTGCAGGGCTGGCTGGCAACAAATGCTGGGGGAAAAAACAAAACAGCAACACACTGCTGCTTTCTGCATTTCCACAGTGGCCTTATAACCACAGCTTATGCTGACACAAATCCTTTGCTAAAGGTGACCCAGCAATAGCCACCTGGCTGGGGCAGCTCTGGGCAGCAAAAGACAGCTCTGCCAGACTGATGGAGAAACTCTAAGATGCACAAAGACACACTCACTGGGCACACTGGGAGCTGTAGGTAATGTTTTTTCCTCCCCACTCATGTTCCTGATGTTTTTTTCCTGCTGTTTCTGAGCTCTTGCTACAGTGTCTGTGTTCCAGCAGGCTCTCATTTTCTTCCTCTCCGTCCTGTCATCGGAAAGCGAAGGCTGTCAGCCAAGGTGTGTGCGTGGCTGGCATGTGGAAAGAGCCTCCTCGATTCAGGCTGGGCATGCTGGCTCTTGCTCTCCAGGCTGGCTGCACAGTGCGTCTCTTAGTGCCGTGAGCTCGCCTGTTTCTTCAGCGGTCTTCTCTCTCTCAACCTGGGCTGGAGGCTTCAATTCTCTCTTATCTGCCACAATTATCCTGGCAGAACAAATTCATCTCCACTGCCTGCAGTTCTGGTTCCTCTGGGAACAGCATCAGGGATCTCCTGTGACAAACAGCCTCCTTAAGGCTAAGTGTGATTTTGAACAAAACAAAGAGTAGGACTTTTGAGGGGGAAAAAAATCATGAAAAAAACAACCTTCCACCCCTGAAACTTAAACCATGCCATGCCACACGTGCACTGCTCTCCTTCCTAAGCCACTGCTGGAACTGAGGCTCTGTGTCTGTGAGGAAAGTCCCTCCAGGCCACCCAAAGGTGGGCTGTGAAGGGCGCAGGACAGGGAAGAAGCACCCAGCACCAATAAACAGCCTCTCCACCCCAGGAGAAACACAGAGAGGGTGGCACAAGCTGACATCGAAGTGGTGGTCTGCATCTCTAAGTATGAAGCCTCAAAGCAGTGTTCTGACAACACTGGGGGGCAGCTGCATGCATCCAGCATCTGGATGGTCTGGATCTGGCAGACTCCATGTAGTTCCTATCCTGGTAGCAAGCACAGTCTTCCTCTAATGAATTGATCAGGCTGCTACTTTGCTATGGAGTCAAAGTGAGCACAAATCCATGAGACTCTTCCTCAGCAGCATGCTGAAGTCAACAGAAACTGCTTTTACTTTGCAAACCCTAAATTGGGCCCTGGGGCTTTCGGCATTTAATGCTCGAGAAATTCTATCCTTTGCAGGGTCACCAATTGCCTCACTAGAGCTTCACCCTGTGGTTCCTCCGAGCTACCTCCTGCTTCTCCATCCTGGATTTAGCTCTAGAGAAGCTCTCTGGATGCAGCTGAAAGATAATAATTGAATAATATGCAACATTACACTCTTAGATTTCATTCATTTTCACACTTATGGGATCTGTAAAATCTAAGATGAGGTATCGTCTTCAAACTGTCATCCTGCTCAGCAACACCAAATTCAAACAAAAAAGGTAAAATATTTCAAATCAAAACCTGAGAATTACTTCAAACGATCTTGTTCAGAATTTCATTCACATATCAGGGTACGGCTCCCACAGTAAATTAATAAGACACAAGCTTGCAATATTTTTAGTGGGCTGATATGGCAGCATTTTTCATTTCAATTAGGAAGAACAGTGCAATTAGATTCCTCAGCCCCAGCTGGGAAGGAAACACGTTATTTCCTCAAGGCAAAGATCTTACCAGTATTCATGAGCATTCACATGTCTGGCATCTTCTGCCAGGTCAGCCCTTAAGCAAACTGGTTGCCAGAGGAAGTTGCTTGCACTGCGGAGAGGATTTATTAATCTATTCTTCAAATAATCTCCTCCACCCCAGAAGGAAGAAAGGAATGAGAACTGCCTCAGCAATATTATTCTTCCTTTCCCAGCTTGTTGAGTTTCCTCCTTACAGGTCTGAGGAAAGTGAAGGAGCTTCTCCCCATTTTCTCCCCAGTTTGTTGGGGTATCTGAAGTCCCCCAGGCAAGTAACACTGTCAGAAACACATTATGGGCTTAATAGAGGCAGGAGGAAGAACAAGATACAAGTTTCTGTACAGCAGGACAGCCATGGGCATAGAAAGATGAACAGGTCAGAGCTTCTTTCCCAGGCAAGGGAAGCAGACTTCTGGCTGCAGCTAGAGCTGCAGATAAGAAAGATTTTCAGCCCGTGTGCTGTTTTCTTCCAAAACGTCATAGTCTGTCTTTCCTTGTCATGCAACTTCATCTTATAGGACATTTTCCACGTGGATCCTTTGAACTTCACTAATCTCAAGGAGCAATTGCTTGAGAGAATTCAGACTTCTCTCAGGTCAGCCAGGTTTGTAATGGTTTGGGTGATAAATGGTGCAATGAGACGCTTACAGACCTTGCAAGCTGGGGAGAAAAATCACAATAAAAGAAGTAAAATCCTTTCTCTGGTTCAAGAAGTTTCATGCCTTCTGCGAGTTTCACGTGAAAAAACCCAAAGCTTTAGGTTTAAGAAGCTGAGCTGAGTTAGGGTCAAGGCTCATGTTCAGAAAGAAGCAGCTGCATGTGCAAGTCCTGGCCTTGTACAGAAGGTCCTAGGAAAGCAAGAAAAATAAATCACGAGGCTTCATGTAGTGTAGCAACCAGAGAATTCCTTATTAAATTCACAGGACCTCAGCATCATCCCCTAGAGGATAGGAGACAATGTGACAATAGTTATATGGAAAAGCAAATATTTATACAGAAATGGTAAATATTTGTATGGGGAAGGTAAAGGTCTATATGGAAAAGGTTACTGTTTAGACTAAACCTTCCTCTTTAAAGGGGCTGCAGAGAAAAGAGACACAGCTTCTACATGAAACACTGTAAGAAATAAGACTTGATAACCAGAAATATCAAAGGGAAGGCAACGCATGTAGGGAGCTGAACTTTACACCTACTAAGGGTCTCTGGATTGACCATCACCACCAAGGAACATTGTGGTTTTGGGGCTGTGATGACAAGCTCTTTGAAAATACCAGTTCAAGAAAATAATTATAACAATTAAAATCTTAGGAAGCACCGGCTGAGGAACTGAGAACTCTACAGCAGCACTACACCACTGCGCAAGCTGATCCTCTGCAGCACCTGTGTCCTCAGCCTCGTGCCACAAAGGACAACTGTTTAACCAGACTGTCACCCTAGAAGAGAGGGAAAGGAGATCACAGTGAGCAGGGATGGGGTACTTGGCCACACGTCTCATACCTGGAGACATTCCACATGATTTTAGCTCTGCAGCGTGCGATGAGCCCTCTTGTCCCTGTGCCAGGCACAGGTCTGACTGGTGGTAGAACACCACATAGAGCATCTCAGCCAAGGTGGTACCTCTTGGCTTTAGAAGTGGCAAACAGCTGACATGCTGGGGTTCCATTTCAGGGCTGCTTTGAGGCAGTGATGATACAGCCAGCACTCAGCTGAGACTTTGGCTCATTTACTGCAGTTACCTAAACCGGAGTGCTTGGACCCAGAGCAGAACTAACACCTAGGCCTGTTTCAGACTGGACAATTTTGTGAGATGTAAGGTCACAGGCCCACAGTCATGGATGTACCGATCTCAAAAGGTCCTAAAAAGTCTATTTTCACATGACCAGACCTCCTGGATTGCTGGATCCTTGCACAGAATTCTGGGGTCCCTTAAATTGTCTGAATGACACCTCAGGCACTGGGGTGGGGAATACTACTGGGTCAAAATGGACCACGAGAAAACACGTCTGCTTCTCCTGTTTAAGCTGTGCTGTCAGGCAGACAACAAAGTCATCCCTCTGTTTTCCACATTCACCCACAAAGATACAGAGGCAAATAGATGAGGAAGTCAAAAGCGTGCTGTTTTACAGTCAATTCTGATTCAATCAGGCAAGCCAACTAATTAAAGCTAGTTTTTGGGCAAAATATGTCAGCCATAATTTCTGCCTCAGATGGTGACCATCAGGAACAAAAATCTGGTTTGCAAACGACGTCTCTGAGCAGTGCTGGTCCAGATGCAGTTTCCATTTTCCTGTGCCTAAATAATGCTCTGGCATGCCTTGCTGGAGTGGCTTAGCAGCACAGCTAGAGCTTTCTTAAAACATCAAAGAAACTGAACAGTAAAACCCATCAAAATTTTACTAATCAAAACTACATGTAATTGTCAAGCAAAGGCAGATAACAGAACTCAGGCAAACTCTGTGAACCCACGGCTTCACTCAGACTTAGCAATTAAGCATCAGCTGCTGTTGCCAGAGTAGCTGTGAAACTGTGGGGTAAAAGTCACAGCTCGCCAGTACCAATTAGCTGCTAATGAACATCAGCAATCCCCCTGGTGATGGGAGCTTGAGAAAAAAAGAAAAGGAAGACCAAAATACCACCCACGCCTCATGCCACCATAAACTGGCACCTCTGCTGCAGGACAATGCTCCATGCCCCCATCCTGCTGCATCTTTGGAGCTGGGGAGTGACCAGGGCAGGGGAGCCCATCGAGTTAAAGCCAGCTGGAAGAGAAAAGGTTGATTTTGAAGTGTTGCTTTTCCCAGGCCACTCAGCTGCACAAGGGGAGGGAGGGAGGGAGCCAGCCTGTAATAATTTAAGCAGCACTGCCATTACATGTGAAATCACAGCCTTAAAGGAAGTCAGTCAATTTAAACCCATTCCTGAAGGGGAATAATTAAACACTCCGAAGATGTGGGAGAATTTTAAGCAGTCAGCAAGGATTTAAGACAACGTATCATATCTATCCAGAATAATTAAAAAAAAGAGAGAGAAAATGTAGGCAGGCAAAGCAGACTGTTCGTTGCTGACTGTGAAGGGAGGTATGTCAAGAAAAGCCCTAGTCAATCAAATGGGCTCGCTCTCCAGACTGAGAAAAGGTGGAAGTTTTGAGGAATAGCCTGTGATCGTATGGTTTAGCCCACCCATAGTGGTGTATAACCCAAAAGATTATTAAAAAGTCTGAGGAAAGATAAATCTAATTCCAAAAAGACATGAAATGACCCATAGGAAAGGACAGAAAGCCAAAAGGTTTCCAAGAGCATTCCAGCACTGATGGTGGCAGGTCAGGAGAAACCATCTCCTGCAAGAAGAGTCTGCAGATGCAGCAAGAAACACTATGCAGAGAAACTGCTCTTGCAGAAGCAGTGTAAGAGGTTTTTCAGGTCTAAGAAGAAAACTCTTGCACTAGTGGTTTCAGCAGGCTGCAACAGAGACTTCATATCCACCATGAGCTCCCAGATGTGAAAAGCGATCAGGGTATAGAGTACTAAACATCCTCACTTAGAAGCTTATCAGGATCATGTGGAAAAGAAATCTCTGAGTGGAGTCGTTAGTGGCATTTGCCAGGCACCTCTGAAGTATGCCTTACTCCAGTATTTTCATTAGCCACTCAGACAATTAACTAATCAACTTGACTTCATCATTAACCTCAGGAAAGCTCATGTCTGTGAAGTAGGGACATCTTCACAGTGAAGGTGACAGAGCGCTGGCTGTCCAGGGAGGTTGTGGAGTCTTTTTCTCTGGAGATATTTAAAACCAGCCTGGACATGTTCCTGCGTGACTTGATCTAGGTGATTCTGCTCTGGCAGGGGGGTTGAACTAGAAGATCTTTCAAGGTCCCTTCCAGTCCGTAGCTTCCTGTGATTCTGTGATTTGCAAGGAGAGGTGATAAGAGAGTAGCGAAAGAGAGTAAAAAAGTCAGCACCTTTCAGTGTTTCAAATGATACCAGCGTGTCATGTGGATTATAGAAAGGTGCCTCTGTGAGCATTATTCAGAGGCAATAACTCAATGTCAATATTACTGTGAAACATCGAGTCAGGACTCTAAAGCTAACAGAAAATTTATCTTAGCACAAGGCTCTGTAACCACTGTGATATCAAAGACAAAATCACAGAAGACAAGAAAATCTGAACATTCATGACATTGAAGCTCTGTGTAAGCTTCTTTTAAGTCAATTAATATGTTTTGGTGTCTCAGTCACATTTGACCTGGCAGATGATATGCTGGGCTCTGGGAGAACTGAAATAGTTGCGTGAGGTAACTAGAAAGTCAGCTCACCATGTAGTGAGCATTATGCCCCAAACAGGTTTTGACCTAGATAGAAATGAGGAGCTGGCTGGAAATACCAAAGGTTTTGTGTTTAGGGAACTTTTGCTCTTTCTAAATCTCTCAAAGTATTACAGAACTGTTAGAATTGCTGAATAAGTAAGGATTTTTGGAAAAGGCATAAAGAAAAGAAATTACATCCATCTGCAGATCACTGCAGAAGATAGAAACAAAGATCTTCCAGGAGGATGGAAGGAACGAGCATGAACTTTTAAGAAAGTCAATGCCTTTCCCTTTAGAGGGGTAAAAGCAATCTATTAGAAGATCACACACACAAAAATAAACACATCAGACATTTCTTGTCGATGGGGGATGAACATCTAGCAGAAGCTAAAGAAAATATCTCCAGGCATCACCCTGCTCAGAATGCCTTTAGAAAGAACATGATGAAATGGGAAAAAAAGAGCCCAACTTTTACAGGCAGTCTAAGGACACAGTCCGAGAGCCATCAGCATTTACTCCAAGAGCTTTGAAGTTTTCTGTCATATTGCAACATCTTGACCTCGCTGATCCCAAGCTCACGTTCAAAGGTAGTCAAATCAAAGGCAATGACAACACTCAATGAGACTGTGACATGACTAGTAGCAATTATTTGAATCACAGGGTTCAGTGATCAAGTCTGCCCAAAGCTCAGTTTGCCTTAGCCTGTAAAGGAATGGACTTATTCAGGAGAGGGCTAAAGAAATCCCTTCACACCTCCCAGCACAGCACAGCATGAATTTTTCATGTAGAGGGGAACAGATGCATGGCTGCACAGGGCCCTTCATCTGCTGAGCAACTGCATCCAAGCCCCACTTTGATGCTTCCCTAACAGAAGCTTCATTCTTTGCAAACAGCTTGGCAAGGTCACCATCTGACAATACAGTTGTCCTGAGTTTGGCTGCAATAAAGTTAATTTTCTTCCAAAGAGCTGGTACAGTGCCTTGTTTTGGATAAGGGATGAGAATGATGTTGATCACCACTGATGTTTTAGCTGTTGCTAAGCAGTGCTTATACTAAGTCAAGAACTTTTCATCCTCTCATGCCCTGCCTGAAGAAAGACTGGAGAGGCACGAGTTGCTGGTGAGGAACACAGCTAGGACAGCTAACCCAAAGGGGTGTTTTGTACCATACGTCATCATGCCCAGTATACAAACTGGGCAGAGTTGGCCAGGATAGGCTGATCACTGCTCACAGATGCTCTGAGCATCAGAGGTGGTGAGCAATCACATTGCACATTATTTGTATTTTCTTGGGTTTTATTTATCTTTTTGTGACACTGTCATTAAAATTCTTATAGTTCTGAAACTGTTGTTAACACACATTTTGCTTCTCAGTTAAATTCTACTCCCCATCCCCCTGGGTTGGGGAGAACGAGCAAGCGGCTGCATTGTGGTTAGGGTTAAACCACAACAATAGTAAACCCAGTATTAGAGCTCCTAATACAAGCTGGGAAACACCCCAGCCTTATGATACAGGCAACGGATCTGACATGAACTCACTCTGCCGGTTCAAATCTGCTCAAGAGTTTTTGATGGCTTGACAAAAGAACACTGACAGGTTACAGGTCTCCTCAGTCTGTGACACTTCATGCTGGACACGAACGCCATAAAGCCAGCACAAAATCCTGAAGCTGTTGTAAAGCCTGTGCTGATCCTGCTGAAATTTGCACACTGAGGTGTTCCAGCAATGCAGAGGTTTGGTCTGACTGATGACAGAAGACAGTTGGACACTACTGAAGCAGGTCGCTTCAATCGAATGCTAACACAGTCTGTAACCTCTGGACAGGACATGCCTGGAGAATGCGTGGCAGGGAACTATAGGGCCTGCCTATAGAACATACTATAAGGCATATCGACGCCTTTGGAGTCTGCTCCTTCTCTTGCAAGGGCGGTATCTGGCAGGCTAGAATACCTTATTTCTGCAAGCACTGAGGCTCAAAAATCATAAGGATTGTTGGCAGCATGTGTGGCCGCCATTACCATGGACTCTAGTCCAATTTTTGTTACTGTCTCCCACTCCAGCACAATCCAAATGCTTGTGGAAGGGGGTTAATTTCTTAATTTAAGAATCATTAGTGAGAGAAATTGCACTGCGCGAGTGTCTTGGGTCTTTACTAAAATGTCTCTACCAGCTGCGATTCGAGTTGACCAGCTTTGTTCTCATACATTTGACTCCAACAGCAATAGTCATTTTGGGTCAATTAAATATTTTCTCCTTCGTCTAGCACCATACGCCATTATAATATATCTGGCAGCATTAGTCCATCTGAATAGGAGGACATAACATCCATAATGTATGTGAACTTGCAAATCACAAACAAGTGGATAAACAGCAAAAGGTTTCACTTTCCCATCTGAATGCTCCATCTCTCCAGTTACTCCCTCATCCATATAAGGGCCTCACGGCAGCATTAGGTACAAAGTTTGTCTTCATATAATGATTTCAAATACAGTTTTTAATTGCTTCCATGTGCCCCTAGAAGTCAGCTCTGTCAGCACAAAGTTTTCGAGGTGTGATTGCACAGCAAAAGCAAATATTGTTGCTGCATGTGCTAACGTGCCCATCCCTGCTCCACCAAACTGGCCCAGGCAATTGGAGCAGCAAAGATGCAGGAGTGTGGACTTGAGCTGCTGCTGGAAAGCTGCAGTCATAAGTGCAATTCCTCAGGAGCTTTTTACTTTGCTTGTTAGCAGGAGCTAATACCCATGTTAATGCTATTGTTACTGTGCCCTAGAGCCAGCACAGTTACAGCAGCAGAAACTGCAATCACTCCTTCATTTGGTTGTGTAGGCATGTCTGCTCTTTCAGTTAATAACCTCAGACTTGGCCTTAATTCAACATAGCCAGGTTGATCAAGCTTTTGACACCGTCTCCCTCAGCTTTCTCATTTGGAAGCTGAAGAAGTAGAAGCTGGATGAAAGGACTATTAGATGGCTTGAAAATTGGCTGGGCTGCTAGGCTCAAAGCGTGGTAATCAATGGCTCAACATCTGGTTGGCAGCCAGTAATAAGCAGAGTGCCTCAGGGGTCAATACTGGGGCTGATATTGTTCAATATCTTCATCAGCTACCTGGGTGATGAGACAGAGCGCACCCTCAGCAAGTTTGTGGACAGTACTAAATTAGAAAGGATGATTGACGCAGCAAACAGAAGAGCTCCAGTCCAGAGGGACCTTGAGAAATTTGAGGATGGGGCCAACAAACTCCATGAAGTTCAACAAGAAGTGTAAAATTATGCATGTGGGTCGTCATGCTGGGCATCAGTCCAGGCTGGGACAGGCTGCCAGGGCAAACAAACCTCCAGCACACTTATCCTGAATAATGCAGACCTTATCCTGAGTTGCACTAGGATGAACAAGACCAGTAGACTGCAAGAAATTACCACCCCATCCATCATGGCCTGATCAGGTAGGAGCAATAGTCCTGCTCCAAGCAGTGAGTTTGACCAGAGGCTTCCAGAGACTCCTTCTCACCAACATCTCTGCAACTCTTCAGCTAAAGTCTAAATTGGAGGTGGGGGGTTTTTTTCCCCAAAAGGTGGCATATGTTCACAACGTTCTGAGAATATAGTTTTGATGATCTAATTTGCTGTCAGACCTGAGCCCTGCAAATCCTTACCCTTACAAGCCTTATGAACCCTTATCAAAAGAGCTGCCAGTTCCAGGAGAGTTAGACATTTTAGTTGCATTAATCTGGAAGTAGAGGCAAATATGAGATACCATACTTTCCAAGCTCAGTTACTCCACTGATTTACTGTGTCAGAAATGTGATTTTTGCTTCCAGACTTTAGTTAGTGCCTCATCCTACCATAGAAATACAAAATAATCACATCATTTCAGTCTGCGGACAGTTTTCTTCCAGTGTTAGCTCAGGGAGATGATCAGAACACCTATCAGCTTCCTAATCTCATTATAAAACTTCCTTCAAGTATCAGTGATTTTTTTGTCACAAATCACACACCCGTAGATTCACCAGACTTTGCCACCTGCTCACACTTTGAAGTAATTTAAGGAAAACAAAAAGCCTCATAACACAAAGAAGATTAAACTCAAGCTTTTGCTTACAAAACCCTAAGTTTTTTGTTTTCCTGGACTTCCACTGAAACGAAGAATTTCTTCACTGAAATATAAGCAGCCCAGTGGTTACAACAGTGACTACATTGCCACCAGGCTCCCAATCTTTCCTCTTTCAAGCCTCTTCAGATCTCTGTGTCTTGTTTCTCATGGCTCCAAACCACTTGTTACACTGGGATCAGTGTCTTCAACATCCTCTTTTGGGGATTTCACGGCAAGAACAGAATAATGCACCCCACAGCTCTGCAGGAGATGAGCAGGTGCCCAAGAGATTGCCTATGTCAAGTCTGAACGCTTCCAAAATCCTACCTTGTAGTGCTTCCTTGCAGTGCTGTTTTGACCTCTGGGAATAAATACTGCAAATTAGTCTCCCAGCTTTGCATCTTTGTACAAATTAATTCTGTTGAGACAGAGGATGATATTCTGGTGATAACCCACCTCTCCCACTCTTTCTTCCACAATGAGCCACTGACAGGATCTCCTGATATGCTGTTAAATAGGACAGATCAAATTATATGTTTGCAAGTAATCATTTAAAAAATAATATCTTAGAAAAATCTCCCACATTGTTACAGAACAATGGGCTTAATTATTGAGAAATGAGCTATTTGCAAGCAATTTCACTCATTGCTTGTACTGATCTCAGGCCTGGGAAGCTCTGAAGGATAAGGATGTTGGAAAAAGCTCTCAGAGGGTAATTTGAGTCCCTGCATGGGAACAAGTGAATTCTTTCTCAACAATCCACTTTCAGGAAATGCTGTCACCAAGATCCAAGGCTTAGCCCCATTTACAGCCACGGAGACAGAGCAGCTGGATTAATAACCTCAGAGCTCAGCCTCCCAGTTTGAGGGCTGATGTACACTCCTGGGGAGATCACCACGCTGTTGCACACAGGAGAAAATTTCAGCCGTGTGTGCACAAAAGCACAGGTCAGTCCAGAGTACTACTAGACTTTAAATGTTTATCCTCAGAAGAGGATCTAGTCCTTTTCCCCTCCCTCATGCTCCAAAAATGAGGTGCAAATCATGACACCACCTGAGAAGGGCATTTCTGAAAGACAAACAGAAGGTTCCTTCTTCGGCAGCTCACGCTTTGTACTATTACTTCCGCTGACCCCTCTCCTGCTTCATCTTTATGCTTCATTTCATTCTTAAAGCTTAATCATGTCTCCAAAGTACAATGCAGTAAAGCCTTCCCACACCAGGAAACTCAGCTCTGTCCAGGTTCTTCCCTCCCCACTTCTGCACTGTTTGGCACCAAGGGTTTGCAAGTGCATGCTCCCAGCTTTGCAAGAGAAATTTCCCAAACTCAGGTCCACTGTTTCCTGCTTCCAAAAGTCCTCCCTGAAAATCTCTGCAGCTTCCCTATCCAAAGGAAAGTCACAAAATGAAAGGACTCCACCCCGTCTGTAACTGGTGCCATATCTGCCTTCTGTGTTAGCTGCACCACATTTTGAATTCACCATGCCAGTTCAGGCTCAATGCAACACACCTGTTTTTGCCAGCTCCAAGATGGTCCAGAGGTGTCTTCAGATCAGCTGCACCGCAGTAGGATACTGGACCACATCAAATCCAGTTCCAGCTTTTGGTGCCTTTGCACAGTGTGCTTGGTGCTGGGTTGGGATTCACTTGTGTGCATGCAACAGCTTCAGAATCCTGACTCCTTCCTGCCCCACGATTCCTGCCAGTAATCCACCTCTGCCTGCAAATGGTTGTGTGGGCACCCAAGGAAAGAAGACACACTTGTGAGAAGCTCCTTACTGCAGTGCACCATGGTTCAGCCCTCACCACACACCGTGCTCCTGCTTTGTCTTCTCTTTCAGAAGTGCAGTCAGCTCTCTGATCTTAATCCGCACCTAAGTGTCCTCTAGCCAGCCTTTCTGCCATATTTTGGTACAGTAATGTGCTGTAATCATATAATTCCTGTCAGTAAAAGAAAACAAGAATGGCTGAGTGATTTCCAAACAACACACTAATGGCCGAAGTAGAAAAATATCTCCTGCTTCACTTCTCTTCAAATCTTCCTTGCACTGGTCTCTTGCTGTTCATATTTATTTTAGGTTTTCTCCTCATTTTTAGGTTTATTTGCCCAGAGCTAATGAATAACACTGTGAACATATGCTATAAACCACCATTAAGATGAAATTTGAAGAAAAGAAAATTACTTTGGTGTGAGAGTTGAGAGCATGTAGAACTAGTAAATGCCCAATACAGATGTCTGAGAGCTTCATAGGGGAGGTGTCTTTTCAAAGTTACATTCATTTTTCTAACTGCTTGATGCAGCTGCTGTTCAGGCAAAAGTCTACTACAGACTTTTTCCACATTTAAGTCTTTGTATCTCATTTTTACTGATTATCACAGCTGTTAAAAGCAGCAAGGTAAGCAGCACCACCAAATGATACCTCATATACCTAATTTTGTGGGGGTTTTTGACCATATTTCAATAAACTCCTGTAAGCAAATATACTCGCATGAAAGACATGTAGTATGACCCCACTGCAACACCTGCTGCAGACTTGGGTTTGTAGAGGAGCTCTGAATGACTCTTGGCCAGAATGAAATCATCAAGGAGGCTTTTCCAAAACACATCTGTCTAATAAGACTCCATTTCTCATTATTGACCTGGATGCTGCCCTTTAGAGGATGCTTATTAAAGTGGCCGGTAAAAAGGCCAGGAGGAGCTGCCTACATATTGGAGGATAGAACTAGAGCAGAGAATAAGTCAGACCATTATTATGTTTTTTAATTAAAATGACACTATCCAATGGGATAAGTGAAAGACTCTGTACTAAGCCTGCAGAACACTAGGTTGCTCCAGCCACTAAGCAAATGGTGAATCATGGCAGTACAAGCAGGTGCTGCAGTTCATTTCAGCAAACATCTGTTGACTTCCAATAGACCTTGAGGACTTGGTGGACATAAAGGAAAAAGAAACAGACAGGGAAAGCTAATCAGCTTAAGACAGTTCCTAAGGCTGCCAGCTCTTGAGGCAGTCAGTAGAAATGTTCAAATTCAGGACCAGGCATTTGAAAGACTACAAAAGGCCATTGAGACACAGGGATCCAGCCTACCAGGAAACAGCTGGAGCTGCTCCACCACACACATTACCTTTGGGTTCAAAGGTGAAGCTACATTAAACCCTTGGAAAGCACAAGGAAGCAGCCACAGAACCGCAGCACAGTTTTGCAGAGACAAGCTGTAGGAGGTGAGGATGGAGTACTTGGCCCAAGAAGTCAATCATCCTGGCAGGTACATAAGCAGGCACAGCCCCTAGATGACATCTGAGACCCTCTGGGGCAGAGATCAGTCTAACGTACATGTAACATGTTGATAGAAGACATGCAGGAAGCCTACAGACACAACTCCTTTGCCTCTCTCCAGAGGTGGAGCATGTTTAAGCACATGAAGACCTTTCCTAGGGTGTTTATTGGTTTTATGTGGTGAGGTCCAAGCTGCCATCAAAATGATTTTTAAAGAAAGTTATTTCCCACTTCTCATGGTGGGGATAAGCAGTGAAATCTCTAAGGCTCTTAAAGGACAGACTGCACTTGCCTGTTGAATTCAGAATGTATTTGGGGATGATCTCAACTATTGATTGCCTTCCTCAGTCTAATATTGCTGCTCATGATTCCAGAATCGCATCAGTCACAGAACAACAAGCACCTTTTAAACAGAACTGTATCTTCTGTCATTTTAACTGAAGCACAAGAGCTGAAAGAAGAGAAGCCCTCAACAACCAGGATATGACTCAGGTTTTCTTGTGATTCTAGATAACAAAGAGCACAGAAATTTAAGCATGTTTGACAGCTGCATAAGAGCTAAATGGAGGAATATCTTTATTGAAAAAAATGAGATAACCATCTTTCTGCAGCTGTTGGTTTCCTTGGATCTAAAGGAGATGCCAGACTGGTTTTGCCATGAGTCCAAGCCAATGTCCAGTCCCTTGAGCAAGAGTGTTTTTTACCATGCTACTGCTAAAAGAGAAAGATAAAGCAACTCAGTCTGGTGAAGCTGTCCAAGAAGCCCAAATCAACAGCACCCTCAAAGGGAAGCTGTAGTCCTGAGGTTTAGCCTGTGTGAAGTTCAGTGTCTGACCTTCAGACAGTCCGATGCAGCATCATATAGCACACAGATCCTCAGGTAGCTTCAACATGGCTCCTCCAAACTTGCTGCTGAGGTCACAGGACTTCAGGTTTTTCCTTTCCAGGTACCTGTGTTCCACCACACAAGCTGTATACTTGTCTGCTTTGTGAGCTTTCTCCTTCCCCCTACCCAACAGATATCTGTATTCCAACACACCTCCCACTGCCTGAGGTGCAAGCATTTGCTTGGCCATGGTGACCTTTTGTTTTTAATTACTCCCAGCTCAGCTGATCTTACTTCTAAGATCATTTTCTCAGACAAGCCATGGCTGTACTTATTGTAGCTATAGTTGGATGCAACAGATAGACCAGGTGTCAGTGAGACCTTCTGTGTTTACACAGAAGCCAGAGTTTTCAAAGAGAAAACCCAATTCCCAGCATCTCTGCAGTCTCATTTGCTTTATGTCCAGCTATGATGACTGTAGCACCAGCTGTTTGTATTTCAAACTTTATTTCTGCCAGCATTGCTTCCTCATCTTTTTCCTCACGCAATACCATAAAAAGCTCTGGTTTCATTTTCTCCTTTTCATCCTTGCATTAGCTCTGTAAACAGACTCCTTGCTTCCTACCCAAGTAAACTCTTTGTCTAGAAACCTCAGCTGTCTGGGACTAGCATTTTGTTTTCTCTGGTTGTAGATGCTGCTTTGTTTGTTCATTAACAACACTCTGCTCTTTTCTGTGATCTTGTATCACTTTCTTCTTTGCTAGCAGGGTCCTAAACTTAATTACTAGGGAGTTTTCTCTGAAGGCAGACTCATAAAAAGCATCTAGCTCAAGAGCTACTTGTACCTACCTGGAGAGTCATCCAGGAGTGCAGTGCTGGCTGTTCAGACAACACTGAGTGGCCAAATGATAAATAACTTGATATTTTACTGTCAGTGATGGCCACCTCAGTTTTCTCCAAGAGACACGGGTCTCCCTACTTCACTTAAAAAGGCAAAGTCTTGTGCTGGTCTTGTATGTTCAGTGCTTTTAGCCTCTTGGCATCTAGGCTAAAGGGACACCACCAGGTTATGTTAGAGGGAAAGAATATCTGCAACAGCGGGAGAGTGGGAAGTACCCACAGAAATTCATTCCACTCTGCAGCTCTTCAATTTAGTTTTCAGGGATCCCAGCTATGGCCCAATGCCATTCAAATATCTCCCCTCTGACCTGTAAGCTTTGTGAACCCAGTCTCCCCTGACAACAATTTAGTCTTGAAGCTGGTATGATCTACCAAAGGATGCTCTCCATTTGGGAGCCATAATTGAGTCACCTCATGGAGACACACCAGTCTCCATCCCAAGACCTCTTCCACACCTTCTCACCACCAGTCATCTCTGATTAATGGGCAGAAAGGCCCTTTGCTTTCCATATACAGTTACAGAATCTTTGGTTGGAATCAAACACACTCCATTTCTCTCCACCAACCCTTCCCACTCTTGAACATCAAAGCATCTCTGGAGAGGCTTTTTGTGTCATATGATGGTAGAGGACTCATTTTCATTACACTCATCCGCAGCCAAATTCCCATTGCTATATAAGCAACACCTTAAACCTCCTGCTGTCCTGAAAGAGAGATAAATACCTTTTAGGTTGTTATCAAGGCTTGTAAACACTCCACCTGGAACGAGAACAGCTAGACCTTCCAAGCCACTTTAAACACCTTTGGAGACTGGTTTTAAAGTCTACATCACAACCTAGTTATCTTACCAGTCTCTGTTACAGAAAAACTCATTTCAGTTCTTCCGTAAGAGGTCACTTCCCTCTAGGTCTTGCCTCACACTTCTTGGCACCTCAGAAAGGCTCTTCCACTCCCTAAAGAACTCTGTTGTCACCATCAATTAAGACAATGTTCTCACTCTCAGAGCAGTTTCTCAGTAGTAACTGCAGTGGGTTGGGTATCATTCACAGCTGCCTTTGCTTAAGCATAAGCTGTCCTGTGCACAACTAGCATTTAGACTGAAGCTGAACTACATCAGAAGCTATGTACAGCCTTTTATCACTTGGTAAATAAGTTCAGTTCGCTGCATAATGTTCCTCCAGCCCTACTTCATCTTCCTACCCTCGCCAAAGACATGGCGCTGATGGCAGGAGGTGCCCTGTTTATTCCTTCATGACTGTTTTGAAACACTTGGTTGACACGCAGGCCCCACAGAACTTGTTAGCATGACCTCAGTGCAGAAACCCTGGAAATCACAACCCAGATTAATATTTCGGGGATGTAACCGCCGCAGTTGAAGTGCCCTTGACATCCCTTTTTCCAAAGCCAGGTTACAGATCAGGCCTTCGTGCTCTCGAGGTCAGAACAGTCTAACACACCAGTGTCCTTCAAGTTCAAATACCTACAAGTTCATCCTTTTTGATGCTCCTAGCAGCATTCCTAGATAAAGGTTTTGCAGCCTCCAGAAAGGCCAAAAAGCCATCTCACCTACTAATTTGCCATATTCTCAAGACTAACTTCCCACCACAAAGATTTCTGCACAGCACCATCCTCCTAGCAAGGCATCACTTCCCTTCTACAAAGGATCGCATCGAGTTTCCTGCAGTGGGTTCACAGAAGGAATTTTGGATTTCATCTCTCTGTACTGCTGCCTGTCCCCAGCACTCCCCGACACATCTCCGCCTTAGAGTTACTGGCCAAGTGGCTACTCTACATTTGCCACATCATTAAGCCTGGCATAATTCTCACTTCCACAACCACTCACTAGTTTCTCGCCAGTGGCTATGCTTGTTTTAGTGGCTGTCTATTAGCAGGGCCATACAAGGGGTGAAGCAGGTTATCCAACCCACTGTGCTCCCACAGTTTCCTCCCTCTCCCTGCATCAAGAGATTTCCATCTTCTTATCTTATTTTGCTTCAGTATCCTCCCGGTCCAGCAGGAGAAGTACCTATATGAAGCAGCATCTTTCCAGAGCCCTAAAAACCCACCACCTGTCCTGTCTTCCTCCACAGTCTCCTTCAAGCTTCCATGATGATGAGACAGGTTCCTTTCAACTGGCACAGAGTTAAGAAGAAGCTTTACCTTCTCTTCTACCCCTACAAGGACTCTTTAAAGGACTCCAGCCCTATACATTTGCTTATAGGGCCTTCCTCATCCTTCTCCATTCCTTCCTCCAGACAACAAACCTAAGAGAAACCAGCTAAGAAAACACTTCTAACCCAGTAACTCTTCCCACCTGCCCCGGGTTGAAGGCAAGAGACATGCCACAGCCTAAAAGCACCCAGACCCTCACAATACAAACCCTTCTAAAACATCAGACACCCCCCTCCCCCCATGCCATCAGCATTTACACAGCTCAAAAGAGATGCTCATTGGAAGTTATTATAAGCCTCCTCTCTCCACCCTTTGGCTTTTCTCTCTCTCTTTTTTTGCAGGTACCTCTTATGGTTCAACCTGTACAAGGCTGCAGGTGGTTTCTTACAGTGCCCTAAACCCACCAGAAGCAGCAAAGCAGCAGTGAAGCTCCTACCCAGCTTGCAAAACAAGTGGGAGTTGGTGGCTGTTCTCCTCTTCACTGAGTATGTGCTACTGGAATTTTAAACAGATTATGTAAGTGACTCTCATTTAATCCATCTGAACTATCCTCTTTTAATCACACATGAGATCAAAGCTGCTGACTGTGAAATGAGTAGGGAGCAGCACAGGCTCTCCCCTGTGCAAGCTGGACTGCAGCGGGTGAGGAGGGGACAGGCTGGGGGAACACATGCCAGGGCATGATGCCTTGTCATTTCTTTAAATATTTAATAGCAGTAGTGGAAGCCCAAGCTCTACTCTCACTTCCCCCGTATTTTTGTGGCGTATCTCTTGTGCCTCCATGTCCCAAAGATGCAGAAGTACATGCCTGTGCCACGGCAGTGGGGGCATGGTGACTTGGCTGGGAAGCTGTTCTTCAAAAAGCAGCTCTCTCTGAGATTTATAGAGTTTACCTTTTTCATTTCTTCTCCTGAAGCCTGACATTTAAAAATATGTAATTTTGTTTATCCCTGGCAAGCTGTGAATGGCTCCCCGGGCTGCCCGTGCCTCCTGCACTGCTGTATAAATTACACTGACAACCCCTTATTACAAAGGGAAAAATAAGTTAATGGAAAAGCAAAGCAGAAATAGATGCATAAAAATCCCAAAGTGCCCAAGTCAGCAGAATTACCCCCACGTGACAGTCATTGCCAGTATTTAATTAAACAGAGATCGATCGTGCAGGCGAGTGTGAGTTGGTGTGTGTGCACGTGCAGGAGAGGAAGTGGTGCATTTACAGTGTGTTTGTTTTTTTGGTAGGAAAGAGTTGTTGATACTAAGCTGAAGGCTATCCTGGTATGGTGATGAGGGAGGGAAGGCACAGCCTCAGGTGGGTTCTCCATCTTTCTGAGAGCCAAAATGCCTAGCTGCCCCTTGAGATGAGTGCTTGGGTGATGCAGGAAAAGCTGGACCATCAAAGCTGCACCTCCTCTGTGTGAACTGCAGTATAGGCAAGGTCTGAAATCTGTCTGCCCCAAGGCATGAGTCACAAATCTGCACAGCAGCACTCAGGAGGAGAAATCACGTTGCTTCCCGGAGCAGCCTGTGATACTTTTTGGGAAATGGCACATTTAGATTAAGGGCCAAGCAGATGCACAAGGGTCAGCCACCCCAAGTCATTCCTGTGGGATGCTGAACAGAGTGTTTGGAGGGAAACGCTGAGCAGTACAAACTGACCTGCAAGCCAGACCTTGAGGACCATCAGAGATCTTCTCCATCCTGAGGATAATGAATACCTCCTGGGGTATATGAGACTCATCACCAGCAATAGCCTCCATGGCATGTTTGAGTTGGCCTGGGTGACACAGGTGACACTCAAGAGCTGGATCAGTGTGGAGAGGCTCTGAAAACACCCTAAAAGCCTGCAGGGTGGCTATGGGGGAAAGGGTTGGAGGCAGGGAAAGCTGTCTCCCTCTGTCTGAACTTCCTAATTGAGATTATAAGGAAAGACTGGGATCTCTAAACCTTGTGGCTATGGGATTGGAAATTCCCTGTGTCTCTTCTGAAGACCAGGGACCTCTGTCAAGGCCCTGCATCCTTTCTTTCCTCACTTAGTTATATGAAATGCAACCTCTGGGATAAAACAGCAACCACCAGTCAATATCTGAGCAAGCTGCTGGTGCAAATCAGAAACAGATTGTGTTTCAAGCAAAATGACTGGGCAGAGGTGGAAATGCTTGGTTGGAAGTGCTCATGTCTGCCAACAGTAGCTGGAAATGTTTCCTCTGGGAACGCTTGTCCAGGAACTGCCATCACTGAGTCCTGACCTCCCTCCTCTGACCCTGACAGCCCCCCTGTCACTCACATGGGCAGTGGTCCTCGACCTTTGGGGTTTGGCCTAGATGTTGTGTAAAGCATTAAGCAGAGGTGTACAGTGGGCTCCACAGCCAGATCGATTCAAGCTCAGCCATCCTGGGAACACAGCAAAGACGTTAACAGCTGCTGGAGATTGCACACAGCTCCTTTCATTTCCACACATTTTTCTTGCCTAATTGGAGGGAGCTGAGCGGTCGGGTAGTCACTGTGAGAGGCTGGGGAGCTGGACATGAGCTCTCTGTGAGTCACTCCTGCATGAGAGTGGGATTACTTACTACCTGGAGCACCAGTTGCACCAGTCTGCTCTTACTGGATCTAGAGTTGCAAGAAGAAACCTTGCGTCACTGCACCTGCACCTTGTCCTTTGGACCACATGGGATAAAAAGAAGTACCATGGGATAAAGAAACCCCACATGCTCTTGTAGTGCTGCTGCTCTGATTCTTTTTTTTTTGTGCCTTCCCTTTTGCAGCAGCATCCAGGTTTGACTCTTGTAAATGTTAACTGAGAATTCAATGCAAAGGAAATAAAACCCCTAAACAAAACAGAAGAAATAATTTCTGTTCTTGTTCAGTTTTAAGATCAGTCTCATGGCTCTGACATCTTCCGGATAATGACTGAATATCCCTTTTCCCTGCAGTCTGGACACCAATCAATACCCCACAAGCAATTTCCAGAGCTTGACTCGCTTGTTAAAGACCTAACATTCCCTTTCCTCAAGAAGTGGGTGGCACAGTGAGTCACAGAAAGCTCAGCAGGATGCTATTTCTACCTGATGCGATGCTGAAGCCAGGCTCAAAATCAGAAATCATCCACAAAAGCTATTTTCTTAGCCCAGGATTGAATCTCAGTGCTAGACTAGAGAAACCTGAGCAGTCTTGCTGGGCATCAGGTCTCAGAGGTCTCAATAGTACTACCCTACTTGGCCCAGTAGCAGGAACACCACAAGGGATGGGGAGCTCACCCTGATCTTTCATCTTCTCAAAATGTGCTTATGATGTGTCTGTGGCAAGTGACCCTTCCTGCCCCTTTCAGCAGAGCCATTGGTTCCATGCAGAGACACACTGCAGGTGTAGGCAAGACTTAGGGTGAGGCTCCAGTGGCATCCATCCAACAAGCTGGCAGCCCTGCATGAATCCTGACCGCTTTCCTTAGCCCCATGCAAGGATGGAGACTCCTAGAATGATTTAGATTGGAAGTGACCTCAGAGATCATCCCTATCATAGGCAAGCACACCTCTCACCGGACCAGATTGCCCAGAACCCCATCCAACCTGGCCTGAACACTTCCAGGGATGGAGCAGCCACAACCTCCCTGGCCAACCTTTTTCCAGTGCCCCAGCACCTTCACAGTCAGGAATTTCCTCCTAAAATCTAATCTAAATGTCCCGTCTTTTAGATTAAAACCACTCCATCTTGTCCTATCATGAGCTGCTCATAAAAAGGTCCTCTCCAGCTTTCCTGTAGCCCCCTGGAAGGATGCTATAAGGTCTCCCAGAGCCTTTCTCCAGACAGAATAGCCCCACAGCCTGTCTTCATAGCAGAAGTACTCCAGCTCTCTGATCACCTTTGTGTTCTCCTCTGGACTCACTCCAACAGTTTAATGTCCTTCTTATATTGAGGACTTGGAATAAGGTGTCTCCTCTTTGCAGGATGAGACACCAAGCTGTTGCAGGAGCCTAACTTTCCTTTCAAGAATGCTGGGTTCATCGGCTGATACAGTAGGGAGTTCAGAAAACAGCAGAGTTCCTCCTGTAATCAGGCTAAACTTCTCTATAGCAAGGAATCTCCCAAGGGAGCTCCTCAGACTGACAAAATGCCTTTCTTTTAAAGTTGCTTTGCTTAATTACTCTAGGACACATTTGAAAATATGATGTGCCATGAGCCTTTGAAGTTCAGAGAGACTTTAGCAGGTGCAGTAATCCCCTTATTCTAATCCTGATGACCAAGATATGCTGGCTGCCCTTTCTCATGGTCTAGCAGGACTCAGTCAGTTTAAAAGTCTTTGTCTGCTTTCCTTGGATGAGGCTTTCAGAATCATGTGGGTCTGTCTTCACCTTGGCTGTACCAAACACCTTGTTAATGTGTTTATTATAAGCTATGGCTTATTTATATCTCCCTAAAACAACTCAGGCAAGCACCCATGAGGACAGCGTTGTGCACTTTGTTCTTCTGGTCACTTTCATTTCAGCCTGATTTTGCTGAAGGAGGAGGAAGGCTTGACCCATCCCTGCAAGCAGCCTGACCCACGCAAGCTGGAAGCTACAGACCAGAGCATTGTAGAGACATGAGGACCCTCTTGCTCCCTAAGAGATCAGGGAGAGCACTGCAAAAGCTGAGTGTTGCTGCCATCCTTCAGTCAGAGCAAGCAGAGAAGTAATTCATTTGTCTTACACAACCAACAGGAACTATTGCCCAAAGCACATTTAAGACTAATTAGGAGCTGAGCTATGTGCATGGAAGCGCTAAACAGATGTTGCTTTGTTACAGAGGTCTCTGGACCTGCTCGAATGAGAGTGGGGAGACACAACAGAAATAATCAGAAACGATCACCAGAAAGCCAAGGTGGCCGGAGCAGCCTGATGCTCAGAGAAAGCAAAGATGGAGATTTTGGGCAGCATGTTGGCTGGAGAAAGAGGCTTGGGAAGTCTGGTGGCATCAGCATCTCTTGCTGCACCAGTACTCATCTCAAGGAAAGGGTCATTTACAGCAATGCTGCTGCTTATAGAATGAATTCCACCAGAAATACCTGGCTCTCTAGCAAGTTCCCTCCATACTGGTAATAGTTGCCAAAAGTGAAGTCTGAATATTAGCTAACTACTTCAATCAAATTACATAACTACATGATATTGAATGAGCTGAGAAATAAAGTCAATTGTAGAGTCACAAATGATGTATTTACTGAAATAGAGGTGCTTGAGCTTTCAGAGCTTACAAAATGTCTTCTCTTTTTTTCAAAATTAAATTTCCTTGAAATCAATGTATTCCCATGGAAATTCTTTATTACAACAGAATGCCATTTAAATGCCATTTTCTGGTGGAAATGCTCTGCTGGTGTATTATTGACACGGTTCAATTACTGCACTCAAAGTAGTAATGTGCCAGACAAACATCACCCAGGGCACATTCTTCTCTTCTTACAGTCTTTTGTGTCCCCATAGATCCAATAGCTGGACTCCAGGCCATGCTGAGACGATACATCAGCATTTTTTGAGACATCCCAAGTTCAGAAGTTCCTCGCTGGAGGAGCTCTTCAGACCCATACATTCTTGTGTTCATCAGGACCTGACAAGATCAGATCCTCTCCCAGGACCAGCTCTGCCCGCTTTGGACCTCATGAGAGATGTAAGGGCTCATCTCAGCATTGTGTGTGGTGAGACTCTCATGAGGAGGTATCCAGACCTGTTGAGTTTCTTCTTCAGGCATTGGAGTCATTCCTTTGACTCCCATCTCATAATCCTCTGGCAATGGATTTGCATTTTCTGCCTTTGCATTTCAGCTGTGTGATTTCTCATGCTCTGAAGACTCCACATGCCTAATAAGGTTGTCACTGGACTAGTTTATACCCACCCTGTCTGGTTTTGCCCCCAGGTGCCCTGAACTTGTTGGAATCACAGCACTTGCACATGCTAGGCCACTCAATGCTCAGCAGCTTAAGGTAGCTGTTCTTTGTTTTCTTTAATCCAGTAAACTTGAACAAACATCACACTTTCTTTGAAAGGGATTGCACCAGCTTCCATACTGCCAGACACTCACCATTTAAAGCCATCCTGTAGGTGTGCAAGCAGAAAACATCTCCAGTATGGTGACTGTCTCCTCAGAACATGAACTCCTGTGCTCATGCCTAGGAAAGGTTGGTGCTGCGGGTGTGAGCAGAGCTGTCTCTTACATCTAGTGTGTGCTCTGTAGAAATGTAGCATCTTTCATTTCTTACTTGGGAATTTATTTCTTACCTCCTTCTGCCAGGTCCAGTTTTAACAGTGAAGTGTTTTGACCCCTGAGGAGAATTCAGACTTCACCCTTGTCTATTTGCTATAGGGATCCTGCTACCTGTTTGAAGTCAGAAGTATTGGAGCTGGAAGATGGAATCAAGGGCATCCTCCTGCAAGATGGGAGAGATGCACCCTTCACTATTTACAAATAATACAAAACTGTGATGAGTGGTTGATACACTTGATGGGTGGAGCTGGCCTTCAGAGGGACCTCCACAGGCTGGAGGAATGATCTGATAGGAGTCTCTTGGAGTTCAGTAAATATTCACAGTATTGCCCCATGATAGGATGAGAGACAACAGGCACAAAATGAAATAAAGAAATCTTTTCCAAATACAAAAAGAGTTTTTTACTGTGAAAGGTTACCCCATGAGGGTGCCATGTCTTTGTCCTTGGAGATAATCAAAACCCACCTGGACATGGCCCTGGGCAACCTGCCTTGGGTACCTGTGCAGGGATCAGACTAGCTGATCTCCAGATGACCCTCTCCAGATCACTAAAGCAGAGCACTGTGTTTTCTTACCAAATTAAGATGATGTACAGTTTGGCAGCCTGGATAATCTCCTAAAATGCTCCTGAGACATGCACAACCCATCCTGCCCACCCCAGGAATAGGGGCTGTGGTGTTTATTCCCTGTAGCATCTATTCTGGAAATGCAATGCATGTTATCCCATGTACCACTGCAGAGCTGCCCTGGTCCCTCAGGCTGCCACAAGCCCTAAGAGGTGCCAGCCCCTTGCCTTAGGTGCCATTCCTCCCTCCTGCAGAAACCTGTCCAACCTCTTCTCTACAAACATGTACTGCAGCCCCCAAGACCTGAATCCAGCCCTGCAGCCATCCCGCAGGAGCCAGGACAGATGCAGAAGGGATTAAATCCTACCCACTTCAATAACTTGCCTGAGAAGGGGAAAACTTATATTTAATCTCCACTTGCTATGCTTCACCTTGATTCTCCTTCAGCATCTTGTGTCCATGGAAAGCAAGGATCTTGAAGTTTGTTCTCACAAATGAACTGAGTGACCTACAGCAAATCAAAAAGCTATGTAGGTATGTAGATACAGACGGCTCCCTTTTGTGTGTCAGGCTTGGCAGTTCATTAATAGCAGCCCACTGGTACAGAGAAAAAGATCACACCAAGCAATCAGCAACACACAGCTCAGATCCTCGGGATGCTGGTGGTTTTGCTGAAAGGAAAACTAAACAAAAAAGGCACATTGGGCCATGGAAATGCAGGTACAGACAGCCAAGCAAGTCACAGCTAACACTTTATTTGATTCATTTAGCCATTTCTCTCCTTGTGAAATATTTGTAGCCCTCACTTTGATCCACGAGTATTTGTTGATGAAGCAGCTCTGTTAATCAGTCGTGTCAGACTACTTCAGCCCATGTGTTCCTTCGCTCTCTGTCTGCTCTATTGCCTCAAGAACAGGAAATTCAGCTCCACAGGCTGCGGGTGACTTACGGTTTCCTTTGTATATTCATGCGCAGGAAAATGGTCTTGAATCATTACTCGCAGGATCGAAATGAGAGGGAGTCAAAGGAAAAGATTATAGGAGAAAGATTACAGGATGAAATGACTGATTTTTATTTAACACATTAACCAATATACTTTTTCAAATATAGGCTCAAGCCTACTTAAGGCAAAGTTCAAGTTAATATTGATATTTGAAGGAAGAAGCGCTTTCATATTAATCACCTAACTATTAAATGCCTGTTACGAGACAGAGCTTATGGGCTACGTCTCCAGACACATTTTCAAATGGTTCAGGCTAACTTTGATCCTTCTTAATGACAGAGAGCAATTATATAATGGGTTCAGAAACACTTTGAACGTGCAACTTGCACAGGGTTGGGTTTTTTCTTTTCACAGTGTGTTGTCAGATTATATTTCGGTAACATTTCTGGGAAGCAAAAATGACCATCCTCAGCTCAGCTGGTATTTCTGCTTTTTAGGCTCGGAAGTGCAGCCTGATTTGCAGCAAATCAGAGTCTGAATGTGAAATAGCCGAGTGACAAAAGTGTGAGATCTTGCAGCGGTGCAAACTCTGAGGGCTTTTCCTTCAGTCAGAGTTGTCCATCACAGGTAGGGAAGGAGCTGAGGAGAGTTATCCTCCTACGGGGTGGTTTTCAGGTGGTCCAGGCCCTCAGCTCACATATTGCCATGGCAACTGCATCCTGGGGCAGTGGAGATGAGAAAACCCAGTACGGGCTGGCAAGTGCGGGAAAGCTTGGCTCACACCAAAACTGGCACAGGCTGGGCATGCAGTGTGGGGAGACCTTGTTGGTGTCCACAGCTACCTGAAAGGAGGTTGTAGTGAGGTGGACTTTGGTCTCTTCTCACAAGTAACAGGACAAGAAGAAATGGCCTCAAGTTGTACCAGGAATGTTTAGTTTGGACATTAGGAAAAAATTCTTCATGGCAACAGCCATCAGGCCTTGGAACAGGCCACCCCAGTTGGTAGCAGAATCCCCATCCCTGAACACACTTAAAAGCCTTGTAGAAATGGTGCTCAATGATGTGGTTCAGTGATGGGGGGGGTAGAATTGAGCTAATGGTGGAACTCGATGATCTTGAAGGTCTTTCCCCACCTAAACAATTCTATGGTTCTATGACTAGAGCAGCAAGGGCAACGCAACAGAGTCGGTGCTGGGTGGAGAGAGGTGGCTTTTCTCCAATTCTCCTCTGGGAGACTCCAGTTCTCCTCTGTGCACTTCTGATTGTCAACAGCTGTCATCATGTGGAGACTTGTGCTTGGAACTAGGGGTGAATGAGTGAAGAAATGGTCATGTGCACCCCCACAGTTCTAAACAGCCTGCCGAGTGCCTGGCTGTGCGTCTGCAAGGGTTTATGAGGGTGTGTCACCGTCACGTCTGTGCTCTGTCTAGCCAGAGAATGCTCAAGCAAAAAACACCTAGCAGACATACTCCCTTCTATTCCAGTGGGGAAAAGTGAGTGCGGAATGAAGGGAGGCAGGATGGGGCTCCTCCCGCTGAGTCAGAAGCAAAGTGCAGCTGCATAGGTCCTTCTGCACAGCATCCTCTTCCTCTGGTATCTCTTGTCCAGCACATGGGAGCATAGGAAGCCTGTGTCTACACATGTAGGGGTCATGGTTGGGGAAATGCATGAGAAAGTGAAAAGCTTCGGGGACAATGCTTCATGTAAGCAGGAAGACAGCAGAGATTCCCACAGCTGACTGATGAACTTTATCCATCTATGGCTAGCAGCAAGTGCAGCAGTGAATAGAGGAACATGCAACCTTCACCTCAAAAATGTAGCACGTTTGCATGAAACGTCTCTGAGAAAGAGGTTACAGGAGTTGGGCATGTGTCTCTGGTCCAGTGAAGAGATCTTCCACAGAGACACACAAATTCTGTATTTATCTGTGTGTATTTCTGCCTTTACAGGTGCCGAGGATAAGCTTTCCACGTGAAGAAATTCAGCTTGGTGAATCCCCCGTTCCATAAAGCGAAAAGCAGTGGGACCAGGTGAGGGATGTGAAGTAGGGAGCTGGAGGTCTTAGAAAGGATGCAGATGGCACCAGAGTGGGAGAAAGGACAAGCAAAGCATCTAGCACACTGCTGTGCTTGTGAAGTAAACCCCAGAGATGTCCTGGGTCTGAATCCTCCTAAGCTCCTCTTGGTCCCTAAAGGTATCTCGGTGCAGGAAGCAGTGTCTGGGGTGAAATGTCTATGGGAAACCTCAAGTACCTGGAAAAGCATCTCACTTGTGACTTAACAGAGACGCCCAGGCTGACCACCCAACTTGCTCGCCTTCCCAGTGAGAGCACAGGGACAGCCAGTCTCATAGCCTCTCTTTGCACCAGATTTAGATCCCAGCTAACTCATCTCTGGCAGTTACATCACAGCATTGATATGTAAAATAGGCTAGAAGACCCTTGGGAAGCCACACCACCTAGTCAGGCCCCTACTTCTACTCCTAACCTCCAGATCCATGACTTTTTCTTGGCAAGAGGGAGAAACTGGTCTTGTGGCAGCTTTTGGTACAACATGATGTACAGATGCTTGGAAAGCAGGGGAAAGTTCTGTAGAGCTGATCGTGAGGCTTTTCTGTGTCTATTCTGTTGAGTCCTTCCAAATTGTCTGCCTTTGAAAGCTTGAGTGTTTAATTGTGCTCAGTTTTGTTATCTTGCTGGGTCTTGGGTTTCTTCGTCTTGCCTGGTGGCTCATTAGGGAGTGGGTAACGAGCTTTCTCTGCCCACTGCTGATAGCAAAAAAAAATTTCCTTGCTGCAAAATTTCTTGTGTGTTGTCTATATTGTGTTTCCAAGGTTTTGTTGAGGACATGACTTCAATTGGTGTTACCATAACAGAATAGAGGAGAGGGGGGTTGTGGAGTTGCCTCTGGAGATGTTTAAAACCGACCTGGATATGTTCCTGTACAACTTGGCCTAGCTGATCCTGCCCTGGAAGGGGAATTGGACTAAATGATCTTTCGAGGTCCCTCCCCATCCCTAATGTTCTGTGATTCTGTGATGGGATGTTTTTGAGAATTTGAATACAAAGAGGGTCTCTTGTTAAGCGAGGTTTACCACCACAGTGTTAGACACCTCAGTTTTTAGAGGTGCAGTTCCTCCAAGAAACATCAAGGAAAGCAATCTCCTGTCCTAAAAATTCCATCAGATGCAGCTAAACCTACTGAAGGTACAAGAATTAAAATCACAGGAGCCCAAACTTCATGCACATTGAGACACCTGAACAAGAAATCTGGTTTGCAGGAATTTTGAGTGAGCCAGGGGCTGGTAATGTTCCTGTGCAGCCTCTGCCACTGCTGAAGGCACAAAAGCTGCTCTTTTTAGCTAGCCAGATTTGCAGAGTGAAGGGAAAATTATAGTTATTAGGCATACTTTTTTACATGAAATGCAGCTGTTTATTTAGATAATGAATAATTCTTTATATTTACGGGCACTTTGGAGTGTAGCTGTTTGGATAGTGGCATCCTGGTGCGAAAAATGCAAAATATATAAGTGAGTATGAGGTCCTCCAGGTATCGTGGGTGTGCACCTCACAGTTCAATTAATCTAAAGCCAGCTCCATCCAATCTGGACCTGACTCAGCTGTCCCTCTCAGGACTGTGTGATAGCACAGCTGGGCTGCCTGGGTCGAGAGCTCCGAGCTCAAATTCCACACACAGGATAATTAGATACGTAGGAAAAATAGGACATGGCATTTGTCAGAGATGTCCACTTACTTCACCTGCTGTAATAGCAATAATGCTGCTGCCAGGTGCGAATTTGCAAGCCCCAGTTTCTGTGATCTCATCAAAAAGGGGGGCTTGGAAACACATCTTAAGCAATTTTGTTTTACAGCTGCTCTGGTTTTATACCTCGGTCGCTTTGGTGGGAAGGACACAGGAATGCAAAATTCACAAACCCACCCACTGCCTTCAGAAAACAGGAAGATTATCAGGCCTCTTGAATTCATGAAAATGTTGCACCCTCTGCAAATTTCGGAACTGTATGAAATGAAGGAAGGCAGCATCCGGCCAACCCACGCTCAGGCACTGGAAGGATGCACAGGCATAGTTGCCAGTGATGTTCTCACTCCAAGTGCTGTCCAGGCTGTCCCATGCCCATTTCCGAAATAGCTGGTGGAATGCTTGTAGCCCTTCAAGCCAAGAATTACAATGCAGGTTGCTTTTGTTTCTGGCAGACCCAGATGCTTCCTACTGTGACTGGCAAGTGGGTACATGAGTGTCATTAATGGTGTGAAAGCATCGGGTGGACATGCCAAGGGCAGACACAGATACTTTGGGAAGGCCACAAAATGGACAGAAGATGTCTGATGCTGCCCCAGAACATGGTTGCTCCTCCAAGTCCCCTCTGCATTTTCAGTGCGGGGCAGAAAACAGCTTCTGCACAAACATCTGTCTACAAAGTCCAGGACAATGGAGAAGCAGTAAAAGCTCTGTCTGTCTGCCTGAAAGGAGGTTATGGAGAGGTGGGAGCTGGTCTCTCCTTCGCTGCTCCTCATGTTACTTGAAGATGTTCAAGCTTATAAATCTTAGTGTGGGCAATGTTATTGGTTGCATTAATCCATCTTTACAAGATGCTGTACCCCAAAGCTGCCTCCCAGCATCAGTGCAGCTACTTAGGAAGGTCTAGGGAGGGTCGTACATCAATGAAAAATAATTACTGCAGACATCGTCCCTGAGCTGCAGCTACGTCAGCCAGCCTGGTCGCAGACACCCTCACTTGTGGCCTGACCTGGGATCAGGTCACCGGCTGCTGTATCAAAGCTGACATCTGTCACATCCAATGTCCAGTAAGATAGTACAGAGCCCTGAACGTGACATTGACATTGGCTCCCAGCTTGGTCTTGGAGCCTGCTCTGCCTATGAAGCCATGGATGGGGCCAACGCCTGCTCCTGTTGTGACCTGAATTCAGACCTGATGGTGGGTAAAACCTCCCTGCACTGAGTTTCTGAAGCCATGACCAATTGCTTTCATAGGGTTCCCTGGTTTTCCTAAAAGAAGGATACAAGGTAAGGTTCTTTATTTGCAATCACAGGAGGAGGAATTCAAGCTTAGCTGGAATCTCAATTTGAGGACCAAGGTGGAACAGAAGGAGGGAAACCAAATTCATCCAAGTGTCTGTTCTGTAGCAAAATAAGCAGAGAGACCTCGTGGTCACCTACAGAGTTCCTGTCCCTGGGCTGTCTCCATAGTCAAAAGTGAGATTTATAGGTCTCCAGAGAGCAATTTCCCCGAGCTTGCCTTTGACACCATCCACTAAACTTTGAGCAACAGCAGTACCAGCTTCAGGGAGAAGGGTAAAAAGCACAAACAGGTGATTGTGTGCTTCAGAGTTATGGATCCACTTCCTGGGAGGTGGAATGCATCCATCCCATCAGAAGTTGGTAACAGCTGTAAATCTTTCTGAGCACTATTTCCCTCTTGTCTGAGCACAAACAATGCCAAGTGCAGCATCGCATAAACCAAACCTGCACAGTAGACTTCTCTGTGAGGAAGCACCTTACCACTGGAAAAGCATTACAGACAGATTATTGTCAACAACATGAGGGTAGCCCAGCACTGACCCTGCCAGGGATGGGGTAGAGAAACCCTGGTGATAAGTCGGATCCAGAAAACCTCAAATGATGCTTTCTGTCACCAGTGGCAGGAAGATGTAGGTCCCTCAGGTGAAACAACCATCTTCATCTCTTAACAGGTGCTTTATGCCCAAAGCTCATCATGTTGCCTTCAGGTAAAATGCTTTGAGGAGCTGGAGGTGCTGTTTCGCTCTCACCCACTGCTACCTGCAAGGCTGTAAGCCAGTCTCCAAGATAGGAATGGTCATGGAAGTTTGTGCTTGCAGGGACCCTCCCTTGTGGCACTGCTGAACCAGTGCCTTGCTGTGCAAGCATGTGTGGCTTGGGAAGGAGTGTCCTATGTGAAAGGTGAAAGAGCATTTAAGCCACTTTTAAAGCTTTGTAAGAGCTTAAACCCTTAGTGTCATATAAGGACTTATATGTATTAAGACTGTAGCATGTTGTAAGACAGCGTTAAAGCAACATAAGCCTACTTTAGCCTCTGTGATCCTTGAAGGGCAGTCTTACAATATCCCAAGGGCTCCTATTTTAAAGGCCCCACAAAAACAGGTTTTCAGACAGTTGTCTCTTCTGTTAGGCTGCTCTGAAGGCTCCCATTTGACCTTGGATGCATCAGACATGCAGGAGATCTTCCTAAACCAGGTTTGGATGCTTCACTAAGACAAAAGGCCAAGGTGTCTGAAGCTTGCCAAACCAAGCTGTTTTATTCCCCCTTTCCCTGATTAAGGGGTTGAAAAAGTAAGCCCCTCTGGTGCAACTGGTGTGTCTCAGAGAGGAATAGGATGCTGCAAGATAAAGCAAGAGCATTCTCCAGCTGGCGTAGCCACAGCAGTCCAGGCAAAGAGGCAGGAACACACTCCAGAGCAGCAATGTGCAAGGTCAGGAAGAAGTGCCTGAGAGTCCAGCAGATGATCAGCCCCTATGCAAACACACACCCCGATCCATAGGGCTTATCACAGGCTATAAAGACACATTTTGTGGAAAACCCTGTTAAGATAGTGTGTGCACATCACTGCTTTAAGCCCCTACAGCAACTTAAACTGGCTATAATGTTAAGCCTTTAGAGTATTTTAAACTGCTTAGATTGCTCAAAAGACCAGCTTAATCTTAAACTGCAGTGCAGCTGCTTAAACAGTTTAAGCTGATCTAAAAGCTTGCAGGAACACAGAGTGCCTGAACTATGCTTAGCCCTGTTTGTTGACTGAAGCACGGTGCTGGCCCCATCACACTCAACGTGACTCTGGGGCTGACATATAAGCTGTTTTCCTAAATAAACCTTGCAGAGTCTGGAGGAGAAGAAAGACCTCCTGTTATCCCTGCCGGGCTCCAGGTGTGCTCATCCTTCCCCTCAGCATCACAAGCCACTCCGGCTCCTCAGGGAGAGAAAGGTCTCCAGGCACAATATCCTCAGGAGGGAGGGCACTGGTGCTGCTCAGCCCGGTGGGCATTGTCACCTGGTTTTGTTCTTTGTTATCAGGCATTGTTAATCTTTGCAATCAGAGTTTTGCAAGGCAAGGTGCTCACTGGTCGGATTATTAATGGTGCTTTCTTGCACAGCCCAGCAGGAGTGAATGTTAGTTATCATCTTGCTCTAAAACAAGTAATTGCTGGAATCTCCTGCTATGAGAGCAGATGCTCCATTCCTGAACAAGATGAAGCTACACTTAAACCAACACCAATTTTACCATCAGGTCAGACGGATCCTGCACATCTCTACCCCAACAGGCCAAAGTTTTCCGATTTCACAGAACCACAGAATCACAGAACTTTAGGCATTGGAAGGGACCTTGAAAGATTATCCTAGATCAAGTTGCACAGGAACATGTCCAGGAGGGTTTTAAATGTCTCCAGAAAAAGGAGACATGCTAGTGCTCAGTTTGGACACATTTATTGCTCAGAGAGTTACTTCTCACTTTATTTTCCTATTACATGTCATACCAGTAGGACCCATCCCACTGATCCCATCTAACTGGCCTGAACGATCTTATCGTGCTTTTGTGGTGTTATCTGTTTCCTAGTAACGGGTTACAACGTGCTCTTCAGCACCATGGGAAGGTTCTTGCACATTATGTGTTGGCTAACATACACAGAAGAGTCATCACCACTAAGAACAATTGTCCAACACAGCAAAGGTTGTGAAATGCTACAGGGCTCTAGGAATGCATCCCGTTGTCCACGGTCTTAAGTCCAGGTTCATCTCCGGTAATATCTGTAGTTATTCCATAGAGTCTTGTTGAGATCTGAAATTTAAAAATAGGACTCATGACCTGTGGAGGAGCCTAAAGGTGCCTGAGAAAAGGCCACAGTTGTCCCTGGTCCTGCTGACAAGCTCACCATGGATTAGATCTCAGCACAGCATCTTCCTGCCCTCCTGGCAGAATTTAGTGCTCACGTCAAACCACTCTGTTGGCACAGAGGGAGGTCAGGCTTTGTGGGAATTGCCTTTCCCTGCTTGCTTTTCTGCCACTGAGATACCTGCTGCCAGATTCCAAGCCTTCCCCTGCATGTCCTGCATGAGCTCTCCCTCTTGTGCTGAGAGCTTCTGCAGCTCATGAGCTTGCTACTTGGCTTTCTTGCTCCGGAATCACGATCATTTATTGATAAGATGCCTTTTGCAAGCCTCAGGGCACTCTTGCGGACTTTCAGGCTGTGCACACATGAATTCAGTTCACCCATTGCAGAGAAGCTGTTGCTGCATGCTGAGATGTTACCAAACCATCTTGGCCACAGAGCAAAACACAGTTTCTCAGTATGTGTGTGGCAATTTCCACAAAAGTATGGGCTCACCACCCTGAACAACGTGTGCAGGAATGACAAGCGTTCCCAACGCTGAGAGCAGGGTTCTTGGGACACACCCCAGGCTCCTCACCACACACGGTTCACCATGCAGAGCATTGTTCCAACAGCATTATTTCAACTTCATTCACTCCATCCCTAGGTCATGGGGACCCACCATCTCAGCCCACCTACCCTTACCTAGGCCACCCACACTTGTTCTTTCCCACATTCCACACACAACCCCAAGTGCCACTGATGGGGCACTTCCATCAGCTTTGTCTGTCTTTTTCTACTGTGAATTTCTGCCACAAACTCATTTTATATTCTAGCTTCCTCAGGGCTCTTCCTCAGGAGAAAGACTTTGGGCTGCAGTCTGTTTTGAGCAGGTTTTCTGAGTGGTTTGTGGCCCCAGTATTAAGGCAGCGTGGTCACCATATCTGATACAGCAAAAATGCAATAACCTTCCTTCTCAAGTTGCCTTGAGCCCTCCTACAAGGAGGTACTGCAGCAGTCAGTGATCAGAAATGAGTGACTCAGAGAAGTGCAGCATTTCCAATAAGTGAGCGGTGAAACGAGCTTGAGGTGAAAGACAAGCTGCCAACTCTTTCTAATGGGTTGCTCCAAAGTGCACATTCATCCTTGGGACTGATGTTTTCAGGTGATTTCTGCCCGTTAAAGGATCCGTAGCGGAGGTGCCGAAGTTCTTGAGGCTTCTGAGATGCTTGGCAGAGGCATTTGGGTAGACGGCAGTGCTGTCCTCATGACACTGAGGGGAGTCTTGTGGAGATGAACATGACACCCCCAGTACAGCCTGGGGCAATAAGGATGTGGAAGTGACCTATGACACCCCCAGCACAGCCTGGGGCAATAAGGCCGTGGAAGTGACCTGGAGGTACTAAAGGAAAGACACTCCCCTGAAGAACACCATCAGGTTGGCTTCACAGAATTGGTTTAGCCGGCACTTTAGGGAGAGTTTCCTTTCAGAGATAGTGACAGTAGCGTCCTTATATTTATTGCAGGCAACACACCCTTCTCTCACCCCTGAGAAAGGTGTATGGACCCTGCTACCAGCACGTCGTCTCCCAGCGCCCCGGCTCCTGCATCTGAGCAGCGCAGAGACAATGTCCTCCCCTAACTGGGTTATAGGAGATTGGATTAGCAATTTGTGAGTTAGTAAAAGTCTAAGAATGGAAGATAAAACAAAGTGTGACAGGCTAAGCAGCCCTTGTCACCGGGGATTGATCACAGTGCTAATAGCCAGCGACAGCCGCACATTAATAACACAATAACCCAGCTTTGGATATTGGCACTATCACAACCCTTTAACCTGGTAATAACTCATTGGGAAAATGCTAACAGTGTCATAGCCAACATGTCTCTGTTGCTTACATCCCCCTCTACCTGCCTGCCTGACAGAAGCTGCAGGACCACCACGAGGTCACTGACTGCCACACGTGCGAGCGGCAGGTCGCCATGCCTCTTCAGGGACGCAGTGCCCTTTGGGGCTGTGGCCACTGTTGTATCACGCAGGGAAAGGAGCTGTGCAGGTGTGAACCTGTAGTGGTGACACCCAGCAGAGGACAGGGAAGAGCTGGGCTGCGTGTTGCTGATGGAGCCAGGTGAGGTGGCAATGAACTAATTCAGAGAAGTCAGCAGTGGCATAAACAACAGGAAGTCATTTCCTTATTTTCAAGTATTCTGGATTTTAGTGACATGAACCATCTCCAATTTGCCTAGGAAGGCTTCTGCTGCTACTTCAGGTATGGTGGGAGACGAGATACTGGGGAAGTTACAAAAAACCCAGGACTGTTTATAAAATGGGAAATGAAATTGAATAAGGTAAATAAAAATATGGAGGTGAAAAGTAAACCCTGTCTTAAGGTAGACAGCACTTTGCTTACAAAGGCTTTTCTGAATGCTGTCATGGAGCACAAGGAGGGAGGAGAGATGGAGCAATATCACTGTTGTTTCTCCACCCACAAGCACGAGCAGCGAGAAGTGCTTCCCTACCTCGGTCGGAGCTCAAACTCTGCTTTGGCGTCTGCCCAGCAGCTGCGTCTCTTGGCTGCGCTGTTCAGAGTAACACTGAGAGCGACAGATTGAAAGGATTCAAAGGGCAGCAAATCCTAAGTGCCAGCTGCAGGACAGTGAAGCTGCGGCACCAGTGAGGCAAAAGAGTCCTTCCCCTTCCAGCAGGGACCAGCTTGTTGACACTGCATGTGCCCAAACTGCAGGACCTCCCCACACTAGGTGATGGATGTATCCAGGGCTGGGTTTACTAACAAGAGCCCCAGAAGAGGTGGAGTTAGACCTATGAAGTCCTGGGGGTGTCTCAATTCGGCCAGGTCATCTATGCAAGATTTCTTATGACTGATTACACCCATGGGCTGTGTATCCACTGTATCATCCTTTCCACCAGACCCAACTGCTTTCACTTGTGGCTCGGACAGTCTTGGGAATATGTGCCAGCATAGACCAGGCACAGAGGAGGAGATGCTGGTGAAAGAGTGGGGTCCTGTGCCATAGTGCAAGGACCTGTGTCCCCCGTGTTCCCAGGCAGGCTGCCTGTGATCTCTGCCAGCACAAAGACAGATTAACCCACCCCTTCTGTGTCAAGCAACGAAACTTAAGGGCAGAGAAATGCCCAGCTATTACAAAATGCATTAGTTGTCAGCATGGCATGCTCTGCTCCACCTCCCCACCAATGACTGAGGTCTCTGCCTAAGCTCTCCAACAGGATTGTGACCACTGGTTGGCCAGAGAACATCAAGTCATTACCAGCCAACAAAAGAGTTGTGGAGTCAGAGCAAATCTGGGCAGGTTACCTAGAGATACATCAGCGTGGCTGCGTCCCAGGGGAGTGTAAACCCCTCCTAACCATAGCTTCCTTCAGCAGTCCAGGAGACAGGTGATTTTCCTTCCTTCCCAATGGCCTCCTTCTCACACAGTGCCACCTCCCTTCTCTTTGGGACAGAAGGCAGAAATTTAAAAAAAAAAAACAGCAAAAAAAAAAAAAAGGTAAGTGGAAATGCAATCTAGCTTTGAATGATCCCCTGACTAATTAGTTTTGGAGGCCAAGCTGGCTGGAATCAGCCATCCTTGCCTGCAATTACTCTGACAAGAAAGGACACCTTTGAGGCTTGCTGCCAAACAGGGGCATTTCCTCCCACCAGCCAGCTAAAGGAGCAAGGATGGGAGAAAGGGTTGGCACAGAAGACATCCCAGTGTTCCCGTGCTGCCCAGCTGCTTTTGTTTTTCACTCCGAAAGTGCCCCAGTGAGGGGGTTTGCTGCAGTGTAGCTCTGATGCATGCGAGGGACATGCATCAACAGTGAAAAAGGGAGGGCTCAGCTTGTTTGGCTTAATTAGAATAATGAAGCTGTGAGCCTAATAGGAGGAGGTTGGGAGTGCTGAGGCTGTAATTGGCAGAGATTGGGAAGCGTGAGGCTGTCGGCTGGCAGCCATATGGAAGCAGCAAAGTGAGGGTAGTGAGTGACAGCCCGAACCTGTGGCGCTCTCATTAATTCCAACAGCAGAGCTGTGATTGATGTGTCAGCTCCCTGCTGCTCTGCGATTCAGGCGGCTGATTCCACCTCACTTCTGATGCTACTGCTGCAGCTTGGGCTGGGGAAAGGAAGCATAGACTGGGGAGGACATGAGGAAAAGGCATAAAGGAAGGAAAGAACAAGAGGGGAGAAAAAGGAGAAAAATTGTGCAGCAGAATGGATAGATGAGTGGAAGGATGGATGGATGGATGGATGGATGCATGCATGCATGCATGCCTAGGCATAGGACATTTCAAATCCTGGTCAGCCCCAAGGACAGACTTCAGTTCTTGGTATCTATCTAGATTGAGGTTTTTGACCCAGGAGTTGCTCTGACCCCATCACACCTGATGTGACACTGGGGCTAAATAAAACTGAGTTTTCGTAAATAAACCTTGCAGAGTCTGGAGGAGAAGAAAGACCTCTTGTTATCCCTGCCGGGCTCCAGGTGTGCTCATCCTTCCCCTCAGCATCACAAGCCACTCCGGCTCCTCAGGGAGAGAAAGGTCTCCAGGCACAATATCCTCAGGAGGGAGGGCACTGGTGCTGCTCAGCCCGGTGGGCATTGTCACCTGGTTTTGTTCTTTGTTATCAGGCATTGTTAATCTTTGCAATCAGAGTTTTGCAAGGCAAGGTGCTCACTGGTCGGATTATTAATGGTGCTTTCTTGCACAGCCCAGCAGGAGTGCATGTTAGTTATCATCTTGCTCTAAAAGAAAGATGGAGTTAGAAGTGTTTCATAACTCCTGGGACCTGTATGTCTCTGTTTCTTCTTTGCTCTCAGAGATTTTGCCAGACTAGGGTAGGGCCAGGCTACCCACCTTGGCTCCTCTATCTGCACAGCAAGATGATGACAGATGCTTTCAGGATACAGCCTGTGGCAGGACACTGTGAGAGTGGGGAGTATGGCTCAGATCAGATCAGTCATGTTTATGGTCTGTGAACACCAAGAACAGGGAAGGCACTAGGCAGGAGCAATTACCCATCTATGGGCAGGGGGTGATTTTATGGAAGCCCTATTTCATTCCTATTCTTTCTGTTCCAGTAATCTTGAACTTTTCCATGGAAACAAGTAACTATTGTAGTTGTCCAAAAAAACCCCACCAACTCACAAAACAGGTTTAGTTGTTTAAATGTACTTTTTGAGTGAATGTCTGGGCAGATTTATCTCAGTGCTATGACTAAATGAGTGTCTAGGTATGGAATCCAAGCAGTTTTCCCTCAAGTCATGGCTGATAGAAGTTGTGGGACAGAAGGCCAGAAGAGTCCTGTCTGTGTCACCATGATCCAGTGTTTCATCTAGCATTGCCTGCCTGCATGAATCAAAACTTCTTATCCCTCCCTCTGAGGGAAGCAGCTACCCATGAAGGGGAACGGCAGATAAACTGCCAAGATGATAACTCATTTGGGTAAGGCTATCAAGGCTTATTTGTTTTGCCTTGTTGCCTTTGTGAAGGAGCATGAAAAATGAAGTATTAGCGTGTGGAGAACAACACTTCAGCTTCACTCCCTCCATGCATTCCCATAGTCCCAGCTGGGGGGAAGCTGAGGTGATACCTCACTCCAGGGCTATACACTGTGAAGCTAATGGGGAAAAGTGGATTGCCTTTTTCACTGGGCGACTCCATTGAAAGCACACAGCCACTCCACTAATTTGAAGAAGTGAGAAAAGCAAGATGGGGAAGGAAAAATTGGTTTTGATTGCAGAGCTCCAGTCATGGAGTTCCTCTATCAGGAAAAGAAGTAACAGTCGGGGTAGCCAGAAGCTTTGTATCCAGTACAGTCATTTTTTCCAGTAGGTATTCACTTGTACGATAAAAACCATTAGGTAAAGTATCTCAGAATAACTCATTTGCAGACTACATGGTGAGGAGGTGGTTTCTCAGCAACTGGTACCTCCTACACAGCGACTGCGACTGTTCCTGGAGTAGGATGAAGCCTCTGCTCATGATGTCGAAATGTGCTTCATGCAGTTCTGCTCTGGTCTGGGTGGTTTCCTCAATGTCTCTGGACATGCAGAAATCCAAATGACAAGGAAAGGTCTTCTGCCTGCTCTGTCTGCTTTTCTAATGCAGTGCCTGCAGAGGAGCCATAAAACCATGGCAAGGTAGTAAGTTTCTCTGTGAGTTTGGGTCAAGCAAGCTGTTGTCCAAAGATTTTGCTCTTCAGAAAGTGGGCTCCCTACTAGCCACCTGCCACTTCAACTGCAAGCTGGGGAAAGCAGCCTGTCTTAAGCTATTCACACACCCAGCTTCACAACCATGTCTGGACCAATTATCAGGGCAAAAGCTGCGCAGTGTCCCATCCTACCTCAGACCCCGTGCAGGGGTTGGTATCTGAGCTGGACCATCAGTCCACAGCTGGGCCTGTTCTCACTCGTAAGGGGCCAGGCTGTCCTACAGCCTTTGCATGCACACAGCTTGCTCCCAGAATGTTTGACCCAGCAAGCAGCACCACAGGTTTGGCCAATACCAGTGCAGAGCTGAGCACACCTTCAAGGTCTCTGCTGGGAGCTCCAGGACACTGACGCAGGAGTCTCCAGAGTCCACAGACTGAGTGAAGGCGTGGCATGCATCCCAGTTCTCTCAGCAGCTTCAGCAGAAATCTGCACCGATCCTGGACAGGAGCTTTGCTTTGGAAGAGCAGTGCAGAAATTAATTAGAAGTCTGCACCAACAGCCAAACCCAGCAATGCTGTCAGATTTTCCCACACATTTCCCCTCCTATAGGTATTTCCAGGTGCTGGAACACACATTTCAGCTGGCTGAGACTCTGTACTGCTGTTACCAAGACTCCATCCCTACAGCTCCACATTCAGTAAACCTGTCTTCCAGTTACTGTAGCTGATCAGGTGGGATGCGTGCTGATGCACAAGTCTCTGGAGCTTCACGGGTCCTGCATGGGTGGTAGACAACAGAAGGTAGCATTTGTTGAGTAGTTAGGAGAAGTATCACAGAATCATGGATTCTACATAGTAACTACATGTCAGCCCATGATTTTTCCTCTGTGCCCAGATCAGTGTTTCTAAAGCTCATGGGCAAGCAGCAGAGTGATGTGGATGGAATCAGGATGGTCGTGAATGGATAGATGGTTTGTAGTGGCCAAGATACAGCTAGTTCACCAGCTGCAGCAGCCCTTACATGGCTGGGATGCTCTGAGCTCCTTCGTGGTTGATTCAGCCATGGAGAGGATGTAATGACTCATGGGCCAAGTGTAAAGAGCCAATTCATTGTGGCCAATATAAGAATAATGAGACAGAAAAGTTTGAAGTGGGCTCAACATCACACATGCTGACTCAGTGACAAGCTCCATGTTCCTGGTGATTGTCCTACATGGCTGTAGGCTCAGCATGTGCTGAGCATGGCCAGACATCAGGCCACGATAAGAACCCTGAGCTTGATACCAGAGATGTGCAGCTGGGTGGCATCAAGTCCTGAAAACCACTGCTGCAGCTGCTAAGCACTAGCACCAAGCTAAGCCGTGGATCTGGTGGGGAGAAATCTCTTTCTTCACCTGTTTTTTCCACTGGTGCCTTGTGGTGAAACAGGACAGAGATGTAGCACCTGTACAGCAGCTGTGTCTCAGCTGGGAGCTGTGATCTGTGACAAGTGAAATGGAGCAGCATCCTTAACCACTGATCACTGGTAGGAGTCCAGGTTAATTCCTTGTTCCTGTTCCCATGCCTCCATGCAGGAGGAGTGGAAGCTCAGCACCAACGCACTTCCTATGGCAGTCTCTAACCCTCACTCCTTCTCCAAAGCATCCTGTGCCAGAGCTGTCACCGAGCTGCAAGCACTGCCCCACAGCAGACTGTGCATGTCCCTGCAGACACCTAAACGCAGGGAACAAGCAGATAAAAGAGCACCTCTGATGAAGATTTTGGCTAGAACACCTGTTAGCAGTGCTGAAACACCCAAGGATCCTGGCTCTGGCTGGCCCACAGTGTCAGAAAGCTACAGATTCCTGAGCACTACCACCAGCTGTAGCCTGAATTCGCTGGGGAAGATGGAACACCAGCCTCACTGACCAGGGACTTTCCATGCTGACATCTGCTCTGGTTAGTTTCCCCATTTTAAGTTACAGACACAAAATCTCTGCTGAAGACCCCAGATGTCGAGAGCTGATCAAAGTGACCAGGGGGGAAGTCCACATTTCTTTTCCTATCTGAACATTGCTGGTACAGTGGGGTCATTTTCCATGTTGGCTCAACCAGCACCGTGCCAGTGAGCATTGCTGCTCTTTCTGTCCACCATTTATTCACAGCATGGTGTAGTTTTTCCTACTTTGACAGCTTCTACACCCAGATGTTCAGAAATAATTGTGCCTTTGCTGCAACATAACTGAGACATGCTGTGAAAAGCTCTGAGAAGGGTCACACTGGGGTCCAGGGCTGGTCAGAGAGCTTAGAAGAGAGCTGCCAGGGTGGGCTCTGACAAGAAATCTTCATCTGCTTTTAAACCCAAGCATGATTGCGGACAGCCATCACCACCTCATTGGGCCTTTCCCAGCATTTCCTCCAGGCACAGCATCCCACAGTGCTCTGATCATCTCATCTGCAGGCAGAGACTTTAAAGCTTTTCTCTCCTCACTCTGGGGTTTTATTAACCTCACCTCACTGTGCTGAATAACATTTCTGCTCTGTACATCACGCTGCCGGCTGAACTGGCCCTGTTTGTGTGAACAGATTAATGCCGAGGTGAGTCTGGGTACAGGGACACGTACTTCTGCCAGGAGCTGCTGTCCGACCATGCTTGGGCTTAATGGTTTTCTTAATTCAGAATTGGTTCTGTTTTGACTGCAAACAAGCCATGTGATGTGGATCTGCTTCTTAATCACATCAGACTCCTCAGGTTTCCGGTGTGAATACTCGTAAGTTCAAAATTCATGTCTGAAACACATGCTGCTGCATCTTTGTGTGGAAAACATTCCTGTTGGCAAGCTCTGCAGGAGTGCTTATAAAGAACAAATATCAAAGTGTGACAACCACGGCTGATTACAAATAGCAGGAACATTTGCAGAGCACTGCTCTGTAGAGCTGGCCCCATGCGAGAGGCTTCTCCGTCTGCCGTCAAAGCGGAGCCTAGATGCTCTCCAGGGATGGTCCAGCTCTTAGCGTTGCTACGGAGCTGCTCTAGCTCACCAAAGCCTGGAAGAATAACATAAAGGTGTAAGCAGGATGATGGAAGTGGTTGAGGGAGAACTATAAGGCAGAAAATGAATGCTGAGAGCAGAAGCAATATTAGCAGGAAAGCAGAAGAATTCGGGTCCTGCTGTAGCCTGCACAAAGGCAGAATGATGGACACGCAGAAGCTATTCTTCTGTGGCCTTTGGAAAGGTGGAATGGGGAACAGGTTAAGCAACCTCAGCGTGTCAGTGCTGAATACTCTGTCCCACTCCAGGACTGCAAATCCTACTTCAAAATACCGGAACATGTTCCTACAACACAACAAAACAAAACACCTTACTGTGATTTGTTTCTGGACGTATTTCCGTGTGAGATTCTCACACATCCACAAAGTACGTTGCCTTGAGTATTCCGTTTGCATCCATGTCAGTATATCCAGGATGAACTTGGTCCTCCTTGCTTCAGCTTACCTGATGATCTGTGGTTTTTATGGGAATCATGAGGCATTCCAGACAGTTTCTTCCTGGATGTCACCCATAAAGCAGTGATCCAGGAATAGTACCGCAGCCTGCTAGCAGTTAGTGTTCTCAGATATTGAATAAGTGTTCATGGACAATTTTCAGGGTACGTATTGTACCATCTGTCAGAGCAACACTGGTAGGTTTTAATTACGGTTTATATTCTCTGTTCAAGCACCTGGATTCATTTTTGCATCCTGTCTATTATTCATGCTGATCTGCTCCACAGTACCTTGCTCCTGTTCTCTGCTTTTCCCTTGCAGCAGCTGGGCCAGCAGGCAGGTGTCAAAGGTTCACGGCACATGAGGACATTTCTTGCTCGGGCACTTCCCAGGGTGGGAGCCAACTCCATGACCATTTCCAGTTTTACCTTTGGAGTAATTTGCCCAGAGACTCACTTGGATATAAGTGATCTTCGGAGGAAAATGGATCACAGCAGCTTCCTGAAGAGGAAGGAGGTCTTGATGTAGAAGAAGCTTTGCCCAGCAATGGTAATCCTACATGCAGCTAGGCAGTCCCTACCTGTAACAAAGCTGCAGGCTTTCAGTCTCCCTACAACCTGGATATTTCAGACCAATTTGCTCTTGTCAACTCAGCCATGAGACAGGTAGTGGTGCAGGTTTGCAGCTCCGTTATTAAAGTTACTGCCTGTGGGTTGTGAGCATCAAGGGATGGCTCTAAAATAATCGCTAAGTTACAGTGAATAATGTCTTCAAGCCTCACTAAAACCACTGATGCAGTGAGGCTGTGCTTGGTGGAGTAGCTGTAATGCCACTGTGGAAAGTACAGCAGGGCACAGGTTGGAGAGGGTCTGCTTTTTGCATGCTGGGGCCAGGCAGGATGGCACCACCTTCCAGTGACTTCTCCAGCAATGAAGTACAGCTCCAAATGTTAATAGACCAAGACCACCACCCTTCACAGCTCACAGAACCAAACTGTGGCCTCTCAACCTCCACAGAAAATTTCAAATACATCTTCAGTATGGGGCAAACGAGACATTCAGTCAATTTGCCCAGTAAGAAAACATCCATGAAACAATAAGGGCATAGACCCAAAAGAGGTGGGGAAAACCCAGGCTGCCAGATACACTTGCATCCATGATATGGCACTTCCAATGAGTAATCACTTGCCAATACATATGGTGTTTTTGTAGATGTGAAATGTCATGGAACATAACGTACTGATATGTTTAAAAATAAATTGCTGGGATAGCTTAAAAAATAAATGACTGGAGTGAAGGGACTTCTGGTGCATTTTACTGTGGATTAATTTTGTCATTTGATTTGGGTAAAGCTTGATTCAGGTGTCAAACTAAGTATTGACTTAATAAACAGGGGTTTTTTCACTTGCTCTCTGAGGAGTACTGGGTAACGAGGTCAGTCTCTTAATTAATTTATGCAAATTGCTGTTTTCTTCTACTCCGTTTAAACGGTAGTGATACCTGTCTTATCTCCTTACAGCTAATTGAACAGCAACAAACACATAGCCATAAGCAGGACTTAAAGGAAGTCAGGTAAGATGAAACTCTTAAAATCAGCCCAGAACAGCTGCAAAGGGATCACAATAATTGTATGTAGGTGCATGCACATTTATTTAAACATCCATCAAAGCACAAGCCAACAAAGTCCCAGCCCCATATTCAGATGTCCAGCATAAGGAGATGAGGTCCCTTCCGATCCCTAACAACTCTATGATTCTATGATTCTATGTTATGTAAAGGTATTGAGAAAAAAAATTCCCAGCACAGGGAAGGTACTTGAGGTTGTTAGTTTGTCTGCTTAAGGCAACCCTCTTGCTCTGGATTCTGATCTTTGGGGGTTCTTAATGATTTCATCACCCACAGGCAGGACAAGCTGGCAGCAGGCTGCATTGAGCTGAATCCTTGCAGATGACCTAGGAAAACCTGCCTGTTGAAAGTTTCTACAGGTCAGCAAATGGCAAATGCTTATTTCCAGGGTAATTTAGCACCATTTTCTTTGGATCTTTTCTTTTGCAAGAACAGAAAGCTTATTGGTTTCATTTTTTAAGAAATAATTAATATTTGGCCACAAAATTTCAGGGTTCTGCAAGAAACCATTTTAAAACCAAGTTCAAGATCACTTCTTTGTTTTGTGGCCCTTTTTTGAAGGCAACCTGTCTTGTGCAAAACTACAAAGCCTCCTGCATTATTTCTAAGAGGTCTTCATGTTTTGTTCCCTTTTTTTTTTTAAAGAAAAGAGCTGTTTGAGAATCCAAAAGTTACTGACAAAATCAAACCTGGATATGATGACAGCAACACACCCTTGGCTGTGCAGAAGGGAAGCAGCCTCAGCCCAGCAGGAGAGCTGAAGGTAGAGGCTGGAGGCTGGCCCATTACCACTTCTATGGCACAGCAGGATTCCTACCTTGCCATCACTTTTTGATGAGTGGCGTAAATAGCAGAGCCACTTTTTCCTATGAAAATGTTCTTTTTCTAATTTTTGCAAGCTGCTCCCCTGCCTCTTCCAGCCTATACCCCAGGGCTCTTATCTTCAAACCATTACATTCTTCCCCTGCTTGCACCCCCCAAAGTTCATCTTGGCTCAACCCACCCTATGTGGAGATGAAAATGGGGCTGCAGGTGATTTTGCCTGCCTGCTGCCTCCTATATCACACCCAGAGCATAAATGTCTGCTCAGGCATGGATGTGGAGGAATGTGCACACTGGTGGCATGAGGATGAGGAGTGGACATGGACCACTCATACAGTTTAGGAAAAGTGTCTTTACCACTCTGTTCACAGCCTGTTAGGTGTGAAGGGTTTGGGCCTTCCTGACAGCCAGCAGTGGTCCAGTGTTTCATGCAGATGCTCTCATTTACCAGTCTGGAGCTGTTGGAGATCCTCTGGTCTCCATCTACATCTTCAGGAGGGACAGCTTCTTATTTTTCTGCATCCGTGGAAATGCCAAAGGTGTGAGGCATTTTTACCAGTCTCTAGACTCCTCTGTTCCAGTAATGCAACCTGAAAAGTTCAAGGACAAGCTCACCCAGAAGCAGATATAGGCTGGCCAGTAGCTTGGCTTGGAGGCTGCTAGCACGCCTGGACGTCTACAGCTGGATTGCATGATACAAGTGGCTTGGTCCTAAAGAGCATCTCAAGCTCTGCTGCTTGTTGCCTGAGCACTTCTCATCAGCTCCAGAGCAAAGTCAAACGTGGGTTTGCTTAAAACAACTCCCAGTCCTGCCACTGAGCTGCTTGCAGACGCCTCTCTTCCAAGATGCATATTGGGGCTTAAGCACATGCGGATACCTCAAATACGGAGGCAAATTTGGTGTTTGAGCAAAGTGTGAGACTGTAGGAAGCGTCTGGACCCATTGAGGCTTCACTGTGACTGGCGGCGAATCACTATGTGCCAGCCTGGCAGCCAGCTGCCACCATCCTTATGGCTCTGCCTACATGCACCCCTCTGCAATGATTTCTAAATGTGCAATATCAACACTGCAGTAGCGCAGGATTTTTGCATATAATTATCCTAAGGTTTGTTTGAATAAAAAGATGGGGGGTGGGGAGGAAGAGACCATCTATACCTTGCAGATCATGCAAAGTCTAGCAGTTCTGCTAGCAGAGCTTGGAAATACTGATAGACAGTTAAGAACGCAGACACGCAGCCATATCTGTATTTGCTCTGAAGCGTGTTGCTAAAGCATGTTGCCACTGAGATTCCTAAGCCCCACATTTTAAAATATTCATTGCCACAGCCCAGATTCTCTCCCAAGGAGCAGAAATCCAGGCAGAGACAAGAATCTATCTGGCATCCCCTTGTGGCTTTTGCTTCTCCTTGCTGCAACAGGAGAACAAGTGATGAAACCAAAGGAGACTTCAGATCTTCATGGCTCATAGCCAGACCTCATGGCAGAGAGCAGAGCTTCCTGCCATAGTTTTGCCTTCAATATCTATAACAAGGAACTATGGGATAAGGAATCAATGATGGATCCATAATAAAGGATCCATAAGGAATATCCGTACTCCCACTAAGAACTGCAATAAGGAGCAATATCCAGGCAGTGTAGGCAAACTTCTTCAGCAATATCCTGAGTCACCTTAGAGATGTCCCAGCCACACGGGCTATGTTCCGGGGCAGAATGGACACGTAGGTATGACCCTCTAGCATGGGCCATCAGCCACACTCTTCTGCAGTTGGGTGACTTGCTCCAAACCCACGTGCACTCCTCTTCCTCTTCTTTTTCACTGCCCTACCCTTGCTGCTGCTACCAGAGATGTCATGAGTGGCTTTAAGTAAGAAAAATACACAGATTCTTTCATGACCCACAAGAGCATTAGTCAAGTTTTATTCTCCCTGAGATTTCCCTAAGGTCTTGGTCACAAAGGCCATATTTTGGAAGGACTCAATATGTCGAGTGTGGCCGCAGGCCACAGCTGCTTCAAAATGACCTTGTCTGGGGACAGGGGTCCTGTTTCAAAGAGTCCAGGCACTTTGCTGTATGTACAGGGATGAATTCAGCAGCAGCAGCGTGAAAAGACAGAGATTAGAAGGTGCCCCAAGGGTTCAAACCACATCTACAAATTGTAAAGTGCAGATGTTCTTCCCTCATGCATTTCCTCCCAGCAGCCTGCAGACTAAACCATAAATTTTGTGGGTCAAATTTCGTTAAGGAAGGCCGGGTGCTTCTAAGACATTTAACATTTGTCTCTGGTTATTGTCCTGGTGATTTACATAATGGATTAGTACAGATTAGCCCAGCGTTGGGAGAGTCACTGGGTTGCTTTGCATGCACCATGGGCAAAGGATTCAGGCTGTAAATGGGATGATCTAATAACAAGCATAATTGCTGTTTTATAGACTATAAGTACTGCCATGTCAGTAGCTTGTCTAACTCTACAGTGAGGCCATTGTACAAATATAAATCCCCCAGTCACCGAACAGCTCTTCAGGGGCTCCTCTGCACAGCAGCTCCAGCAAACCTCCTCACATAGACTTAGATGCACGCAGGAAGCTGAACACCGGTGTCGTGCACCACTACCAGCAAATTAATTGATTCAACCCTTTAAAGCTGGTAGGCTGAGGGTCAGAAGGTAACAGAATTCCCTTGATGCAAACATTTTCACTTTCCCTACCCCCAGAGTGATGCCGGAGGTGGGAAACTGAGGCAGAAGCATAGGAGGAACCTTTGGAAGTAGAGTTAAGGCTACAGAGTGGTTTTTCCTTGTCATATCCCAATCTCAGAGTTTTATCTGTGATTCACTGGGGGTAAACTCACTTCAGTTAAATTCTTCCAGGTGTTTTGCACCACTTGGGAGCAAACCAGCCCCATACTGTTAACATTACAAAGCTTTTCAAGAAAAAGGGGAGGCTGGCAGTTGCGACAGAGCTTTTGAATCATTCATAATTTTGCACAGGGGCAACTTCCGTAGGTGTCTTGTTTCCTCTGTGTTTTCAGTGTTTTAGGACTAAAAATAGCAAGGAATCACTATTCAAAATGTAAGCGAGGAATTAGAGTTGCAAAGAAACTTGGGAGTAAAACTGTAGTAGAGGAGATCAGAGCTTTCCTACAGCTGCAGCTACAAACTCAATTAATCCTGGGTTAGGCAGAGTGAAAACGTGCAGCTGGAGAGATTTGCAGCAAATGCTCTGCAACAGCTTTAACTTTCCATCCGAGCACTATGCAGATAGCCATGAGAAATTTGTTGGAAAATTAGTTTGAGCTCATTTGTAACCACAAACACTGAAATGCTGTGATTCTAACCACATGGCCACCCGAGTACCATTGTTGCATCTCCATGGCTTAGCCTCTGTAGAAAAGAGATGCTGTTGGTACTGAGTTGCTAATTTTTTCTTGCCACTTGCTTTCCATATGAGGCTGCTACTATCACTTGGACCAAAATGCTTAAGTGGTTTTAGACAGCTGTTGTGGTTCTTGAATTCCCTTCCACAGATGAGTTCTGGTCTCCTTCCTGAAGTTGCCTGGGCTCATTCGGTGGTGACAGCTGTACAGCTGAATGTGAGGATGGGAGGCAAACCTGCATGGCAAGTGCGGCCGCTGCACGCATGGAGATGCCAAAGCTTCAGGATATCACAAACAAAGCAGTCGGGAGAGCTGGCAGTAGGGCAGACTCTTGTAGTGGTACAGGAACAGGACACGGAGCAATGACAATCCTGTTCTAAGGGTGCTTTCAGATGTCTATAAGTAAGAGAGAGACTCGTCAAGAGCATCTTGGGGCCTTGGATAGAGCATCTGCAGGGGAGCAGAGATGGGCTGAAACACTTGGAGGAGGCAAAGACATCAGTAAATTGGTGTTCCCACTAGCCTTCTTGTGTTCACCATCCCCCCTCACCAGGAAGGGGCACATGGCTTGAAGCCATCCGCAGCTCACCACTTTCTTCAAAGTACATTTTGCTGGTTTCTCTGGTCTGAGCCACATAGATGCCCAAAGCCCCTGATGCTGGTCTGGCAGGAACAGAAAGACCAATTGATCCACCCAACCGGTAGAGCCACTGACCTACAGAGAAGGCCACCCTCCAGCCCTTTTAGTGTTGGGATTAAGTTCAACCCATCATCTCCAAGCCCTCCTCCATTGTAGGGGTCTGCTTAAACTCCCTGCCTAATGATTTCCATGCTGAGCTCTCCTCTGAGCCGGGGGGATGAGAAGAATTCACGTCCTGCAAGTTTCAGCCTCTTATTTCAGAATTAATTTTGCAAGCTCCTCTTTGGACTGAGCTCTCTGTGGGCTCAGGCATAACAGGGCCAGTGAGAGGGGAAAGTCATGTTGCTGGTTAAATCTCCAAAGCAAAAATAATCCATTTTAATGAAGGTTCACAATCTGCAATGAATGTGAAACAATGTTGTCAGCTAAGCTGTTGCATTATTCACTTTTATTTGTACAAGGTCCTTCCATTAATATTTGACTACAAGAGAATGCAATTAAAAATTTTCTACTTGAATAAACCTCTCACCACTGTGTTAGTTAAAGGATAAAAACCTTTTACGTTGCTGTAGACGAGAATTTACCACAGTGGCTCTGTGTGTGCGGGTCACACACCAAGTCTTTCAGCTTCCCACACCCCACATTTTGTTCTCTACTCCCATTCCTTTGCGGTGCCTTCCCTTCAGCCCTTCCTCGTCCCACACTGGCTGCTGTGCACTTCCCTTCTCCCCATCCCTGCCACTTTGGGTATCCCAAAGCAATCATCTCCCTCTGAGCAGAGCCAAAACAGGAAGGTGGCAAGCACCCACACCTCACAATGCCCAGTAATTTCACAAAAATAAGCACAAAGCTCTCTCAGGCTGAGGCAGAGCCCCACTTTTCCAGAAAGAAGTGGGTCTTCACATTCGTGTGCTGGCAAGGAGAGATGATTTATTATTTAAATTTCTGCATGCATGGGTGGGCACTGAATTAGTTGTTATCTCCCAGAGAGAGAAGGAAAAACCTTCCAGGACTCCGGAAGATGGTTCAGAGAAGACACAAGGTCAGCTTTCAGACTATTCACAAAAGGGAAGGTGTCAGGAACAAGGGAAAGAAGGATGATATGCAAAGTGTGGGGTTATGTGCGTAGGTGTTACACACTGACTCCCTCCCCAGAGCACCCAAGAACAAAGGAAGTTGTTGAAAATAAAGGAACAGCTTAGGTGAGCAGAGAAGTGGATGTGGTAGGTTTGTAGAACACGGCACAACAAGGCATTGAAGATGTGCTGATGGTTGGACGTGATGATCTTAGAGGTCTTTTCCAACCTTAGTGGTTCTATGATTCTATAAGAAATGGGGGTGTGTACAGGTTGGTTGCAGACAAGGGGGGAAGCCCTTGCGTTTTGAGAAAAGCTAAGCAGGAGAGCTAAAGTGTTGGCTTTTCTTAAAATACTTCCAGGCTTAAAAGACTTGCCTCCCAGGCTAATTCAGAGAACTGGGGAGATGAACAATTTCTCCTGTTTTAATTCATCTCCTGGAGTCTCTAATATTACTTTCTTGTGGCTGTAACTGTTGGGAGAGACAACTGATCACAAAAGAAAAATTCACTCATGGTTTAGGAGATTGAAGGCTACAGTCAGATGAGACAGACAGAGAAAGCATGTGTGCATATGTAGAAGAGAAGTCTCTGGATCTAGAAAACTAAGGGCAGTAGAGGTTTGGAGCCACTTGTCAGGGACAGATGCTCTGCTTCAGTAGTCCAGCATTCTGTAAATTGCCACTGTTTTTCCGGAAGAAGATCTGCCAGGGCATACAGTGGACAGTCAGCTGTTCCAGAGGTGACGTATAACCCATTAAAGGCAAAAAACCTCACTGGTCCCTGTGATAAATCCATATGCTGCCCAGGAACCTGGTAAGGCTTGTAGATAGACATCTGCCTCCTTTCAGGACCAAGCAGGCACCTCAGACTGCACAACAACATCCACACCATGGGGTAAGAGGCTGCCAGTGCTGTCCTCCTCTTCCCATAATGAGCGTTTTCCCTTTTCTGAGACAAACACAGCTCCACAGTAAGTTTTCCTTCACTGAGCAACTGAGTCCTGTTGCTGAGGTTGGAGCAGCCCATGTACATGGATCCTGGGGCAGACGGATGCAACAACCAACCAATAGTGATTGCAACTGATAATTGAGTGGTAGTATAGCTCTCTTCCATCATTTCCTGATCCCAGATGTAAGCTCTTTCCAAGCTCTTTCCTGGTCCTTGGTGGGCAAGGTGACAGTGATGTCCAGAACTCCCAGAGAAGCCGCTGGCACCATCTGCGGGCATTTCTGAGATGCTCCAGCTGCACACCTAGAGATCTCACATCCCACAGCTCCTACTGCCAGCAGGGGAATTAGCTTATCTAATGCTAACTAATCCATCCATTGAATGCTGAAGACCACCTAAAGCAGGTCCTTGGAGTCTCAGATTGCACTACCATGCATAGAGGAATCTTTGGACCTTAAATGCTCTATGCTTCAACTCTTCACTGATAAAATGAGGATTAAGAAGACCATTCATCTTGGAAAGTGTTGTGAAAAGTCAATCCATTAGTTTGCGTCCCATTAATGTTATCTAGGCCAAGGAGAAGAATAATTCTGTCCCCAGAAGAAGGTTTGTACACCAAGCAGCATATAAGACAGGGACAGTTCCAAACAATAAGCTGAAGTGAGATGTTGAGGAATTGTTTGTTCAGTGTCCGCCATTCATCCCAGCACAGGGTCAGGCTGGGTCTTACAGGAGTGTTTATGAGCAGAGGCTGCACATCCACACAGGGGCTGCGTTAAAGTTCTGCGGAACACCTTAACGGGGATGTGTTCTGCTCTGCTGACGATCGATTCACAACCTACGTATTGTTCTGTTGGTCTGCTGCTGTGCTTTGTTTTTTTTGAATGTTGTGTTTTTCTGTGTAATAACTTCAAGGGCACTAATCCTTGTGAAGCGACAGCTGTTCACCAGGGAGCACAGGAACAAGCTCACAGGGACCAGCCATCCTCGCCAGAGATCAGCTGTTCCTGGAATAGCTGATGCAGTGCAGACCTGTGGTGAGGGTGACTGCAGCTGCACAGAAATCCCACCAAAGCATTTTGCTCTCAGTGCTCAGAGATCTCCATTATCACCCACCATTGTCCTCTGAAGCAGCATTAATGTAAGTCCTTCTAACCAAGGTTGCATTTGGAGGCCACTTAAGTCTTGGAGAACATGAGGAATGTATGAGCTTGATGCTGCATCCCTTCTCAACACACAAATCTTTGAGCCAAGGTGAATCCTGCCAGCTGTTCTACATTTGGTCCTCATGGACCCAAACATGCCCATCTCAAGCATGCCAGAAGTTTGTCACAGTGGTCCTCTAGCCACCCAGAGCAGCTGATGCTGCAGGGAGCCATCTGCTCCTTGAGGCCCTAAAGAAGGCGAGACTTTTGCATCCAGGACATCTGCTGCATATCCAGTTCTTGCTGAGCAAAAAGGAGATTTGAAAGAGGACAAGCTTGTTCAGTGTAGGGGACAGGTTTTCTAATGCTTCCGGTTCCTGAAGAGTCTGGTTTCTTTTCATGGGTCCTCATACTCTCTCAACAAAATCCATGGCTTCATGACTTGGTTTTAGAGATGAAATGCCTACATTTCTTCTTCTCTGTCCTGCATTAGACTGTAGTCAGGAAGGAGTTGGCTAGAGTATCCCTTTTTCTTTCCTTTCCACCCCTCAGCTCTGAAAAGAACCGTGGTAAATGAAGGCTTCAACAGCTGAGCTTGTATGCTGAGCCACAGCCAGATTCCAAATCCCCTGCAGAATGTGAAAATTATTTGGGCTTCCAGTCATAACCACCAGAGCTTTTCTTCAGCCAGAGGTAGCTGAAGTGACGGATGAAGTGACATACAAGTCCAGGACATAGAAGGCAATGTGGAAGCACATCTCCATCACAGCTGATGTGCCCAATTGCTCAGGGCTCCGCAAATGAGGAACCAACACACGCCCCATATTTGAACCTGTTGGGTTCCGACTTGCACCCACTGTGCTGCACCAACCAGCTCCTGCGTTTGCTGTGCTGTGCACAATGCATGTGTATCAGGTATCCGCTTCTGACAGCCTCCGAGGTGTCTATGGACAAGTCTCCTGACAGCATAAAGGAATGCTATTCTATGATCCAAAACACCTCCACTAGCTACCAGCTTGTCTGTTTAGCAGAGGCTGATTGGGGAGCACCTCAGTGGCAGAGAGGCAGCCTGCAAAAATTAAAAGTAAATGGAAAAGGTGGTGGCTGAGCAAGACCTGGCAACTAATCTTGTCTTCAGTCAGCCCCTCTTGTACCAGGTATGGAGCAGCCTGAGAAGGACTAACAGTGCTAAAATATGATGTTTATTGAATGATCAAGGAGTGCTGCTCTGGCTGTTCAGGAAGATTTATTCTCCATCTGTGCTTGTTTTTATTCTACTGGCATGCCTAATAAATATCAACTCCTTCAAACAAAAGCATCGCCATTTGCAAACGTGTTAGCAAACCTTTGGCATTTCCCAATGATTTTGCCTCAAACCTCCCTGCCTGGAGGCCCACGTGTTTATCCCCAGGACTTGCTGGGATTTTGCAGGCTGGAGGTCCCTCAGGTTTGCTCCTCTGCCTGCTGTCTGTAAAAAAAATAATCAAAGGGGTTTTTTTCAGCGCACGCATTTCCAGATGTACACGCAGGTGACTACAAATAATCCAGAGAACTCAAGGAAGCAGTTACTGAGCGAAAGGTCCATTTTACACAAAGGCACCAAGGCTCAGAAACCTTTTCTGTGCAGCTAGAGAAGAAAACAAATTATTTTTTTTACATTTAAAAATCACCAAAATCCAGGATCGTACAAGGCAGTAAGTAAAGTTTGGCAACTTCCAAACGCATAACCCATTGTTACAAGCTGTTCCACGCGGCTCCCCAGAGGGCTGGTCCATAAAGGATAACAACCTTTGCCTGCTGGGAGCTATTAGCTTAAATGGTGGAGGGTTGCTGCAGCATTTAAGCCTGATTATAATAGTGTCGTTGGATTTCTATGCGCTGGGATCCATGCAAATGGATTTCACAAAAATTCTAAGAAATTACGTCCAGGAAAGGGAGTTAAAGGGATGTCTCCATGTGTGGCAAGCGCTGGCTGACTAAAATTGCAAATAGACAAGCACTGAAAAGAAAATAAAGGAAACCCTGAGTAAGTTAAATGAGGTTCAACATCATAACAGGGAAATTAGGAGCAGACAGGTTTTTCCAAGCTCTGGAATACACTAGAACTAGTGTATTCCAGTGTAGTAGTGTATTCTAGTATTCTACTACACTAGAAGAGGGATGTGGAGCTTCTGGAGAGAGTTCAGTGNGCAGATATAGTAACCACCAAAATGTTCATGTGTCTCTTCTTCACTTTTGCTATTTCATGAGTATTATTTTATTAAGAGAGCCTATGGGTACCTGCACATTTATTATGTATGTGAGTAATTAAATCATTCACGGTGTTACACACAGTGTTGCACAGGGATTGGCAGGTATCGTAGCACCTTCCAAGAAGATGTTATCTGTAGATTAGTGCTTCTCCCTTTCCCATCATTTCCTGTGATTCAGAAGACAGACTTCAAGCCAGAAGATCTCATCAGATCAGATTGCAAAACTTGAAAATTCAGATCCTGGAAACAAGCTGGTAATTGATTGCTGACTAAAGCCCATGACCCGGAAAAGCATCTGTCTTGTATAACTCATTTCATAGCAGAGAGTCATTTAGGTCAGAAAAGAGTTTTAAGACCATCAAGTCCAGCCATTAACATAACTCTGCCTAGTCCACCACTAAACCATGTCCTTAAGCTCCACATCTACATGACTTTTGAGTGTCTGAGTTGCAGACATCAGGGCATTTACACACAGCCATCGACTCACCTCTCAATGTCCCCATCAAGAAGACTATTCTTGGAGTACCTTCTGCTAAAAGGTTTTTGGGTTCTATTTTCTTTTTTGGTGGCACACCAAGATATTTTGTGGGTCTTTTGTGCAGTTTTCTCACCTGGAGCTGTCACAGCATCTGCACTGGGTGGCAAGCCATCCTAGAGCTGCTGCAGTGCAGCTGATGAAACCAGACTTCAGCCAGCCACTACCACAGGTACTCACCTCAACAAATCCAAAAGTGCCTGGCATGGTATGTCTGGGAGGCAGTGAGCTTTTCAGCAGCTTCTTTGTTTACAGAGCCACATATAAACTTCCACTTAACTAAAATGATCACTAATAAGCCTAGCAGCTCAGCAGAAGCAGCCTGCATTCTTCATGCAGTTGCAGAAGACTCCCCACTCCCCGCATCTAAAGCCATTGCCTTGCCTAAGCTGTGTTACACGAGGGATGGTGGAATGAAGGAAAAGACAAGAGAGAGACTCCGCGACTTTAGGCTGTTTTAAACAACCTGGCAATAATGTTTTTATTTTTAGAGCCAAGCTTCAGCATCCCATCACGTGTCCACCCTTGCAAAGAGCAGGCTGAAGCGGGTACAGGATGGCACAGTACACACAGACCCTGTGCCTGCACACAAGCCCTCTAATTTCATCCCCCCCTAGCAGGGCAACAATCCTAGACTTTCAAGCCTCTGCCAGGTCACCTACCCAGCTTCAGTTGGTTTAACCCTTCATTACGTGTCTGAAATTCCACTTCTTGGACAAGCGGTACCTGGTTGCCCAATAATCCTTTTATAACGTTTTGCAAAATCTTTCCTTCTTAAGGCTTAAGGAGAACAAAAAAGAAATACACATTCCCTATTTAGAAACATTCTTGTGATGTTTATTGGAACAGGCTGAAAGAGCTGAGGTTTGAAAATTAGTATCTGGCAAGGAAACAGTGTCCTCAGGGGCCAGAGAACAAGCCGCACTGGGAGGAAAGTGATGGGACCAGCCTTTAAAGGCTGGAAAATTGCAAACCAAGTGTGCTCAGCAGTATTTTCCTTTATGCAGTTCTTTTATTCTTAAGATGAAAATTGCTCGGGACAAAAGCACAGGCCTGATACCTGGGACAGTCTGCTCCTTACTCGCCTTTTTCCTGTGAAAATACGTGGTTCTTTGAAGAGAAGAAATGTTCAGCAAGAAGCAAATGGCAACGTGACCATTTTAATGCAAATTCTCTGAGATCTCTCCCCACTTCTCTAATACTTCGTATGAGAATCAGTGACAGTGCCTTGGCAGGGCTGTCAGTTTGTACCTCCTTGGGCTGCCGGGAGAGGAACAAGGGGCCTGTGGTGATTTTACATCATGAGAAACTGCCTCGTTCATTTTGCAGCCTCTGATCCCATCTCTACAGGAAAGTGAGTGCCTCTTCACCCCTCTCTGGGACTTCCCACCCAGTCGCTCAGAGATTTCACTGAGTGGGCAAAGCTGATGCTGATGGCATCACTACAAGGATGCAGGCATGGGCAAGGATGACTACGATTCTGCTTGCATGGGTAGTGCAGAGGCATATCCTGCACCAGCAGCCCCAGTCTGTGCAGCACGCACAGAGTTAAACCCCATTCCGCTATCCCCAGGGGGCTCATGCTTGACAGGGCTGTGACTTTCCCAGCAGTTTTTCCCACACTCAGCCTCCTCCAGAGGGATTCAGTAGAAGCCTGATCATTGCTCTGTAGAGCACTGCACCAGCCCGCCGCCCCCACAAAAGGACTGATGGATGGATGGGGAAGCCGGCAGTTCCCACAGCCTGTTGCTGGGAAGCGGAAGTGCAGCCCGCTAAGCACAGCCCCATGTCATCCACACGGATGCTGGAGGAGCACAGGACCTCATGCACCACCATTCTGGGGGACCAGACTGGTTTCTGCAAGTCCTTCTCCAGACTTATAACCCCAGGCTAGTTGGCGGTGACTCCTCTTCCCCAGAAATGTCCGTCCTGACTACAGCTGCCAAGGGAATACTGGGTGTAATGGTTCAGCAAGTGATGATTCAGTGTTTCCAAATGCTTTGGTGATATTAACTAATTCATACTCATTAATTAGCCCCATCTGGTCAGCATGCGACTGAATGCTGTAGTATGCATGCAGGAGAGGTCATTTCCACCAGCTGCCCATACGCTTTGTCTTTTCTGTGGACACAACAGCCCCAAAGCAGGAAAGTGGTGGGGTGCAGCAAAAGGAGCCTGTGAACTATGTCAGCTAGTCAGCCCAACCAAGCAGAGGGTCTTTCCTGCGAGACAAGGTGACTGCTTTGCAGACCACGACCATTCTGCACCAGGGGAGGTTTAGGTTGGATATTAGGAAACGTTTCTTCATTGAAAGGTTATTGGAACAACCTAGCCTGGGCAGTGTTGGGGTCACCATCCCTGGAGGTATTTAAACAATGTGTGCACCTGGTGCTTGCAGACATGGTTCAGCGGTGACCTGGCAGTGTTGGGTTGAAGATGGGGCTAGATGATCTGGAAGATCTCTTCCAACCAAAGACATTCTGTGATTCTGTGATTTCTATGATTCCACTCAAGCTCATATTCCCACCTGAGATGCACAAGAGGTGTGAGGAAGATGGGATCCCAGTTACCAGGATGCCCAAAGTGATGGGAAGGCAATGGAAACACAGTGGAAGACTACAGCTGGCAGGGAGCTGCCAAGCTGTAATCCAGCATACTTGGCCATGTAGTGCTGCTTATTGCAGCCCTCAATTCTTCCTCACCCTGCAAGACAGATGTGATCACAGCTCTGTATGCTTCGCTAGCCTTCCCCAGCAACATTCAATTCACCACTGAGATTTGCTGGGGGGTAGGATAAGATTGTGCAGATATAATAACTCCATTCATCACCACCGAGCAGGGGTGGGCAAAGAGCACATTGTAAATGACTTGGGAAGTTTGGCAGCTCAGATCCCACCAATCTCCCTGACAGGCAATACCAGTGTGCCCTCAAGCCCTGGAGCAGCACAGCCAGAGGAGCCAGACTCACTGCCACCACACCAGCACAGACCCTGCCACCCCTCCATGCACTGGCCTGGATGGCATGAGAGATGATGGAGAGGAAGGCTTTAACCACCTGGCCTCTTGCAGCAAAAGCACTCAGAGCAGTGGGAGCACTGGGGGGTGCTGGTACCCCTGCCATGAGTGAGGGCTTACTTTGCCCTACTGTGGATATGATAGCCATGATTAACCTAGGTATCAAAAACTTTTGATGTTTTCCCTGCACACGCACACAGAAACACACACAGCCCGGCGTTGCTGGCTAATGTATCCCCTCCTGTCACATCCTGCCTTAATGAGAGAGCTTCCGCTAGCCAAAATAGAAAAGAAAATAACAGGCATTGTTAAAATAAAAGGTATAGCCATATGTGGCAGCTCCAGCTGTGTCCCACATTGCCTCCTTATTGTCTCAACACCTGGGAATGCAGTCATGGGCTTCGATTCAGAGTATTAGCTCTAATTCCTTGTTGCAATACACTCTGCTGATCCAGGATCCACGCACAAGGAAGTCTGAGACAATACTGCCAGTTCTATGGAAATACGGAGCCATCTGACAGCCTTTGTGGCACCCCACACTGGGAAAGGCTTTGCAAGCCATGGCTGCAAGAAGTGCTCCCATGTGCTGGATTCTCACAGTCCACAGAGAAAATAGGGCAATGGGTGTAAGCTGGAACACAGGAGGTTCCACATAAATAGGAGAAGGAATAACTTCACAGTGAGGGTGACAGAGCACTGGAAGGGAGTGCCCAGGGAGGTTGTGGAGTCTCCTTCTCTGGAGATGTTTAAAGCCCACCTGCACATGCTCCTTTGTGACTTGATCTAGGGGATCCTGCTGTTACAGGGGGATTGGACTAGATGACCTTTTGAGGTCCCTTCCAATCTTTAAGTTTCTGTGAGTCTGTGAAAACACAGCAGGAAAATAGCTGAGGGACCTCCTGGGCAAGTTGGCTATTAAACACCCACAGTCTGGCAAGATAGTCCATACTCAACTAAATGTTTAGCCTTCATCTGTTTTTGGCTTTTTTGAGTTGTTTCTTTTCCCAAATTTTTAATTATTAGGTTTGTACAGAAACCCACAAGTTTAGCGAGGGCTTGCTGCTCTCAGGGTTTTTCATTAGAAGGCTAGCATCTGTTAAAGAAAATCTAAAGGGCTGACTTTTTTCTTTCTTGACACAAAACAGCCTTTCCAGAGGCTTAATAGAAGTTTGAGTAAGGAGCTTGCCGCCAAGGATGCAAAAAAAATCGATTTTGTGTGTTTGAGTTCATCCATTATTTTTTTGCATAGTATTTTTGAGAGTGAAATTCCGTGGGTTTTTTTCAGCAGAGTTTGCAGGAATGTGTTCAGATGCTTCTCAGAAGAACAGCGATTAGAAATGTTCATTTTCAGGATTAAAAGAAAAGGACCAAGTTCTTACGGCTGTTCTAATTTCACAATTAGAAAACCGTGGCAGCTTCCTACACAAATGCCTTCTTCAGAGTATCTCTCAACAAAATATGTAGCATGCCTCATCTTGTTTAAAGTGAGAATAAATAAATAAACAAATGAGCATCACAAATAATTATCAAATGCCTCCTAGCAGTGCGCATTCTGACAGAGTAATGAAGCCAGGTACGCATTGTGCTCTGTCAAACCAAACAACTCACTTTTAGTATCCCTCCAGTGCTTTCTTCCCAAAAAGCACTATATTTACTTATAGATTACTATATAGGCACTATATTTACTCATATATTTTCTCAGCTTTTCATATTTCAGGGAAATGGCATTACAGGAACTATCCATCAGAGGATGAAGAGGCGTGATCCAGAATGTGCAAGTCAACCCGTTATTGGATCTGAGCAACTCGGGCACGTGGCTGGGACAGCCTCAGAGATCAAGTCAGCTTCTCTGCCTTAATATAGTGTAAGATTTACACAGCGAGTAGTGAAGAGACATTTTCAGGTACAGGAAGAGGAACTGGCAGGTTCTTCTTCCAAAACACTGAAAACTCAAATTTATTGTTCCCTGTACTGGAATAGGAGTGAATTACTCACAAAGAGAGTGAAATAGGATGGAGGTGGTGCAGTCCTTCAGAGTAAGATTTTCCGTGACAGAAGGTCTTCAAAGTCCTCACCCTTCACTTCTTCAGGGAAGAGATCTCATAAGCTGGAGCTAGAGGGTGACCAGTACTGTAAAACAGCTGTGGCTGGTCTGGACAGGGCAGACCAGCAGGATCAGTAGGCAGGACAGCAACGCTTGTGAGACCCACATGGAAATTGCCAGTGGCCACAGGACATGTGCAGAAGCACCATTGAACAGCATGTCCATAAACAATGAACAATCAAGAAAGTACATCAAAATCCACATCCTGTGAGCACCCATGGAACACAGCGATACACAGCAGGATACAAGGGTCAATAGACTAAATCTCAAGGACTTTTGGCAGAATGTTTAAGAAAACGTCACATTTTTATTGCTACATGGAGGGTACGAGGTGCATTTATTGTTTGAGAACGACAAACACTTTCCCAGGGGCTGTGATTTCTCCGGAGCAGACTAGCTGATGTTTGGAACATAGTTCTCATCCCTGCGCCTCTGAATCTTGGAGTAACCTGTGAGCAGAGCCTAGACCGGCTAAGAAGAAGTATGCTGAGACCACCATGGAGCCAAAAGTAAGGGCCTAAAGACAGTGGGATACCCAGGACCAGCTGGGGCTGACTCCATTCAGTCTTTGCAATTATTTTTCTTCTCTTCCAGATGCAGCTTCACTGAAGGTGTGGATGGCTCGTGGACTATTGAGAAGGAGACAGAGCAGCCTAGTGAATACCCAGATGTGAAGATCAGGGCCATGAGTGGGGTCTCTCAAGCAGCAAGAAGCAAGATTAGATTTCTAAAATCTACAGAACTGAAACCAGCCATAAACTGGAAAGCAAACTTGTCTCCCTAATGGAAAGGATGCAGATCTCAGAGGCTGCAACGACGCTTTGTGCCAACATCCTAATGAAGCACAAGAAAAGACACATTTGTGACGAGCGCTGTAAAAGAGACATTTGCATAATGTTTGTCTGCAGATTGCGGTGTTACGCTATGATGGCTTTAGACGAAGGACAGACTGTCCTCTTCAAAGTGTCACTGAAAAATGTGCTTCCCTCAGAGAATAAGGGACAGCATTTGTAGTCTTCATTCAGTGGGAAATAAGAAGCCCAGAGGCTGCTCGGTGAGACATGCACCAGGTCACTGTGTGCTTTGAGACAGCAGTGAGTAGCAGAAGGGTGCCCACCACTTTCTTCTCAAGCACTTTCAAGTCCAGAAGGAGCTGGGACCATTGTGCCAGGAAAAATGGGAGAAGTCAGGGGGCACCTAGTGACAAGGACAGCTGAAAGCAGGAACCATCAATCCCAGGAAGATAAGACTGGGGACAAGTAGCCCTGATAGCTTACATAATGAAATTTGTGTTTCTGAAAGAGCCTGGGTGTAGGGTAGGAATGTTTTTTGCCAGTCAGATACTGGTAGGCAGAGGGACAGGCATCAGATACCAGGAAAAGAGCAGGGCAGCTGAGAGGGTTGCATCAGGCACCAAGGTGGGAGACCATCCCTGTAATGACAGCTTTGTTTTTTATCTATTTCGACCTCAGGCTTATAAACAGCCAAAAGAAATGCTGCTGTAACTGACTTGGCTGCTCCACAGAGCATAGAAAAGGCCATGGCAGTATCACCAAACCCATGTTTCCCTGTGCTCGGGAAAGAGGACATGTCTATCCCTCAGCTCTAGGAAACTGGAGCTGTACACAGCTTCCACTCTGTGTGCTAAACCCGCTGAACCTGCAGGAGGGCTTACCTTCATTAAACTTGAGCTTTCTTGTAGGTTTAAGCAACAGAAACACCAAAGCTGCTAGCAGTCACTGAAACAGACTCATTTTTCTAAAATTTTTTAGAGACTTCTATACTTGGAAGTCTCCTGTTGGACCTCAAAGTGGACCTGTTACTCTCTGCTCTTCAGATGATTTATTAATTACAGGCAGCATTACAACAGAACTGCCTTTCCCTCAGTCCTGGTGATTTGTGTGAGACTGGAAGAAACTTCACCCTTTGCAGGAACAAACCCGTGTGCACAGCCAAAAAAGGGAATGTAATCCTTAAAAGACTGAACACACACAAACACACACAAATATCTATTTGTGTGTCTGTGTGTATATATATATATATATATATATCTTTTGGTGTTGTGTCCTGTGCTTCAGGACTGAATCTATTTTTATGCTTTCATCAATGACCATGGAAGAGCATTTCAAATGAATAGTGGAGAATAACAACCTTTTGTTCACAGGCACAGACACACAGAATGGACTCAGCTAAAAAAATAAAATAAGACTTTGAAAGAAGGAGAGAGAAGAAAGTCACCTGAATAACTGCAAACTTAGAGCTCCTCATCCTGTTGTCACAGCATGAGGTATTTCTCTAGTTTGGAGAAAGAGCTCTGGATTCTCACCTTAGGAGGGATGCAAAGAACAATGTAAAATCTGCTTCAGATTCTGAATGGAAAGAAGCATTTGATAGAGCTTTGGAAGCAGTCAAGTGCTGCGAATGCTAATCGAGATGCGTTAATTATGGAGTACCCACTTTGGGATGCTCAGCCATGGAAGATAGTTTGGCGCATTCAGGGAGGCAGCAAGAGCAATCGCACCCTATGCTTGTTCTCTTTCTTAGATGTCAAGAAAATGCCAGACTCGGAGGGAAAAGCTCGTCTTGTTTTGTACTGAGCAAATCAGGCTGCCCAGGGAGGTGGTGGAGTCTCCTTCACCAGAGATGTTTAAGACCCACCTGGACGTGTTCCTGTGTGACTTGGTCTAGATGATCCTGCTGTGGCAGATGGATTGGACTAGATGGTCTTTCGAGGTCCCTTCCAATCCCTAATGATTTTGTGATCTCAGCTTTATTTCTCAGAGCACAGGGTGGTATGAACATAGTGGCAGGTCCTGGGTTTAGGACAAATATTTAGGATGCTCACGGTGTAACAGGAGCATCAAACAGTCTGATGGAGGGAAAAGGTAGAGCTAGATAACTCTGCTGCTCATATTGAATAATTAATCACCAGTGTGGTCTGTACCCCATGATACACCAAGGTATCATCCGTGTTAGGTGCAAGCAGGTTGCAAATTTGCGCTGCCAGTGGGCTGGGAAACACTGGAGCTAATACAGCCTCAGGGCACTTTTGCACATCCCTCTGCTCAAAACCTACTGCTTCATCTTCATCTGAAGAAGCCACTCCAGATAATGCATCTTTATTTGTTTTGGAGGAATTAGATTTAAATTCCCATAGAAATTCAATGAAACTACATAATAGACAGAACAAAGCCCACAAGCCCAAGCTCTGAATGCCTTCAGACCACAGTAAAATCCATCTTCTCAAAACTCAGGTGTTACAAACTGGGAGGAAGTTTGTGTGAGAAAGACACCTGGACTAGAGCCAGGTCTTGAAACAACCAGGAAGCAACCTGACCTGTTGTTCCTGAAGACGGATTTAGAAAATGCAGCTTCTAACCAAGGAGGCTGTGAGATTCAGAACTTTCATATGTGAGATCCAAAGTTAGGATGTTAAATCCTTTTCAAGTACATTCAGCAGGAAAAGGACTAAATAAAAACTGCCACTGTTCTTTCTCTTGTTGTCATTATATGGGTACAAGTGAAAGCAGAATAGGACTTTTTGCATCAGAAGATATAATACAATCTGTAGGTGTTGTGGAAAGAAAGAGGACAGAATAAGCAGAAGGAAAGGTGGCGAAGATGAGTGGAAAGTTACATAAAATTGCAAAGGTGAAGCCATTTTGGGCAACGTGGTTATTAGGAAACTGTAACACCATAAAGGCTGGACTTCAGCTGCTTGGTGGCATCTATGTGTCCACCTGGTAACAGGGAGAGAGCCTGCCTGTGGGGCTGTGCTGGAGTAGACATTCTCACAGATCCTGACCAGGCACCATGAGCAGTACAGGATGAATTTCTGACTTCCAGCAAAGTGGATGGGAGCCTCTATTGGGTGTCTTCAACCTGTCCGAGCCTCAGGAGCTTCAGAGCAAGTGGGACTAGGGCAGGGTTTCCAGTGCAGCGACAAAGCCAAAGGGAAAGATGAGAGGTTCCTTCCCTCCAGGGTCGTATTGCTTTAAGCCGGAATTTCTACCACACTGCCAGCTGCAAGGTGGGGCAAAACCTGGTGTCCCTGCAGTGCTCCTCAGCAGGGGTGTCTGCTCCAGTGACACCGGGAAAAAGAACGAATGTTGTAAGATCACAAAGAGCAAATGATGCATCTTGTCCATCACGCCGGACAGGGTCATGAGTGCTCACCTCCACAGCCAGCATGTGGCATTTGGGCAGCGGCAGAGATAAAAGCCGGAGTAAAACCACAAAAGTGCAGAGTGTGGCTGAGCCGCGGGGCAGAAGGGAAAGCGCCACGCAAGAAATTGATTCCATTAAAAAGTAATCTCAAATTTAATAAAAGTTATGATTTGATTATAGCCGTAGAACCGGAGGGCAGGGGAGGCAGTGCAGAGAGAGAGCTGGGGGGAGGCGCAGGGGAGGGGGAGTGCAGCTCTCAGGACTGGCTGAGCCTCCAGAAAGGCTCTCCACAGACTGCCTGGGCAGTGCCTAGCCTGTCCCTGAGCCCCTCTGCTCCTGCCTCCATGCCCCTCTGACTGACAGCACAAATGCACCTCTCATTTTTGTTGTGGGAGGCATGGGCAAGGGGAGAGGAAGATGGGGGGGGGGATGCAGTATATGCTGAATGGCGTTGTCATAGAATCATAGAATAGTTTAGGTTGGAAAAGACTTTTAAGATCATCAAGTCTAACCATTAACCAAACTCTACCAAGGGCACTGCTAATCCATGTCCTTGAGTACCATATCTACACCGCTTTTAAACACTTCCAGAGATGGTGATTCAACCACTTCCCTGGGCAGTCTCGTGACAATGTCAATGTTGAGCAAAACAGGCAGTGAAGGACCTTTCTTGTTCCAGGAGAGGTTTTTGCTGCATGCTTAATTAGATGCCAAAGACCAATGGTTCTGCTGTGCAAAATAAATAAGCATCACTTTGCCTGTTGGAATAATGCAAAAAGCCAACCTCCACCCTATCCAAAAGGAATAGCAACTTGGTCTGTGAGTTAACACCGACACTGGAATCACTGGCAGCCCCTGCTCTAATTTCTCTGTTTATATTGATAATGTTGGCAGCTGGATGGCTGCCAGTGTCTTGACAGTAAGTGTATGTGAGTGATGTATGTACATACATTACGTTAGGTGTTATAGGTAAAGATGTTCTGTAAGTGCAGGTGACAGGCAGTGGCTGTTAGTGCAGACGTATAGGCATGCACAGATATAAAGAAGGGAAGAGAGAATAATTAATACACCACCAATTATCTGGGTTTTACCTTTTAAGCGGAGCTATTATATCATCTCAAAGTGTGTGGTTAGGGAAGCAGAGAACAAAAGAGGAAAATAAAAATGTGTTGGGACTAAAAGAAATTTGATCTTAGGAATTAAAAGGAATCTAATGCTGGTGTAAGGCCCACTACTTAAGTGGGCACGACAAAACGGATGGTAGTGTTATGGAAGAGTCAAATATGTTCCAAAAATATTTCTGCTTGGTAATTAAAGGGAAAAAAAACACACCCCAAAACCCAGCAGTATGTATTGCAAGTTTACAGAGCTAATGAGATATTTTTCATTCTAAACTGTAACTGTGGTGGTTATTAAATTGTATTATTGAGTCAAATGCATTTAAATTAGAGATGCTGTGCAATGGGCTTCCAAGTGTTTTGGAGAAACTCCTGAGGAACTTGCGGCTTAATATTACGGACTGTGATAATATGAAATATGGAGAAAGCTTTGGAGGATGGAGAGAAGGGAACACTGGACCAAAACAAAGAACAGAATTGCTGAAGTTATTTCACTGAACAGTGATCCTGCGTAAAATAGCAGAACTGCTGCTAAAAGATACAGCTAATAATGAGTTGGCAATAGAACATTATTATAACAGTGCATTGCGGCCACTCAGCAGGCTTTTCAGAGTGTTCCGGGTAAACGACTGCAAATCAGCAAGGATCACTATCAGATGATTTCCTTGGGCACCTCTCTATCATGTGCAGTGTTGTGTCGCTGGTGAACCAGGAGGATGGAGGAGTCCATGGGGCCACTGTGATCTCAGGCAACTCTGAAACAGAAATGAAATCCAGGGGCTCAGAGGAGGAACCTGGAGCTTCAAAAGCCACAGATAATCCTCCCACACACTTTAATGTTGCATCTCCAAGTCTAAAATACCAAACACCACAAAAAGACAATGGGTTAGAGCAGAAAGGAGGAGAGACTGGATGCTATTGGTGTCATGGGCTTCTGTAGCAACACTGTATTTGCCCGATAGAACTGACCAGGTGGCCTTTGATAGTGTAATGCTATCTTCCAGAAGGTGTAACATATTAAAGCATCCCTATAATCCTCGATTTAAGGAAAACATCCTTCTTGATCCCAAACATGGTGATCAGGTTAATCCTAGACAAGATGCATCTTCCCAAGACAAATCCACCTTTACCTGTGGCTGCTTGCTTCAGAAGAACAGAAACACAAATCTAAACCCCAAGTTACACATCAAGTGGCAGAAATGGTAATTCTTCCTGATCCCAAAGACCACAGGATTATATACAGCCTAGGCACAGCATACTGAATAAAATTTGAACTCCTTGTTCACATACACCGAGAAACTCAACCCCTCATGTTGTGGGTAGTAGTTTCTCATCATCTCCAGTCTGGAGGAGGAGGGCTGTAGTGGGATGTACAGGGTTCTCTGGGGTGAGGTTCATAGCTTTGGATGATACCTGTTCTGCAGAAGTGCTGGGCAGATGGGAGCAGCATCTGAAACAGAGCCTGGGGCAGCACACTGCAGTGGGATCTTTGCTGATGGTCTGACAGCCCCAACCTGCTGTCAAGGTGCCCTTAGAGAGAGGCAGAATGAGTCAGCTGGTGTCATGACTGGTTTTACCAAGAAACCAGAAAGAGGGACTTGAAAAGCTTTTTGCTGTGTTTTGGGAGAGGAGCAGCTGGTTGTTTCCTCTTCATCGTCCCATTTTCTTTCCCTTCTTTATCTCCAGCACAGCACTGCTCTACAAAGCTGAAAGCAAAGCTTGCTGAGAACTCAGGCACCAGCATCTTCAGATTTTGATCAGGACCCAGTTTATCAGGAAGGCCAGAAGCCAGAGCTGGCCCCTGGGTGCAAATTGATGGTGACAGCTGATGGGCACGTACCCTTCTCCCGAGTTCTCTGCACACTGAGCCAGCTGTGCTACAGGAAGCATCAGAAACACCGCTGAAGCAGCACAGCCCCGTTTTAAGCTGCGAGATTGTGAAGTTTTGGCACTGTGGCAACTCTTCTCAAGACAGTTCCTGATTACACTTTTCTCTGCAGTTTTGAGTTTTTTTAATTTGTTGTTTTTCTCAGATGGTGCACAAGTGTTCTCAGTTATGTGAAACGGGTTCTTACAAGGCTTTTATGTAAACACTTGTCTGGATGCATTTGCACTTTATTCTTCTGCTTGTAGCTGAGTCACTGAAATTGTAAACTGTGGCCACAGAAAAATGTGTGCTTCTGTGATGCTGTTTTTATCTGTGCAGACAATGTCTGGCTCAGAGCTGGACATGGCACTTTTTACATCAAGCGACAGCCCGTAATAGCCATGAGTTCTGCAGTTACTCTGAGCCCTGGCAGCAGTGATAGTGCTCAGAGATGAGTAAGACAGCAACATGTCAGCCAACCAGTATGGCTGGTCCAGCAATTGAGCTGGACCTGTTCCTCTTGGTCAAAGTTAGGTTTGGTTGTGTCTAAGCAAGACCAATGATTATCCTCAGAAAATCAAAGGGCTGCTTTTAGGGAAGCAGCAGGTCAGCCCCGTGGGACTGCTCTACCCCAGTGTCTCCAGATGAGCACAGGGACTTTTGTGAACCTGCTACTAGTTTGTGTCAGGCTATGTGAGTTGGAACAGTTCACAGAATGACAGAACAGTTTAGTTTGCAGGGGACCTTAATGATCACCCCCCCCCCATGATGCAAAAATCTTGGCATGTCCCAAAGAAGTGGGCAGAAGAGTGGGCTGGGTGTCAGAAAGTTGTTTAGATGGTGAAGGTGCAGAGTACAAGGATGTCTGCTGCTGTTCTGCAGCAGAAACCCCTCTGTGGTTTCTTCCCTGAGAGCTGCACCTAGTGACCAGTTGTCAGGCACTTGCACGAGGCCTCATCCTTTGCAGCCTTTGGGTAAAGATGAAGGCATCCTGGTGGTCAGTGCAGGCTGTTTACTCCACCCATCCTATCACCCATGTGCTACCGCAATGTTTTGTGCAGCGCAACAGCCCCCAGCCAAGGTTACTGCTTTTCCTTCACAAAACAATCTCTGGGCTGTTCTGCAGGACCTTTGCTGCGGGAATCGATCTTTTCCTCCCCATTTTGCAGCACCTTTTGAGTCCTAGGGAAACGCGATGCTCTGTCAGGCGCTGATTTTGCTGTCGGAGCAGAATCCTTGCTGTCACTCACTTGCGTGCCACGCTGTCACAACACTTCTTTGGACCTGACTTTTTTTATTCATTATTGATCATGGGAAATTGTTTCTAAAAGTGGGATGTAATTTATTTATTACCAAGTCTTCCAGCGGAATGTGATTTGCGCTCAAGTCCTTTTCCCTGAATTGTGCTTCAGCAAATACGATAAGGCTCTGGAAGTAGGACAGCTTTGATGCCGAAGAGTTGCTCTTAACATCCCAAATACGCTGCTGCAAATGTGACGGCACCCTCCCTTCTGCACTTCCCTTCTGCTGGTGCCAGAGGCTCCCCATCTCTTGCTTTTGAAATCAGAGCTGCTTCCCTCTGCCCTTAGTGGCAGTAGACAGGGCCTGAAGTACATTAGACCAGCACATATCACATCACCCCAATACTGTTACCTCTGATACTTCCTGCAAGTTTGTTTTAGGCAGGTTAGGCTATTTCAAGGAAGCAAGTGAGCAAATAAAATTGCTTGTGTGTGCGTGTGTGTGTATGTGTATAGTAAAGACTATTTGCTAGCCAATAAACAGATATTTTTAAGTAGAGTCTGGCGTGCTCTCTGTCAGAACTATCCCTGGTTTTTAGAATTCAGAATTTTTTTTATGTCGATGTGTTTGCCTTCCCCATGAAGTAAGGGGCAGTGTGTTGAGGATGGAGGAGGAAATGGCATTTGTGCACACCGAGTAGTCACAGTCCAACCCAAGCGCTGTGCAGCTGCTCACTCCTGCCCCACAGTGGGATGGGAAGGAGAGTCAGAAAAACAAGTAAAAGTCGTGGGTTAAGAACGGCTTAATAATTAAGAATAACAGTAAAAATATAGTAGTAATGGAAATTAGTATAGCAAAAAGAAATAAAACCCCCAAAAAGACCGATGATGCATAGTGTGATCACTCACCACTCACTGACACCTGGACAGCAATCCACCCCTCCAGGTGAGTCTCCCCAGTTTGTATACTGGGCATGATGTTATGGATATGGAACACCCCTTCGGCTAGTTCAGGTCTGCTGTCCTGTCCCTGATCCTTCCCAGCCTCTTGTGTCCCTCTTTGCTGGCAGTGGCTGGGAAACTGTCAAACACTTCACTTAGGAACAGCACTGTTTACCAACCAGTAAAACATCAGTGTGTGATTAACTTAATTTTCTTCCCAGTAACTGGTGCAGCACCCTGTTTAGGATTTAGTGTGAGAATAAAGTTAATCTAAACAGGGTGCTGCACCAGTTACTGGGAAGAAAATTAATTCCATCCCAGCTATAACAAGGACAATACTGAAATGAATACCAACTGACATCCAGTGCCCTGAGAGTACCCAGAAGAGCCTCCTCCAGCTGCAGACATATGATGAACTCGAATGATAACTCTGTGCAGAAGGAGCAACGCTCTTAAAACTGGTGTTACGGCCTGTAAGACCAGTACAGCTTCCTTAGTCAAGCCTCAATCACATATATTCTTCACATAGGGGAATGCCAACTCTTTCATTTCCTCCACTCTCACTCTCTTGTGATTTACTTTTTTTTTACCCATAAAAGTCTGAAATGTCCTCTTGCACTTCTGCTGCTATTGAACCCAGGATTTTAGTGGGAACATTTGAAAAATAAATACTAGGCAAGGAGCACATTCATTTTTATTACAGCTATTGTCTCTGCATACGCAATGGTGAATTAACTCTGTTTCTGCAAGTCTCTTGATCTTTATGTATCGATGGAGAGAAGCTATGGTCACAAAGCCTGTTTGGTCCTGCAGAGGTTCATGTTCCCAAATACAAAACGGTGCCCCAGCGGAGGCCACACCGTCCTTCCATTTTCATTTCTTTGTGTGCCCTTCCGTTCTAGCGTGCCTACCTCTAGTGATTTCCACTTTGCTTAATTCTCTTTAAAAGCTGAAAATCTCTGCAAATCTGTTTCCTCTCCTATTTCTGAGGCTGCCCATTATTGTTGCAGAGTTATAGCATGATGCTGCCTGAACATAGACAATTTTCTGCTGCAAACATGTTGTCATTACTCCGTCAATACATTTATTGCTTCAGAACCTCTGGGTAGTAGTAGTTTTGCTCTAGCGAGCACCAGAGGTAGCTGACACTTGTCAGTCCTAAAGCTTTGAAGTAGGTGCCCTGGTCCACATTACACTTTCTGGGGCATTTTGGCAAAAGCTGTGTCTACTTCTGAAACATTTTCCATTCCAGGAGCTTTTTGATGTGATCCTAACATTTCCCTGGGTTTATAGTGGTGGGATGCTGGTGGATGCACAGACGTGAGCTCAGTGCCGTGTTTATTGAGTTACTTTTATGGCAGCTTATATCCTTCTGTCTTAATCTCATTTTATATCTGGTTTTTGCCTCTCCCAGTCTTTGTAGTGGTAACTGCCTCCGATATTTAAATGCCCACATACATGATCAGTGGATATTAAGGGTAGTATTTTTTGTCTCGTCCATTTAGTAAATGCTGGGCACAGCTCCCTTTACCAGTAAAACTTGGATTATGTGATGCTCACATTGCATGGTCTTCTCTTCAGTGGTCACAGTAGTAATAAATAGGTTTATTGCCATTGTCAGAGACATATGTTTTAAGGCCAGCAGGGCCTTTATGATTATTTGGTTGGAGATTATGGATTGCTCAGAGCAGAATTCAAAGCACTGAGTCAAACTTAATAATGTGAAGGGGAGGATGCGTGATCTGAATACATCACTCAGGAAGACACAGCCCTTATGTAGGTGTCACTTGAGTGTGGCATGCGAGCATGTGCTTGGCTCTAGTTGTGGAAGCTGTCATCTCTCTTCGCAAAACCCACAGTGCCCTCCAAAATTGGGTCTCCCAGGCTGGAGGTGACGATCTTCCATGTGCTCAGAGTTTTCTTCGTGCCGTGAAGAAGTTCCACGTTACTCAGTTGGTATTCTTGCAGCAGCTAGACCTTGGAATGATGGTGTCTGTCAGCAAGCTGGCAGCAGTGTCGTAATAACTGCTACATGAATCACTGCATCCTTATGGTCCTGAAGACTCTCTTTTTCTGGAGGAACTGCTGTTCCTAGTGACGCCATCTCAAAATGACACATCTCCCCCTGAAAGCTCAATCCTCACGGGGTCTTTGGAGCCACTCTGCTGCATTTAGGCCCTGCTGAGTTGGTGGCTGATTATGATGCTCCACAAAGAGTTGCTTCACGACTATGATTTTTCAATTACTTAAATCACCTGGAACTGAGAACTAAAGCAGAAATCCCTGTTATTTCTTCCCTCTATTTGTTTTGTGGGGAGCTTTTAGTCCCATTTTCTTTCCTGTCTAAAGCCTAGTCTCGCTGTCTGGGAGAAGATGTGCAGACCCACCTATTCTTCCAATGTGAGTGAGGTTCAATTTAAATTTAGGACATGAGAGCGAAGTGTCTGAATTACTGAAAGGACCACAATAAGATTCACAGGGCACGCAGACATCAAGAAGCTAAATGCCGGTGCCTTAATTTCTGGCTCAAACACACCTTTCCCACATAGGCTCTATTTCTCCTGCTGAAATCAAGTGAGATGGGTGTTCTGGGCACCCCTCTGACCAGTTCTTTTGGGCAGCCACAGCCAGAGGCTTGGTAAAGTGACCTAAAGGCACTGCCACGGCAAATGAGAGCAGCTCTGCCTACCCCACGCTGCCTCACCACAGACCCTGGATCACCCAGAGCTTTGATGTGGATTAGCCCAGGCTTCCACCTTATTGCTAGGGCCCAGAGAATATAGAACTTAAATATTAGACAGAAAACACACTGGAGGTGATTGAAAGTAAGCTGATCACAGAGGAGAGCGTTCAAGAGTCTTACTGACAGCTGTTCTACTGCTCAGAGTGTCTCTGCAGGCAGATCCTTCCTTCCAACCTCGGCTGAAGCAAATGATGCAGTGATTTCAGGTTGGCAGCAAACTCAGCATGAATATGCCTTGTCCCAGGAGATCTTCCCTCTCCACTTTCTCCCAGGCCTGGCTCTTTGAACTCTGGCCTTCACGGCAGGCTCTTTGACGCTGCAGGTTCTCAGCTCTACCAGCCCAACCCTGATTCCACCTCTCCTCCCAGCAACCTTCTGCCTGGAGCAGGTGCAGAAGTGATTTTCCTGCCCTCCATGGTAGCCCATCTTTCAGGAAGGGGAGACAGCTATGAATGTGTCTTCTCTACTCAGGATACTTCATACAAGTCCTGGTGATAGCAGAGTGTAGTGTAGGTGGGTGTGCAGTTGGGTAAATTCCCATGACAACTATAAATTGTCTTTAGCACGTAGGGGGACAAGACTAGATAAAGATTTAATACAACACAGTTCAAATCTTTTTTAGGAAGAGAGCCTAATTATCTGAATTTCATAATTACCAGCCCTTTTATAGTACACACTCATAAAAGGCAGCTGGAACTTAGAATTACCTATCCAGAGCAGTTCACCATATTGCTGCTTCTGCGAGAACAATGTTATAAACCACATACCAGTTAAGTTGCTTTAATTAACCAATTATCTATTCAAAGTTTCTTGTAGCTCTCTTTATCTCTGTTCTTTAGCTACAGTGCACTATGGAAATTAGCGTAAATTAAAGCACTTTATTAGACCAAATAGAATTAGGGAAGAAAATAAGAAGTCACAGTGAACAAAACATGGGCCACCTGATCACACTTGCAACTTTTAAAGTGATAACTTTGACTCCTGCTGTTAAAACAGATGAAGAATAATGAATTAAATCAATTAACCCAAGTCATCCCATGGCGACGTTACCAAAGTGAGACGTATCTACAGTCTGCACAGGCTCACTGTTGTGTGAAAACCAAATGGGCAAACAGGACTGAAGAGTGTTGCCTCTCACCAGGACTTTCTCCTGGCTCGGGGTCCATGGGGGCTGACCCAGCAGGGCCCAGCGCCTCTTGGCAAAAAACACGGTGGTTCAGCTTGTTTGCAGCAACTGCCATGTCCAGAGAGGCATGGACTTTCGTTAAACCAGCCTCTTTCCGCTGAGAACATATGTGCTGAGCAGACAACAACTACTAACAGACAAACTGAGGATGTGATTGCTGCCAGGCTTCATGTTTGCAGGGTGTTCTTTGCATCGATACTGCTGCTGCACAGCCACAGCTTCTCTCTTTGCGAATCAAGGAGACTGTTAAAAGCTGAGGTTCCTTGCAGGGCTTTAAGGTACATGCCTTCAGAGAAGTATTTGGACACAAAGAGCTGTCTTGTCACTTGGGTAAACAAAGCACAATGATCAGGCTCGGTTTGGGGCTTATCAATTGGAACCAGCATGAAAGTGAGTTCTCCAGCTCTGGCTCACAGTTGCAATGACTGGTTTCTCGAGATAAACTAAGAGAGCATTCAAGTACTTTTCTCTCAAAGTGATATGAAAGTCACATTGTTGTTACTCGACATCTAATGAGCCGGTTCCCTAAATAGGATTTCAGAGAAACAAAGTTAATGGGATGCTTGTCTTGGATACGATTGGAGGCAGTACCAGATGGATTGATGGCTGCTACCCCTCACTGCTCCCCCAGTTTCCACTGGGATGCTTTGTGCTCCAGGAGGGGTGGATGAAGAACATGTTCTTTATTCAGTCTCTTGTGGGCAATGTATGTTGTTGCTCTTGGCAAAGCTGGCACTCGCTAATCAGAAAGTGACGAGACGGGTAAAAATGAGCAGATGCCCACCTGAGCAATTCTTCTCTTGGCACTTCCCAGGAAGGTGACAGAGTGTGTTCTGTACTTTGGCTGCTCTGTTTTTCTGGGAATGCAAAAAGAGACCTGCCCTACTGGTTCAGGTAAGGCAGCTCCAGCCATCTCTGACCTCTAATTTAGTTGTACAGCTACAAGTTATCCTGGGATGTCTGCTAATTGAGGCACTGACCAATAATGATTTGTGCAAGGTGCAGACCCGATGACCTGCTAACTGGGAGGCCACTCTGAGCCATCCTCAAACCTCCTTCTCCAGTGAGTTCAGACATTGGTACTGGCTGGAGATCTCCTTTTCAAAGTCCTAACAATGTCCCCCGATGATTCTCATCTTGCTTGTGGGGGTGTCACTTGATAACAGGGAGATGGGAGGGGTGTCTGCCCCATTGCCCCTTTGCCCTGCCTCCACCTGCCTGTTAGACCCAAATTGCTGTTCTGCGTAAAATGGGAACACCTCTTCTGTGGAGCTAGGGATTTATTGTGAGCCTAATTGCAGTCTTAACAGGCTAATCAAAATATAGCAAACATTTATTATCTAAGCTACAGTAACACTAACATTCTGAATTAATACAGAACAGCATCATCAATAACATTCATAAAAACTCTGCTGGTATCTGTCTGGGGTTAAGCTCACCTTTCTGCTAGCCCCAAACCCCACGGTGCTGGCTCTTCTGGAACAGAGAATGGATTTGGGTATCAAACGGATTGACAGCATCTTGAGCAGGATGAGACTGGGGTGGCTGCAGAACTTTCAAAAGATGATATTTGGCCATTTCAGTAGTGTCAGTATGTGATGGTTTCACAAAGATCCAGTGGTGTTTTAGATATCATAGAACCATAGAATCATTAAGGGATTGGAAAGAACATTGAAACATCATCTACTCCAATCCCCCCACCACAGCAGAATCACTTAGACCAAGTCACACAGGAACACATCCAGGCGGGTCTTAAACATCTCCACTGAAGGAGACTACATAACCACCCTGGGCAGCCTGTTCCAAGGCTCCATAACCCTCACTGTGAAGAAGTTCCTTCTCATATTTATATGGAACCTCCTATGTTCCAGCTTACAACCATTGCCCCTTGTACTATCACCAGATGACATTGAGAAGAGCCTGGCTGCATCCTCCTGATACTCACCCCTCAAATACTTATAAACATTAATGAGGTCAACCCTCAGTCTCTCTTCTCCAAGATAAAGAGACCCAGCTCCCTCAGCCTCTCCTCATCAGGGAGGTGTTCCTTCTTCATCCTTGTTGCTCCATGCTGACTCCCTCCAGCAGCTCCACATCCCTCTTGAACTGAGGGGCCCAGAACTGGACACAATACTCCAGATGTGGTCTCACCAGGGCAGAGTAGCGGGGGAGAAGGATCTCTCTTGATCTGCTAACCAGCCCCCTTCTGATCCACCCCAGGGTGCTGTTGGCCCTCTTGGCCACAAGAGCACATTGCTGGCTCATGGTCTTCCTGCTGTCCACCAGGACCCCCAAGTCCCTTTCTCCTACACTGGTCTCCAACAGGTCAGTTCTCAGCCTATACTGGTACCTGGGGTTGTTCTTGCCCAGAGGCAAGACTCTACACTTACCCTTGTTATACTTCATTACATTTCTCCCTGCCCAGCTCTCCAGCCTGTCCAGATCTCACTGAATGGCAGCACAGTCTGCAGGGGTGTCAGCGACGCCACCCAGCTTTGTGCCATCAGCAAACTTGCTGACAGTGCACCCTAATCCCTCATCCAAGTCATCAGTGAATAGATTGAACAGGACCGGTCCCAGCACCGACCCCTGGGGCACTCCACTAGATAAAGGCCTCCAACTAGAGTCTGTCCCATTGACCACTACTCTCTGGCTTCTACCCTGTAGTCAGTTCACGATCCACCTCACTATCCGATCATCTAGCCCACACTGCCCCAGTTTGGCTGCAAGGATGCTGTGGGAGACTGTGTCAAATGCCTTCCCTGTGTTAATACTATTACCTTGTAGTATTTTTAGTTCAGCTTCACATTACATTGCTTATATTTAGTAGGTTATATATATATTTGAGAAATTAATAGAAGCATTATGTGTCTGCATTTTTATGATCTACCAAATATTAGAGCCAAGTAGCTTTCTGAAGATTTTATTCTATCAAAATGTTTTGTCAAAAATGAATCTTTACACTGAAGTGGGACTCTTTAGATGCTGTAAGAATTTAATCATGGAAAGCCGCAATGATGGCTTGTGGTTTCGAAATAACTGTTCTTACAAAGACTTTTTATTTATGGGCAACAGTAACACAAAGACTTTTTAATCCTGAAATTATGTCAGGATCTGCTGGAGATGGTTTAATCTGGTCCCTGCTCTAACTTTTAAATGTGAGAGGTACTGAGATCTTAAAGGTGTAAGGACACCAGGGGAACTGGCTTTTGTCTGAAGTTCTTCTGCCTTTGGGCCTTGAGTTTCCAGCTTTAGATGCTCCTTGGGGACCAAGCTCAACCCATACCAGATAATTGGGAAATCTGAAAGGGCTCTCTCATGCCTCTGCTCTTCCATTCCTACTTCAAATGGCTGCAAGAGAGTTTGGCTATTGTCTATGCACTGCACAGAATTTCTCATTGACTCCCTGATTTTAGTGCTAGAAAGGGCCATTAAATTGCAGTCTGACGTTCTTCATACTAAGGGCTGCTCTCTGCTCGGGATAACACAAACTTCCCAAAAGCCCAAAGTGTTACAGAAAGCAGTGTTAGCAGCTTCTTCAAAGCAGAGGGGTGAGAGCTTGTTTTAATAATATATTGCAGGAGTTCACACTTACCCAAGCATCTGCTAACTGCCCTCAATTTTAAGTAAAAAGAAAACTTCCAGGGAGAAGTGCATGTTTATAACTGCAGGCAATAATTAAAGGCTGGTGATTCAAGGTACTGCAAAAGGAATAGGGGGAAAAACCAAAGCCCATGGGGAAAAGATCTGAAAACTACTCGAGTACTTGTTCTACGATAAATCTAACCTTCCTGAAATTCATCCAGGCTGAGCTTTTCCCACCTCTAAAGAGACACTGTAGGGCTGTCTTAAGCCAATATCTGTGATTCACTTCATGTTGATCCCACCACACGCACATCTAACACATCTGTTAGATGTTGCCCTGGTGGAGGCATCTAAAAGACCCCTCTCTTTCCCTTGCTTTAGAAAGAGCTGGGTCCTGTTTCCAGCACCTTTAGCTCCATCTCCAACAAGTATAATGGCAGTGTGGGAGACTCTTTTGATGGGGACCCCAACATCTTGCTGGGTGAATCCTTATCCCAGTATTTTCTCACAAGCAGCCCCCAGTCCCCCAGGCACAAGACCGACACAGGCCACTCTTGGGCTATTCCCGCATGCCAGACACTTCAATCCTTCCCCTGCGTACCACAGGAACGCGTGCACAAGTTTCATACAAACTTTTAATAGCTGATCCACACAGGGTTTGTGAACAAGCAGCAGGGCTTGACCAGCACTATTAAATAGCGATGTTATCCGTGCTCACACAGGCCTTGCATGAGGGAATGGAGAGCACACAGCACAAAACAGATTCTTTTTCCTTTTCACAGGAGCTTTAGATTAAATAAGTTTGTGGTAGCTGGTAGGTTAAATTAGATAGGAGCTGGCGAGCGATAGCACAGAGGATTAGTGGGCGCTTCTAGCCAGAAGGTACAGCATGTCTGAGGTGAGAATTGCTACCCAATGATTTGGGGGGAACCAGGCTCAAAGGGAGCAAAGCTGACGTTAGAGCTGGGGAAGGACTAACCTGAAGAGGATCTTCTTTCTACGCGAGCAGCACAGGTTAGCATCTGTTTTGCAGCCCACAGTAAGATGGTCGCATCTGCTGCTCACTCTGCAACTGAAAACTCCCTTTCTCTTTACTTTTTACCAGGAGTGTGGAGCAATCTGGCAAGATCTTGCTTGGTAAATCTGTGGAGAACTCCAGGAGAAAACTCTGTATTTCTTCTCATCAGATCACTGCCCTTTAAATATGCTCATAAACTCATTCTGCTCTCGCACCTCTTTGCAATATCTACAGAGAGAGGCACTTATGCAAAGCTATTTATTTTTGCTGCGCGCCTCGCCATTGCACCGTTATCACCTGCACATTAAAAAAAGTGTTTATCCCCCATTTCTCATTGTCTTTCACCTTCACACGTTGAAGGAATTTCTTCAGTCCTCTCCTTGCTCAAGAATATTCTTGCTTGGGGAAGAGCGTTTGCGCTAACCCTGCAGATGTGCCAACCCTTTGCAGTACCAATCACTTTCCCTTTGCTGCCCTTCTGTGACCTGGCTAGTTAGACCAGACAAGACACTCCAGGTTGTCTATTAACTACCCAAACTCATTTCAGGAGGATTCAGTGCAACTACAAACAACTGTCTCCCTGCCACACAGTTCTTCTCAAGGAAAGTGTTCCTTTTCCAAACAGCTTTGACTGTAGCATCTGTGACAACATAAAGCCATTTTCTAAGGAACATGAAAAAGTGCTACAGACCCTCTGATGCCTCGAGGCTTGCTCGTGGCCCTGTGCAAAGGGAACTACTTATCTGGTGGAGTAGCTTGTTTTATAAAGCACTAAAATACTCCAGACATCCAGAGTGTGCTGCATGGACAGCTGATTTGAGCTTTATAGTGCCTAACGGTTGCTTACCGAGTGCTAGCAGGACAATCCAGTCTGCTAAAGCTGGGTGATGATGACTAACCCAGAAAACCATCGTGTTTACCAGGGCCCCAACCCTTGCTCACTGTTTTGGTCAGAGCTGCTGCACGCTAGGTTTAGAGTGTTACTTTTATCATACCAAGAAGCTATTCACCCCTTGAAAGGTTAATTCCTTTTGGACTTAGTGCATCCAAACAGCTCAAACTGATGCTGGAGCTGTGGAGAAGAAGGAACCAGATCAGGTAGGTGATGCAAGGAACTGTGTCCATTTGTATAAATTGGTGGAGGCGTTGCTTCTCTACACCAAGTAACCCTCTCAAAAAGCCTTCTTCTAAAGGCAAACTTAGTTTGACCTGCTTTCTGAATCCAAGGGATCTTCAGTCCATAATTCTCATAACTCTTCACAGGAACACGTCTCCATGCTTTTGGTTTGGGCGTCCTCAACACAACATAGGCACAGCCCAAGAAGAAAAGCAGCACTGTGGTTTTACCAGTGCCTGTGACCTCTGTGCTCATGGTGGTAGACCCTTTAACTCTCATGCCCCTGGTCTGCGTGGGATGTGGTCACAGTGATGGCAGGACAAGGTCCCCCTGGCATAGTCTGAACACTGATGCTCTTGGCTGGGTCAGTTCAGCAGTTAATAGATAGAAAAGGGTGTTGGGAAGGTGCTGGTCCATGTAGAAATCTGGCATGCTCAAAACCAGTGCAGCATCAGACCCCAGTATGACCAGAGAGTACTGTGGCCCCTCGCCCTGATCCTCTTTTGCCTTCAGCAGACGATTTGCCATTCCTGAATGGCAGGTGTAGGAGAGTTGAAAGTCCAGGTGATACCTAGAGAGCAATAAGACTTGTAGGTAGGACCACAGCTCCCTGGGCGTGCCTTGATATCAAACCATTAGTTTTGCACCTCTCTTAGGGTGTTGCTTCAGCTGAGGCTGCAGAAGACCCCTTCCAACCTTTCCCCATCTGGGTATTAATATGGGATTCCCAAAGCTCAAGCAAGTCTCATCTCCTGGGCATGATAGGCATGACACCAGCCTCTTTCTTCCCATGGCACTTATCTCTGCAGGCTGCCCTGATGAGCTAGAAGAGAGAAGCTATTTTGGGTGGTAGAAGGCTGGCTTGACACATTCCTGCGGAGAGCCTCCCCCAGCGCCCGTTGAACTCGGGTGAGCTGTCGGAGAGAAGCCCGCTAATTAGCAAAGATCCTCGCGCTGCAGCTGGGAGCAGAAAGGGTGTCTCTGCGCAGCTCTGTACACAGCAGTGACAGCTCTGGCTTTGCTATTCTGTCCTAGCTTGTTTTTATTGAAACTTTGCGTGGATGTGGAAAATGCACAATTAGAGGCTGTTATGTGATTGATTTCTGGGCGCAGGGGCCTTTCCTCCTTGCCTGGAAGGTCTGGCAGGTATTATTTAAAGAGCTAATGAATGTTAATGGGCACATTATTTGCAAATCTTGAAGTGGAATATTAGATCAGGGCTCCTGTGTGTCATGGTAATCAGCTTTCCCTCGCTCGCTCTGGCTCGGGGGGGAAACACCCTGCAGTTGCTTTGTTGTACGCTTTTCAGATTAATATCCTTTTTCCAATCCAGCAGCTTTTCTCTGGGTGTTTCAGTCAAAGAAGCAGATGGCTCACATGCTGGTATTTGATGCCTGACCAAAGGGATTGTCCTGCTCAAAACTGCCCTGCCGCGAGCACGAAGCGAGTCTCCTGCTTTGGCTTCTCCCAACGGGAAAGAAATGGTGCTTGGAAGGAGGCAGAGGTAGGCTGCTTTGCTCACCCGTGGCAACATTCCTGCCATGGAGGCCAAGGGCAGGGATGGGCAGGCAGCATCTCTTCTGCTCAGTGCCTGGTACAGCCCATGTGAACCCCCTTGAGGATGGGAACTGACTGCGGGAGCGCTGAGGCTGAGCCATGGGAGTAGCTCCTATGGTGAGCTTCTTGCTGCTGTTCCAGACTGTCTCCCCTCCACTGCTTCCAATGATTATCTTGTCAGTGCTGCCCAGCACACTAGTGCTTCCTCCACATCTCCATTCCTCACTCTCCATTGTGCTTATATCCATCCAAAGCAGCCTGCCAGCTGGTATTGGGGCCACTCCAGACCTATGGCCAGCCTGGTGGGCCACCAACCTACATCCAACTATGTAGACCAAACCTTTGTTCAGGCTTGTGGCCTACCAGCCCACGTCCTCCTAGGTAGTGAGCTGTGGCTGAATGCCACACATAAGGCTTGAGTCTTCCCCAATGTGTTTTCTTTGAGAACACAATGGTTCATCTTCTGACTTTCACACAGCTGCTAGAAATGATGCGGGGACCTCTGCCCACCTCTCAGCTGTAGCTTTGACTGCCCCATCGGCTCAAAACACCTGGCAGTACAACACACATTATTTTCTTTAGGAAGCCAGGCTAAAAGAAAGGGAGAAATCTCAGGTGACTTTCCAAAAGCCTTGTTTTAGGGCCTTTCCTAAGCATCAGACAAAGAAATGAGGCTGCAGCACAGGGAAAAGTACAGCTCTGCTGTGCATCAGGAGGTGCCATGGGGAGGCTGTTGCTTCATAGCCTCCAAAGTGAGACACAAAAGTGGTGAGTTGTGAGGCTGGGCAACCTCTAGGTGACACAAAGTTGTGATTTAGGTGTCATATTTGTGAGGACCCAAGCAAGAGGAGCGGCACCAGGGAGCTGTGCTGTGGGAGATGGCTGCTGCCAGGTGCAATGCAGGTGAGTGATGGGGAAAGCAGGCAGCATGTGCCACAATAAATCAGCAGATTAGTGATGGAAGAAGGTCCATAACCCAGATATGTACTTCCAGTACCCTCCTTGGTGAATCAGGAGGGTTTCTGCGTAAGAAAGGGGAAGTTTAGTGTTGCCTCAAGACTTCTCAGCATCTACTCACCCATTCTCCTGAGCTCGTTGGTGCCAACCTACTTTGTATTAACAGCAATTCAAATGTTAGCAGCTGCTGTCCCTGCTAATCAAAAAGGAGCTTAATACAAATATACGATTACTGTATGTGCATTGTATAAATGATACTTGGCTGTGTCTTAAGCTAAAATAACAATATACACTTTTATCCAATCCTGATATGTTTATAAATATATTTAAATGGGTATAAATATTTATAAATAGTTCCTGTAATCTCCTGTAATTAGGCTTTAAGCTCTGTGACAGACAGCATCTGTTTGATCTGCATGCGCTCTCGGTGTGTGAGTGTGTCAGGTTTCTCTAATAAAAGTGTTGGAGTCAGGCAGCTGCTTCTGAAGGGAGCCAGCACATCTCTCTCCTTCCCTGGACCAGCCTGCTGGGTGCAGAAGGAAGATGAGGAGAGCTGGGACACTGCAGCCTGTGCCCAGAGACTGTGGAGGGAAGCAGAGGGTGAAAGAAGGACAAACTGCCCAGGGGCCAACAGGGCTGATGTGGCAGTTGCTGCAGCTCTGAGTTATTTTCAGCTGGAAGCAGGACTGGGATAAAGGACCGTGCAGCCAGGATGTGGTGGATGGAGAAGCTCTTCATAAACCCTTTATTTCTACTCATAATTCTTTTTATTTCTACTCTGTTTGACTCAGTTGCTTTGAGCTATCTTCATTTCAGGAGAAAATAAAATATCCTTTTTGCTCTAGAAGCCTTTTGGGGATGCTCTGGATGCTGAAGAATCTGGTAGATTTTTCTCAGGGCTATAGGCTCCTGATCACTTCTTGGGATGAACTGATGAGCATGGTGGCAGCAGGGCAGGACGATCCACGGCCACAAAGTGCCACTTTCCCTTGACTCAAGTCCAAAAGCATAGGATCATATAAATATTTAGATTGGAAAAGATCTTTAAGATTATTGAGTCCAACGTTAACCCAACTGTCCCGAGCCCACCACTGAACCATGTCCCTAAGCTCTAGATCTACACGATTTATCTGCCAGGACAGCACCAAATGCTTGTCTGGACTGCTTTGTGCTCCTCATTTTAGAGCTGACATTGCTAGATGGCTCCTGGTTATTGCACAAAGCAGGCAGAAGAAGATGCTTAAACAGTCCCACATCAGAGCTAGGGCTGGACAGAGGACATCTGCTGCTTGGGTGCCAGGGTGGCTTGAGAGCAACAGGGTGCGTTTGAGAGCAACAGAGATAAGCACTGCCAAAGTTTTACTGGGCACATCCTTTTCTTGCCACAGAACTCTGTTTGGAGACGAAGACACAGGCTGCACTCTGAGAAGATGCTACTAAATGGTCCCATGCTCAGTGGGCACAAGCAAAATGGAGAGGAGAAGATGAGGTAGAGTTTGCCCAGTCAGTTCAGGTGGGTGAACTGGAAAGTGCTCACATGCCAGGCTTTGATCTATGGAACTGGGAGACTGCGCTGGAGGGATGTCCCTGGCTTCCTGGGTATCACTCTTGCCCCACAACACACATTGCTTTGGAGACAGGAGCGTTTCCAGCTCAGAACAAAACCAGCCTGAAGCAGAAGACTGAGGCTGTGCAGGAGTGGGAGACCCATCCATGAGAGCTGGGCTGGCTCTGCCAATACATTGGGATGGGAGGCAATCCCATAGCAACAGGGACTGGCCAAACTTTGGTTCTCCTGTTCCGGTCCTGCTCCTGACTCTGGAGCAGGGGCACTGTGAAGCTTGATGCAGATGATTGTCTTTTCCAATTTACATGTTTGAAATCGCAGGAGGGCAAACTGGGGGTGGGAAAAAAGGAAAATCTAATTGCAAACTGAAAAGTTGCAGGATGATCTTTGCTTTGCAGCTTTGACTTGGGCCCTCGCTGTGTATCTTTAATCTTTCTGAAGTCTTTAATCAGAAGAAAATCTGGCTTATCCCTAAATCCCAGGGTCTGAGCAAACAGAATCCTCTGGAGTCTCCAGGAGGAGATTGCTCAAAGATGAGCAAACACGTGGCTGTATCGGCACACCGAGACAAGCACGTCACTGCACAGCAGCAACCAGGTGTGGAGCCGTGTCTGGCATCAGGGAGCGCTCTGGATGCAGAGGAAGAAAAGTGATGCTCAAGGCACGGACAGGGAAGAACAGAGACTGTGACAGCTGCAAAAGAATAAACTGTGTGTTTTTAAAAGGGAAAATGGAAAAGTGTGGATAATGTGGTCCATGCTCACCTGAAGGGAAATCCATTGTTCCTTGTGAAGCTGAACTAATATGGGAGTGACGTCGGGGATTTGCAGAGTTTGGTAGGCTTTTTTTAGAAGTGGAACAGCATGACTTGCTAGCCAGGATCACCCAAAGTAGAAAATATGAGGAACCAGCAGAGCCCATGCAGCTGCTCTGCTCCTGTCACATAAGTAAAGCCTCTTAGTTTAAAGCTGAGTGTGTCGACTTCAGACCTTGCTGGGACACATTTTTTTTGGCATGAACAAGGCTTTCCCCACAGTCTTAATGGAGAGCAGACTTGCTTTACAAATGTTTTAAGACAGGGTAGATGGCAGATCTCCTCGGAGAAGCTCCTGCTGCCTGCACTACCCAGCTTCTGCTGCCGGGTTTCCCCTTCCTCCTCCCCTGTTGAATGTTCCTGGCAGTTTTTAGCTGTGATTAAAAAGCTGAGCTTGAAATAATCAGGCTTTCAGTCTAAAACACTAGAAGGGAAGGTACTTGGATTTTTTTCACAGCCCTCCCTTCTGTCATCACATGGTTCTGGCTCCTCAGCAGCAGGTGGGATGTGCGGGACTGCAGCAGACTTTGCAGACAAATATTTCTGGCCGTGAAGTGTGACGGCACATTGCAATGCAAAAACACTCCTGGAAAACACTCGGCATCCCTTGCAACGCTGCATTGTGTTCAAATATCCCCTTAAAACAGCAGCCCTGTTTCAAATGTTGTGAACTGAGAAGCAGGGAGGAAGGGTCTAGTTTTTAATTTAGAAAATGTTAAAAACATGTTTGGACAAGTTTAAATTACTTTGTCCACTCAGGCACAACCTGAGGCACTTTAATTGCTTTTCAGCATTGCCTTATCTGCAGTAACACTTTTTTCAATGAAAATCCAATGTCAGTGTGGTGAGAAGGTCCAACCTGTGCGCAAGCTCAGGCTCTTAAGCTTCCCAGTAGGATAAGGTCCTGCAGCATCTTGGTCCTGGGATGCTCCTGGGTGAAGCCACGGGTGCATGGACATTCCTGTCTTTAGGAGCAACCATTCCAGCTGAGAGGGGTAACCTCTGGACCTTTATTTTGGGAAAGAGATATCCTGGGTGTCCCTTTCATCCAGGTCAGAAGGTCATGGGTGACACTACCGAGGTTTTATACAGCCCACGGTTTTTCTGCGAAATCAGAAGGACAGAATGGACTTTGTGGTGCCCACATACCCTGAACTGTGACAATGTGGGCATAGTAGGCCCTGGAACCAGGACAGAGAGCACGTGCACCAGTGAGGAAAGTGGAGAAGTAGGCTGGATGTCAATTAGTGCAGAACAAACCAAAACCAGTAACTGCTGGAAAATAATAGGCCCCCTGTGAGTTTTAATTCAACACCAATACGAACAAGTGAGGCTGCATCATCATCCACATCAACCAAAACAGCCATCAGAAAGATGAGGGGACCAAGGGTGTGGAAACCTGCCCAGTACTGGAAGGACTTCAGACACTCCCACAGATAATTGAGTAGATGTCTGAAGACAACACTTCAGACATCTTCTGAATAAATCCTTCTGAGGACAGAGGGGAAGAGCAATGCTGGGTTTGGTCCTGAGTGGGACACCCGTTCATGTCGAAACGCTATTATTGAAGGATGTCTCCATCAAAGTGTCTGCGACATTTTTAAACTCCATAACATCGCAGGGATTTAAAAATAAAACTGAAAGAAGTTCATTTTGGAAAGCCTTCATTTTGGAAAGGCTCTCCACATGAAAAGGAAGAGGCTTGTTAAAAAGAAATTAAAAGCAGTCACCAGAAGAGTAAAATTTTTCCAGGGGACATAGACATTGTTTAAAGATCTTCTATTAGATGATGAGAGCAAATCCACATGATTATCAAAAAAGACTTTTAAAGGCCAAAAAATTATCTCTTCTCATTAAAGAAGGAACTAAAGGGACCTGTTGGAGTGAAATTATATCCTTCAAAGAGTCGAAGTCAAGTTTAAATGCAGAAAATAAAAAGAGAGCATGAGATGACAAATTAACTCTAAAACCATGACAAAGCAGATGAACAGTTTTTGATAAGCAGCTCTCTGATGTGCTGAAGTCTAAAAATAGACCCTCTTTCTCAAACCCCTCCGCATCTGTGGAGCCCCCTGCTGCTCTTCCCACCATGGGAAACTCACCCCACTGTTGGAAGAGGTTGGGGAGCAAATGGAGGAAATTAAGAGCATGAAAGGAGCAGACGGCATTCACCCCAGAGACTGAAGGATGTCTCATGTGAAGCAGCCATTTAGCAGTTGTGCACAAGAGACCTTTTAAAAATAACCGCGGTGCTAGGTTGGCTGAAGGTGGTAAACGTGATGATATTTAAACTGGTCCCTGCAGCAATCCAGGGGACTGCAGAAAAGCCAGTCTCTGCACTGGGCAAACAGTCAGAAAAATATGTCAGCAGGCACAAGAATAAATGTGAAACAGCAGGGAGGAACCAGTAGAGGTTTTGGAGAGGGAAGTTCTGCACCACAAGACCTTGGAGACCAGGTGATCTTGCAGAGCAGGACGTGTGTTCAGAGAAAGCTTTGGAAAATTTTCTTCATCTGAGGGTTTTAAAGAAGTTAAACCACTGTAGTGTAAAAGAGAAAGTCTTTTTCTGTCTAATAACTGCATAGGAGTATGAAACACAAAGTAGGAATAAGTGAGTACATTTTGCAGAGGGATAAAAGCATCAAGAGGCATCCAGGGACCTGCAGCAGAGCATCATCTCCAGATCAGGGGATGACCCCAAGAAGTAAGGGAAGCCATTAGGGGAAGGAGTTGCTGATAGTATTTGAGTGTTCAGAGTTGATGGGGAAAAGCTGCAGCAGGGTCTCTCAGTCCTGGGCAGTACACAGGAGCGAAATTCAGCAGCACAGTGTGCAAAATCCCACACACACGTGAAAATCCATTTGTGCTTCAACCAGGCAAAAGCCTCAAAGGAGCTATCGCGGCTCAGGAAGGATGACTCGGTCCTTGCATACCCACGCTGCCAGCAGGGTTACAAAACCATCGCCTCGGCGATCTGTGACAGCCTCAAAAGTAAATTGCGTGTGGAAATTTTTAGGGGGAAAGTGTTAAACAAAACAGAAGAGATCAATCTGTCCTTGCACAGATCAATAATTCACTGGCTACTTAAATACTGTTGGCAAGTCAGTTCCTTCTGCTGGAGGAGAAAAAAAAGACAGGGAAAAAATGCCTAGAAACTATAAAAGAGAGGTGGGAAAGATAAGGGTCGAGGAATGGCTCTGCGGGGGAAGAGATTACACAAGCTGAGACGCTTCATCTGGGAAGAAGTGTGAGTGATGGCCTGTGCGGTGAGGAGCAGCTCGGGAGAGATTACTCACTGTTCCCTCCAGCACAAAAACCAGGGGTGTCAAACGACAGATCAGGACACTTGAAGCAGGCAAGAAGAAAACACTTTCTTTTTTTCCATCTTCAGTGTAACTGAACTTCTTCTTCCCAGTGCAGTGTGGTGAGGTTTGGATGGGCTGCAGGACAACTGAACTGAAGGGGGATGGTCTGCTGGGAGATAGAACGAGATGGTTAGGGGCCCATTGGCCTTATGGATTCCCCTGGGAGATGGTTGAGTTTTTCTTAATTTACTTTTAAGCTTCACACAGGAATCCATCAGGAAACTCCTGATGTGGATGACCTGACCCAAGCTCTAATTTGAAACTGGAGAAGGATGAGTTCTCCATGCAAATCTTTCTGCATATCTTGTACAGACTAGAAACAGAGAGTCTGCCTTTAATGAGGGACATGGGATTTTAGGTTGAAATGTAGGATCCTCCTTATTGTAGGGTCCATCCAGACACTTTTTATAAGGGGATTCCTCATTGTACATCACTCTTCCAGCATTGTAAGGAGACCATCAAGATGGTGGTTTAATGTCTTCAACAGCCTTAATGAAGCTGATTTTTCAAAGTCATCTCCTGCTCCAAGAATGCTCCAGCCATACAAGCAAATGAGCATCAATGTAGCTGCACCCACAGAGGAAGACAGCATCTCTGAGATGAGGACCACGTGATGACTTCCCATCTGATCTGTTGCGGAGCTGCACTCCGTGCCAGCTAAAGGCTGGCAGGTCATCAAACACAGGCAGGAAAAAGAAAACCACAGGGCACAGCTTCAAAGCAGATTTCTAAAATGAAGCCCAACTCAAAGCACCGCAGCACTGGAAGGAAAAAAATGTGTTTTTGCTTACGGACCGTAGTTCTGCCTCATTCAGGTTGAAACCATTGGCCATGGAGCAGCAGCGCGTAATGGCAGCAGAGTAATTTTTCATTTCGCTGTTCCGAGAGCAGTTAAGCCATCATTTGTTCAAGGTTAAAAAACACAACAAAAGTTCCTCTTGTGCTGAGTAGAAATAGGCAGATTTTCTGCATGAAAAGTGAAATACATAAAGTTTGGAGTCCTTTGCATTTGAATGGAAATTCTTGCACCACCAGAGCCCCGCCAACGATGTGCTCGTAATGGGGAATCAGCACCGACAGGGCTGGGGAGCGTGCGCCTGGCGCAGAAGCTGCCTGCCCGCGCCCAAATGAACAAATAATTTATTTTCTCAGTCTAAATTTATTTCATGAAAAGTCATTATTCTAAAATCAATGTAAACAAATCAAATGGTGGAGGAGTGCAGCCCTCCAGCACATGGAGCAGCCAGCGACAGCAGAGATGAGCTGCTGGAGTGGCAGAGCAGATACTGGCTGCAGCAGCCAGGCTCACACAGCACCAAGCTTCTGGTGTCTCCTTCGGCCCGTGGGACACTAAGAATTGCAGACTCTAATTTTACCCCTGCTTTCTTCCTGCATACCCCTGTGCATTTCAGCCATGGTCTGCTGCGTGAGGTTCTCCAGCATCAACTTGGCATCCACCTCTGCAGGACAAAACACATTCAGATTTGTTAATGTGTAACCAGTGTAGACGATGCTCTAGGAAACTAAGGTAGGTTTTGGTACCAAGACCAGACCAGGGTGCAGAGCAGCTCCTGAATCTGCAAGAGAGGCCTCAGGGATTAACCATCCCATTTGGACACAGTAACTATGGAGAAGCCCGCAGCAAAATCCGCTGACAAAGTCTCACACAGGCAGTGTTTTTTATAGCTCTCTCCACTGATTCATTGGAAAACAGAAATTTCTCAAATTCTCAGAGAAATAAATGCCTTTTGTTTCGGTTCCTTCTTGACAGGCGTATTTATGATGATCACAAAGAAAAGATCACAACAAATCCTGGCAAAAAAAGGAAGCAAGAAGAACGAGCCGAGCTGCACATAATAACTAACAAATCAGGAAAGGGAGAAAGATAATGGTTGTGATTAAAAATCAGATGCTATGAAATAAAAAGCAATGGATATGAGAAGTGAAAGTATCCATAAAAAAAAATCTATATCCAAATGTGTTATGGACAACAAGAAAGCATTTTAAATTATCTGGAACAAAAAAGATTCTGGCAAAATTATGATGTTATATATCCACTGTTTGATAGGTGCAGCAGTGTTGTCAATAATAACGCAGGCGATGCAGAAGAGCTCGGAAGCCTGCCCTGGGAAGTGAAGAACACCACATCCCATTTCCATCTCCCAGTCTCCATCATTTTCTATTCCAACGCTGACTGCGTAGCAGCTACCAAATTGTTAACAGCTTAAAAAATGTTAAGCTGCAACCTTAATTAACTGAAATAATTATTAATTTTTAAAAGCTTTCAATTAATTTTTAAACTAGTTTTCATCTGCGCGATCAGCCAACTTGTTTCTAAATTTGTGGAGAAAAAAAATCACTAAATATTTTAAAAGAATGACAGAATAAAGCTGCTGTCGTGGTGGTATTGAGGGTGAAAAATGGGCCTATGATGCATCACCAACCCCCATGACACAACCTCAGGGGTGTCAATGTACCCCTAAGGCTTCTCCCCTCTCTCGCAGTGACCCGACTCCTCCATACGCATAGGCTGGGTCTATGTTATAAACCACCCTCCTTTGTTTTCCCTCAGCATCAAATGCTTTTTTAATAAGCTGGGAAAAAATGTGTTTCTGAAGCCTGCAGACTGCCTTTGACGCAGAAGTTTGTTGTCCTTGTTATCCTGAAAGAGTTTTGAGACATAATAGTTCGTTGGGTTGCAGCAGGTAGTAGGTGACATGGAAGGCTTGAGTCACGATTTGTCAGATTAAGGGTTATTTGGAACATTCAGGGGTTTGCTCGCAGTTAAGTGACCACAGCTTAAGCAGAATATCAGCAAAATAGTTTCAGGGTCACCATGACACTAATTTTCTGAGAAATCCTGAAGGGAAATGACGCAGTCCCCCTCTATTGTGAAACATCAGCAAACAGAAGTGAAAACCAGGTGATGTGGATTCCAGGGGAACATCTTTAGGAAACAACTCCCTCGAGCTTGTCCTTCCTGCTGGTGCACCAGGCTCTTGTTTGAGGAGGCTTCATTGCAGGGATGACAATTTGCTGGCAGGACTTTGTTTCACCAGAACTTGTATTTGGGTGGGAAGGAGCGTTTTGCTGCTGCTTCTTTTCTGCCTGAGTGAGCACAGACGTTCCTGTGACAACTTTCAACATGACTGGAGTCAAATTACCAAAGCAGAGCGTGTTATTTAAAATTTGACTAATCTCAATCTAACCAAGGAGTGAACTGGCCTGGAAGGGCCCCACCAGTATTATGGAAGGAACTAGCACCCACTGGGATACTCTGGCATCCACACCCTGGAACCTGCGGGTTGACCTGTATTTCAGCAGGGCTTTGCACAGTGGTGTCCTGGCTGGTAACACTGGGCAATGGTGGGAATTACTGGAGAAGACATCAAAGACCTCCCAAGACAGAGACACCACTGCGCACGGGCACCATGGGGAGTCTTGAGCCAGGAGCACCATGTGCTCCCCTCCTGCTGCCCACAGCTATTGCATTGGATTCCATATTTTGGGCTATTTGGAGCCCGCAGGCTCCTGGCTTGTCCTGCAATGAGGTTGTCGGTGAGCCTCAGCCCCTCCCCAGCTGCAGGCCCAGCTTTGGTGAATGATAGACAGATTGGAGCAGGGACCAGGTCTTAAAGTCACAGGCACATACTGCTGGGCTAGGAGCCCTGTCTGAAGTGCATTTTACCAGACAGTAAAATCCATGCAATGATCTTAAGTAGCTACCAGCACCATTATCAGATCCCCAGTGTTACAAGGGTATCTTTATATCAAAGCAAATACACCAAGAGATGCAGTTGCTGGAATGTTTCTCGAGCACCTTCTCCCTCACTTAATATTGAAGACATCCACCCCCTTTTGGCAACGGCAAACTTTCCAAGGCAGTCCAGGCACATGACATCATTCATTTTAATGCAATGCAAACACTAGAGGAGGCTTTTTTCTTTCTCTCTTTGCCACAAAGGGTTTCAGCTTGAGCTGAGTTTGCTGGGTTGAAAATCTGTCAGTGTATGATGGCATTTCCCTGCACTGAAGTCAGGAGAAGGTGCAGGTGATAAAACACACACGAACTGACCCTTCTACAAGGTTCTTTTCCTCAGCCACCTGTAGCGTGAGGTGTCCCAGCAGTCACTGGCAAGGCTGTGTACAGTGTCCCTCCAGGTATCGAACACCCCACTTCCCTGGCCCCAGAGTCTCCCTGGAGGGAGAAGTGCATGAAATATTCCTCAAACTAAAGCCCTCTTCCAAACTCTATTCCACTGCCAATTGAACACAGGCGAAGTGACTTGAAATCTGCTCTCCCCACTTCCAGCGGCTAGAATACCTCAGAAAACATAAGCTTCTTCCATTTCCAGCTTGGTCAAGCTTGTAGAAAAAGTCAGAAAGCCATGAAAATGAGAAGCTGCCAAGCCCCTGCAGCAACAGTTGCTGTTCACCATCACCTGTGCATATCTCAGCCCCATCACACACTCCAGTGACAGGCAGTGTGACTGGGATCACACTCGCTGCTGTGCCTACGTGCCCAGCACCACGCCAGCACACAGGGACAGCAGAGCTGACAGCATATTCACACCTCACTCAGCACCAGCCCCACCAGAGCAGGGTCAGCCCTGTGACATTGCAGTCATACCGGGTATGATGCTTTGCCCTGTCACTCCCCGGGAATGGTAGGTCCTCTACAGCTGAGGAGGAGGAACAAGGTGGGGATGACAGGTGACTCTGGTCATCAGCAGAGCCCGTAAACTCCCACCAGCTTGGGCAGTGCTTTAGATTGAGTTGCAGAGGATGTGGAAGGACATGCTCCCCTTGGACATGCTGAAATATTTATATTGTACCCAAAAGGACCTGGCCTGCCTTGAACCTTTGTTTGCCTAACTGATGATGGCTTGATAGCTGCAGCAGGGAGCTTGTTAATTGAATTCCAAAGGGACTAATTATGGCAGGATAAGAGTGCTCTGTCATCTTGCAGGTTTTTCCACGGATCTGAGTTTCAGGAGGTTACAAGAGCCAGGACTTGTTGGCAAGAGGCAGCGTGAGGAGCACTGCTGCCCCAGCCTATGATGCTTATACTCTCTTACTGAGCACAGAAAGGGGTGATGCCAGGTTTTGGGGGAATGCTATTTGTTGTTTCTCTTCTCTGGGCACTGGAGGAGTGCTCAGCTCACTGGAGACTGCAGATCACTAAGGTAAGCGGGAAAAGGTAGGTGCAGCATGTGTGCCCTCCAGCTCTGTGGCTTCTGGATGCTGTTGGGTGGCTCCTCTCTGGCTCCCTTCAGTGCTTCAGCTAAAACCAGTACAGGAAAAGCAAGCAAGTACCTGTACAACCCAAAAGAAAGAGCATATCTGGGTGGGAGGATTGCAGTGACACCAGAGCTTGATTTCACTGCATGGTGCTCTGTTAGTGTGAGGGTCCCCAGAGTGAGACCCCCAGGTGAGCATCACAGTGACTGTAATTGTTGGCTGTGAGGGGCCAGCCACAGGCACAGAGTGGATTGCAGGTTGGATGCAGACATGAGAAGCCTGAGGACTGCAAAAACTTATCCCTGTGAATTGCCCAGTACACAGAGATGCTGCAGAGAAGCTACAAGCCCTAGCACTGCTGCTTTCCCAGCTCCTGACGTGCACTGCCGCCTGCACCATGCTCAACCTGGCCACAGCACCACTGGGGAGCTGAACATCACAGAAACAAAGAGGATTTCCTGAGTTTAAAGACAGACATTTTTATGTGTATATGAGCACAATTCTTTCTCCTGCTTTCAGAAGTCAACACTAACTCCAGCCTTCCCAGTGATGCAGTTTGCAGCACAGACCTGCAGCTATCGACAGATGCTACCAGTGAACCACTGAAGGGCTTCCCCCATCTCCTTGGTGGCTGGGGAAAAATATCTACTCTGCTGCTACTTTCTAAACTAACTCCTGGTCCTCTCTGACCACTTTGCTGACTGTCGAACCATGCAACAAACAATTATTTGTCATCAAACTTTTTATCTGAGTCATGGGGTCAAATCACAGCAGGGATGTGCATTCTCACCTGGCCCCTCTGCTTTGGGGATATTGTGGCAGTTGTGAGTTGCCTGGACACATGTTCTGTATATCATTGCCCAGTGCCGCTGCAGCCGTGCTGCTGCTGCAAGGGTGCAAAATGTTGTGTTCTCACGGGGCAAGGAGAAGGCTGTGATAAAATGTGGGGTACCCTCTGCACAAAGGATGGCCTTACCATGACTTTCAGGACCTTGAGGTCCCTCATGTGTCCAGGGATGAGATGGGCTGTGCTGAGCCATGGTTTGCAGTGGTGGGAGCAGGACCCACATCTGCAACAGCCTCCGCCATGACCCCAGGCCCCTCTGCTAATCACCATATGCTTCTCTCCCAGCAGAGCATATGGCTCTCAGTATGTTGCTGCCACGACCAGCCTCACAGGGTCTCCCCATTCTTCTCATGCAGCAGGTTAGAAAGGTCTAAATGCCTTGAAAGGCAGTTACTGAGAGATTTGTAAGGGGCAGTACAACCGCAGGGTTTGTCATCGACTGTTGGTTCTCCCGCCTTCAAGTGTTTTGAAAACAAGTGCATGACACAGCCCCAGCTGCCTGCAGCTGTGCTTCCTGTTTGCGTGACCACTGGTTTTTGAAGCATCCAGATGAAGAATATCTTGGGTTGTGGAAGCAGGATGGGGAATCACAGCTCCAGCAGTGGCTCTGAATAGACCACTGTCCCTAGAGGTTCAGGTTTTGGCAGAAGGTGTTTTAGTCCAGTGCCTGTTAATTGATTCAGTTTCTTTCCTTGTGGTTATAAACAAACTCTGATTATTTTAATTTTGCCCCCTAAAGGTTTCTTGTTATTTGTAACTCAGGGTTTCTTCCCTGAGGGTACATGCCCCACTTCAAAGGGAATAAACGGGCTTTTTCTGAGGGCCAGAATGAATGGATTTCAGTTCTGGAAATGGAAACCAAACCTGAGAGAAAGGACCTTCCTGCCATGGGAGTATATTTCTGTTCAGGGGTTTTCTGTAATTGAAGAGACTCAGGTGCTCTAATAAAACCCAGCCTTTGGGGTTTGTGCTTTCCCTTGGGGAAAAGGTGTAGGCAAGCTCTCCTGGAGCCCCGCGCAGGGATCTCGCAGGGGTTGGCTGGCTTGTTATCAGCAATAGAAATGATGGTAATGAAACATCTCTGGCAGCTTCAGGTTTCATTTCTCCTGCAGCCCTCGTGCCTCAAAGGTAAACGATTACGTTGCCAATATTGAGTGCAGGGTTGTTTGAAAGTATTAAGGCTGTAGTTCATCACAGGTCAGGTTTTATTTGATTTTGGCCAACTGGCAGTTCCCTGTGTTTGCATCTGGCTCCTGGAAGTAAATGTCTTCTCAGTTTCTGTGCCAACACCAGCAGTGGCTGATGGCTTCCTGGGTACCTGGGTGTATGGCGGTGGGGAGGAGTGGATCTTTGTCACCACTCAGTCTCAGGCTGGCAAGCAGAAGATCCTGATCCCCCACCTCTGAGTCTGACATTGAGCCTCTTCCAACATCTCTGGCTTCCAGGCTGGAGACCCTGGATCCAAGCCTCAGATGGGCCAAAACTCTCTGAACCAAGCAGAAGAAAACTGCTTTTTCTGCATAGACCTCTCAGCTCACATCTGTCCTGCCCGCTGCCTTCTGTGGTCAGTCCTGGCTGATCAGTGCCTGCACAGTGGCCAAAGCTTGCAGGCACCTGGAAGAAGGAATTTCCAGCATTGGTGTGTGGATGCCTTCCAGCGCCCACGATAGTCTTGCACAGCATGTTTTCTACCCCAGGAAATGCCAGACTTGTTCCAAACCAACTGTCCTTGGGCAGTAAGTCCAGCCTGAGTATGCTGAACACATCAGTTTTCAGGTCCTGACAATGATGGCAGATTAAAATCCTACAAGATCTTCTTTCTGTGTCCTTAAGAGTGATGTCAGAGCCAAAAAAAAATGATGTGAGGTTAAGAACAGAAGCATTTCTGCAATTTCATCTGAAGAGTTAGATTTCCAAGGCCTGGTTTTCAGGCTTGTTTTAAAAAAATATGTATCTGCAGGGAGGCAGAGATATTTCATAAACAGTTCAGTGTTGTCCAAAACACGACGGCAAGCCTCTAATTTAAAATTACCCCCACAGACCGCTCCAGAGCAGCCCTGCCGTGCTCCTACTTTGCAGCACTGCCAACACAACTGCGAACCAAAACTCCTGGCCTGGGAAACTGCTTCTTCATCCCCATTAAGGCTCCTTTCGGGACACAGGTTATTGTCAGGCACTGCTTGCCACTCTGGCTTTCTGACCAATGATTGTTGCTCTCAGCTTGCTTTTATCCTATTTATTATATAGATTGCTTTACTCGGGTTTATTGCTTCTTTCACCTTTCATCTAATCAAGGTACATAATTTTTTTTGCTTTTTCAATCAGCATGGCATTTTTTGAACACATTAAGGCAACCCTTTACAGTGGTCTTTGACAACTCTAAATTAATCACTCCTATTATTCCAATAATTTTCCTCCCACTTCCTAAATGCTATCAGCAGGACCCTTCTCTGGCCACAGTAAGTGGCACCAATTGTATCTGGGCAGTGCAACAGTACCAGGGCATGGTAGGTAACTGTTAATAACCAGATTTGTTTGGTGATCGGTTCACTTTAACCCATTAGAAAAGGGGCTACGACAGTAATGTTGTGAAGGTAATGAATACTTCGAGTAGGAAAATGATCAGGGAATGCCTCTGAAGCTTCAAGGATGTGTGATTAGGAGCTACTCCATATGCTGCAGGAGCTGTGCCTGGAGCCCGGAACAGCACAGGGTGAGTTTTATCCTCCTCTGGGTTCAGCAAAACCAGACTCAGTTGATCTCCAGCAGTTCCTTTAGGGTGCAGGACTGGAACAAGGTAGAAAATTCTCCTGCTTAGAAATCCCCCGTCCATGGGCACAGACTGAGGAGCAGCAAGTTACTGTGTGTCAGGTGTTTTACAGGAGATGCTGGGGGCTGGCTCCTGCCTCCTGGCACTTTCTTAGAGAGAAAATAAATCTCGAATTACCTTGTTTTCATTTCTAACCAAACCACACGTTGGCAATTGCCTTGGAGCTAATAATCTGAGACAGTGCTGCACATCTGACTGTTTGTAGCATGGGTGTGCTGGTTCTGTGTTTGAGACTGACAGTGCAGCACTGTATTGTTGGCTTCCTACCCACTGTATCGGGTTTCTAGTGCATCATAATGAAAAGAAACATGAAGGCAGGCAATTTATCATAATACAGAAATAAAAGGCTTAATAATGTAAATTATGCACATCATTAACCCCAGCAGTTGCTCTCAAATGGACACAAATTCTGCAAGAAAATAACCTTTTGTTTGAGCCATGACAATTTTCTCTGCAGGGTTTCACTGTAGGTACTGGGTGTCAGGAGGATGGAACTGGGCTGTTCTCGGTGTCATCTAGTGATAGGACGAGGGGCAATGGTTGTAAGCTGGAACATAGGAGGTTCCACATCAACCTGAGAAGAAACTTCTTCACGGTGAGGGTGACAGAGCACTGGAACAGGCTGCCCAGGGGAGTTGTGCAGTCTCTCTCACTGGAGATATTCAAGACCCGCCTGGATGTGTTCCTGTGTGACTTGTTTTAGGTGATCCTGCTGTTGCAGGCGGATTGGACTAGATGATCTTTCGAGGTCCCTTCCAATCCGTAATGATTCTATGATTCTATTCTATGATTCTATGTGTTCTCTTCTCTTGAGGTCTGGAGAGCTGGCTTGGAGCCATGTTAATGGACTCAAGGTAGTAGAAGGTGCCTGTTATTCCCTAGAGACCACACTGGGGCATTGGACTAGGTGATCTTTCGAGGTCCCTTCCAATCCCTAACGTTCTGTGATTCTGTGATTTTGCTGCCCATAATGGGGCTTGATTCCCCAGGATGCTCCTGCAGCAGCAGATCAGGCAATCTAGATGGGATTCACCAGGCTACAGTGGATATGGACCTGCCATCATTAGCTCTGCTTCCATCCAAGGCAGGTAAAGTCAATGACACCACTCGGATCATCCTGCAGGATATGTCAGATAAGGGCAGGTGAACTACACACTACCCCAAAGCGCTACATTTTCCCTGTGGCTGTGTTGGAAGCCAAGAATAGCCAGCTCAGATATCTCAATTTGATGTGAAATGTTACCAGGGGTGAATCCTGTGCCATGCTACTATGTTTTCCAGAAATATAAAGGAGCAGAGTGGGGACTGATGTTGGATGCAACCTCCTTTCCAATTTCTTCTTCCTTTCTGCTCACTCTTGACTTTTTTCTCTCTTAAGAGGGTAAGTTTAAACTGTCTCATCAGATCACCCTCAGGAAAGGTAAGTGGGCTGCAGCCTGAGTGGGATTTCCCAGTCTCCTCCCATCTCCTAGAATCCCAAAGCTGGTTTAAAGCAACTTAAAATCTTCCTGTGTAGAATTTTCCCTTGCAAAAATTAGACCTCATGAAAATAAATAATTCCCAGAGGAAATTTCAATTTGATTACAAATATTGACTTGCTTGGGGGAAGTTTTTTTTAAGAAAAATCCATTTAGAATCAACATTTTAAAATTAAACATGTATGTTCACTCCCTTACAGTACTTAACTTAGAAAAATAGCAATTTTATTTCCAGTGACTGGGGATTTTAGGAGTTTCTTCCATCCACATTTTTCTGCGAGAGCTGAACAAAAGAGATGCCTTAAAATTGGGCAAAGCAAGGAAAAGATTTGTTTCAATTTTAAAGGATTTTTTAAAATGTAATATGAAATGTTGTAAATCACTTTCATGCTTCTAAGAAAACCCATTAAAATGTATAAATACTTGTATTAAAGCAGTAGCCCCAGGAGATGCCCAAGCTGCAGAACCACCAGCAGAGCGGACACAGTCAGTATTCTCCTCTGGCATCACTCAAATGGTCTCCATCACTCCTTGCTCATGTTTCCCACAGGCCAGGGGTGATGTCACACAGATATGGCAGCCAGAAGACACAAGACATGAGCAGACAGGTGGGGAAAACTTGATGGTCCACCAGCTCAGTAATGGCTCCAAGCTTTGCATGGGATCCCCATGGTTTCTGTGTTGAACCCATAAGCACTGGGACCCTCAGTATCCAGTTCCTTGAAGGCATCTAGGCCAGCAGATATTCACATGAGTCACTAAACTGAGTTCAGGGCTTCACGCCCCACTGATTTGTACTTCCGACAGACCCCTCTGCCCTTCTGCAGGAGAAAACAAAAAACAACTTCATAGGCTATGTGGTTTTGGTTTTTCTCCTCACATTCTCTTGTTCTTGGCTGAGAGTGATCTTTCTGCTGGAGGAAATGCTGAAATTAAGCTGAAACACTTCAGAAAGCCCACACGTGTCAGGACATGGGGTATTTGGGTGTGAACATGTGCTACTTCAGCCAATTTATGGATTACAAAAAATGTAAGAAGCTAACTTAGTTCCTAGGAGCTTTGTCAGGGGAGAGAGGCAAATTTTCCTTTCTATGAGAAGACCTTGGTTAGCTGTGTCCTGCTTGGTTTGGGAGGGGAAGGAGTGGGTAAGAGGAAGAAGGAGTTAGAGGAACAACAAACTTTTGATGTAGGCAAGGGTTCCACACATTGACATTTGTCCTGTGAGAGCTATTGACAGGATCCAGCCTTCAGCCAAACATGTCTCTGCCAAAACAAACCCATTTATTTTAAAACAAAAAACTGATCAAAACCAGGTGGCCTCTCGCTGTCCTAGGGTGAAACTGGAGCGCAAGGCTGGCTCCCTGAAACACCTGTACACCAGTGCACGCAGCATGGGGAATAAGCAGGAGGAGTTAGAAATCTGTGTCCAGTCAGGTGATTATGATCTGGTGGCAGTTATGGAGACCTCGTGGGACAGCTCGCATGACTGGAATGTGGTCATGGGTGGCTATGTCCTTTTCAGGAGTGACAGATCAGCAAGGTGAGGTGGTGGAGTTGCTCTTTATGTGACAGAGCAACTGGAATGTATTGAGTTCTGTCCAGGGGCAGATGAAGGGAGAGTTGAGAGTTTGTGGGTGCAGATCAAGGGGCAGGCTGGCATGGGAGACACTGTTGTGGGTGTCTGTTACAGGCCTCCAGATCAGAATGACGATGTTGATGAGGTCCTCTACAGGCAGCTGACAGCAGCCTCACAGCTATAGGCCCTGGTTCTCATGGGGGATTTTAACTACCCAGATATTCATAGAATCATTAGGGATTGGAAGGGCCCTCAAAAGATCAGTATTTGCTGGAAGACCTACTCAACCAGCTATCCATAGTCCAGGATGTTCCTCCAGTGCATTGGTGACAACTTCCTCATGCAAATGGTGGAAGAGCCCACTAGGAAAGGAGCGCTGCTCAATCTTGTACTCATCAAGGAGGGTCTGGTTGAAGGAGTGAAGGTTAATGGCAGCGGTGGTTCCAGTGACCATGAGATGATGGAGTTCAGGGTCTCATGTGGTAGGAACAGAATAGCTAGCAGAATCACAACCCTGGACTTCAGGAGGGCCAACTGTGGCCTTTTCAAGCAATTGCTAGGGGAAATCCCATGGGACAGGGTACTGGCAGGTAAAGGGGCTCAGGGTAGATGGTTGCATTCAAAGCACAACACAAGAGCATCCCAACAGGAAAGAAGTCAAGGAAGGGAGCCAGAAGACCTGTGTGGTTAAACAGGGAGCTGCTGGGCAAACTGAAGAGGAAGCAGAAAGCCTATAGGTCATGGAAGGAGGGGATGGCCACTTGGGGTGAATATAAAGCTCTGGTGAGAGAACATAGGGATGCAACTAGAAAAGCCAAAGCCTCCTTGGAATTAAACCTCGAAAGAGAAGTCAAGGGCAACAAAAAGGGCTTCTTCAATTGCATTGCAGGGAAAACTAAAACTAGAGGCTTGAGAGCTGGGCAGACAGCAATTTATTGAAGTATAACAAGGGTAAGTGTAGAGTCTTACATCCGGGCAGGAACAACCCCATATACCAGTATAGGCTGGGGACTGACCTGTTGGAGACCAGTGTAGGAGAAAGGGACCTGGGAGTCATGGTGGAGAGCAGGGTGACCATGAGCCAGCAGTGTGCTCTTGTGGCCAAGAGGGCCAACAGCATCCTGGGGTGATCAGAATGGGGCTGGTTAGCAGATCAAGAGAGGTTCTTCTCCCCCTCTACTCTGCACTAGTGAGACCACATCTGAAGTATTGTGTCCAGTTCTGGGCCCCTCAGTTCAAGAAGGACATAGAACTGCTAGAGAGTGTCTAGTGTAGACCCACAAAGATGATGGGGGAAGTGGAGCACCTCCCATATGAGGAAAGGCTGAGGGAGTAGGGTCTCTTTAGCTTGGGGAAAGGGAGACTGAGGGGTGACCTCATTAATGTCTATAAATATGTGAGGGGTGGGTGTCAGGAGGATGGAGCCAGGCTCTTCTCAATGTCATCTGATGATAGGACGAGGGGCAATGGGTGTAAGCTGGGACATAGGAGGTTCCATATAAATATGAGAAGGAACTTCTTCACAGTGAGGGTGACGGAGCATTGGAACAGGCTGCCCAGGGGGTTGTGGAGTCTCCTTCACTGGAGATGTTTAAAACCTGCCTGGATATGTTCCTGTGTGACTTGGTCTAAGTGATCCTGCTGTGGTGGGGGGATTGGAGTAGATGATCTTTCGAGGTCCCTTCCAATCCCTGATGATTCTATGACTCTATTATTCTATGAAATGACCCTGCCTTATACTGGGGACTCTCTTGAAGCCTGAATCAATGAGAAGAGGGGTTAAGCCCTCCCCAAAGAAGACAATCAACCCAAGTCCTCGGTAGCAGTCCCTGCTGAAGATGAGCCAGCACTAGCAGAGATGCTGCTTGATGGAGGCATCCAGGCATCATCCAGAAATTCCTCTAGACTGTGGAACTGCTTTTTTAAGGAGCACTTTATTAATAGACACACATAACAAATCACTCATAACAAATGCAAAAAGCCCTTGGACTAAAGGCCTGTTTGCCCAGGCAATATCCCCACTGAGCGCAGCAGCCATTAGTCGCAGCAGGAGGCATGGGGAGCAGCTCTCTCTGGCAGGAGAGCTGCGATCAAAGCAGGAAAACAAATGTCTGAACTGTTTAACATAGCAAAGGTGCAGTTTCTGCAGCTTGCCAGCCATACCCTCGCCTGCACATGCTCTGGTAAGCGACACTCAAGTACTGGTTCCCTGTATTTGCCCATCACTGCGTGAGTGGTGTGGGTATCTGGTGCTTGCTCCACAGGTCCTCAATACTTTTCTCAAATAATTGTGGTTCAAATGCTGTGCAGACATGATTAAGCTGTTCAGGATAGATGTTGCCAGTGAGGATAACCTCTTTTAAGGTTAATTAATCATTTGTAAACCGACCTTTGGATGTTTGCATTATGCATCAGTACTCCTGAACTTACGGGCCAGATCTTTTTCAGCTACCAGGGGTTTTTTTTGTGAAGTCTTTAGTTATTCCATAACTGAGGGCAACTGCTGAAGCAAGGTAGAGCAATGCCCTTGGGTGCCACCTCCACGCGGGATGCTCATTCTTGTCCATCATTTAGACTACAGGTTTGGGCTGGACCACAGCCCAGCAGTTGCTTTTCTTCCCTACCTGTGTATTTCTTCCTTGAAGCCTGAATGACCTTAAACTATCTTGAAGACTCCTCTCCAGGAGTTTGACATTTAAAAGAGCAGTGACAGAAAATAACTTCTTCTAAAAATACATGTAACTTATTTATCAGCACAAGAAGAGGGAGAGAAAAATTCAAATGAATGCATACATATACATCGTGCTGCTCAATTGTGACTTTTCGCCGATGCCATGTAGTAATATCACTCTCACCTCCAGCAAAGCTGCTCCCTGCATTACGGTGGCATGCAAGGCTTTTTCTCCATGGCCAAACCTGGGACTGGCTGACGGGGAGCAGCAGTTAAGAGGGAGGGGATCCCCATATCCCCTCTTGGAACAGCACAGGTCAAAGATCCAGTCTTGGGAGAACCAAGGATCCACTTCAACATCTCGCAGCCACCAAAGGCGTTAGGCAGGGAAAAGACAAGCCAGGACTTTCTGAGCAAATACTCCATGGATCTTTCTTTGTCACATTACCTAAATGAAAAAGGAAAAAAAAGAGATACAAAATTAAATCAAAGACTGAATGCTGCACAATTCAGTGAGCCCAGTCTCAGGAAACTGCTTATATCTCTGTGGGGAAAAGCCTTCTGCACCCCATTGTCCTCCCAAGCTAGAGCAAGCCCTGCCCAGATGGGCTCTTCACCCCCTTCTCCACCTAAAAGGACACTGTAGCCATGGGGGAGCCTTGTGAACGTGAGGCGTTCATGTATCTTTAATTATTGTTTCCAAGCCACATAAATCCATGCTGAATTAAAATTCATGATGGTTCTAGGGTACAAGTGCAAACAATTTGTTCGGTAAACTTTGCTCTAATTGGCATTCTGAAAATTTCCTGTTAATCAAGCCCCTTGGGCTTGGTTTACCAGTGTAGTTCTGCCTGCGAATGTCAGTGCTTGGAGGGTGCACGCGTGAACGCTGATTTCAAGGGTCTTTATATGATATTAACTCATACACCTTGTCCTCACATTAATTTGCAAGTAATTTTTTAACAACCTTCTGTGGCCCTGTCTTTTATCTCGCTGCTTCATTACTCGAGGCAAGCAAGCGAGAGGAAGAGCATTTGTAAAACTCGAAACAAAACTGCACTCGGAAATGTCTGGGATCTGAACATGAGACAACCCCCAGGGCGTCTGAAATTCTGCCCTGCAGGAGCCGCCTTTCCAGTGGCACTCAAATTCAAGTAGCCACAGGAGACATAAGAAGATATTTGGGCTAGCATGGTAAATGTCAGATGTGTGGGTGATGCCAGAGCACAGAGGCTCCAACCAAAAACAGGGCCACAAAGGTGGGTAAGGGACCTCTTGAGCCAAGAATATGAACATTGACTGAAGAGTCAAGGCATGTGCAAGGTTGCCTTTCATCCCATCCTCATGCGCGTGGAGAACATCCGAAGTTACTCCAGGAGCTGCCAGGATCCTGTGGGGTCCTGTTGCAGAGCCCTGGCTTCCCCCACATGGACCAGCTGGATGATTCTGGATCTTTGTTCTCAAGCAATTCTTTCTCCACAGCGATGCTCAGTCAGTCCCACCTGAGGCTGCTGCCAGGAGGATTTTAGGAACTTAGTGATCCCCCACTTTAGTTTTGCAGCCTTATCAAGAGCATCCTTAACTTACATCCCAAGAGATTTGGGAATAGGAGAAGCTGTGCGTAAACTCGTGCCTCTTCCCTCCAGCACAGCAAGACAGAATAATAGAAATAACAAAATAATGAGCATCTGACAGAGATTAGGGAAGCGGTGGAGAAACTTTAGTGGATGGAAATATGCAGTATGGAAACATATGAGAACTAGCAGTTCCCAGAAGAGACCAAAGATGGTGCACAACAGCAAACTGCTCCCCTGTGAAAGCAGATAAGAAGCATAATTAGATGGCATTATGGCAGCAGCAGGGTCTGGAAGCTGGAAAGAAATTGTATGGAAAGTCAAAATGGGCACATACCTGAGGGGAGAATAGAGGAATAGTACAGGCTGACAGTGTGAGAGCAGATAAGTCTGTGTGCACAAGGTTTTGTAGGCAACCAGTGAGGGTCTGCAAATAAATTGATGCAAAATCAGAGCGGCAAGATATGTAGGGACATACAAGTCTGGAAAGAAGAATGGGCTGACTTCAAAGTGGGAATTTTTCCCATCTGCCCTGGTCCAGTCTTGAGGAAAAGGTTATTGTGAGCCAAACTTAATGAAAGATGCCTTGAAAGAAATAGTGGAGAAGGAAATAAGTTTAAAGCCATGTGGCTATGTCAAGATGAGAGGATCTGATTAAATGCACCCAAGAACATTGAAACCTTGGTGGTTATCTTAAAAATTTATCTCTTTTGCCACCTGGAGATAAGGAAGGGACATCTCTAAAGAATCATAGAATCGTATAGGCTAGAAAAGACCTTAACAATCATTGAATCCAGAATAGGTTAAAAAGAATCTAGCATCTCATGTTGGTTTATCTTTAATTTCCCCATGACATCAGCATCCCCATGCGTATTTTAGTAGAAACATTTTGATGTGGCATTATCCCATATTAGATACTGGCACCAAGCCGAGAAGAGGCTTTTGGTGGAGCTTCAGTCACTCCACACATTTTGGAAATGGTGTCAATCCGTACAAGCAGACTGCAAAGCCTGAGTGAGAGCAAGGAGGCTCTGTGCTCCGCTCCTGGCCCTGCAGTGAGACAGATGGACTGATGGATGGGGACCCTTGCAAGCCCAAATCAAGGGACTGTGTGAGCTGTAAGAACTGCCGCTGGAGGAATGCAGGAACAGAAGCTTTTGATACAGTTTCAAACAATGTGTAATTATCAGGTAGCTGAAAATTAGCCCATCTGTGCCTCAGGAAAAGACAATGAGAAGTTACGTGTTACTAATGGCTGAAAAGAGCTGGCAACACAAAACAGGAAAATTTCAGGAAACTTTTTTCTTAAGGTAATGTAATTACAAGGTATAATCCCCAAATCTCCTGACTTTTTTTGGTGGCTTTTAATAAAGCTTATGAGGTCTTCATCCTCTCTCTTTTTTCCTCATTGCACAGAGCAGTCTTTGGCATTTTGAGCAGTGCCAGACGTCTGGCTGGGCCACCTAAAGCAGCAGATGTGGGTAACATAAACCGCCTTTACAACAGAACAGCTAATGACATGTATCAGGTTTTGCTAAAGCAGATTGTAAATACCCACCGTGCCTTTGCCACGGCTTCATGAGCTGAATGCAAAGCACCCGAGCTTGTAGCACTCTTATGGGTAACATGTCTGTGTTGGTAGGGCTGGCCAGCCAGAGTCCAGGTCTCTGATTCAGGTCAGTGCACACAGGAACACCAGAGTGGTTCAGGTTTAGGAGTCCTTTTGTTTTCACTGCTTTTGGTCCCTGCTGATCCAGCATGAAAATAATTTTTTTTAAAAAGGCATGTGTTTTGCTTAAGTGCTTTGTGGATCCAGTGATAAGGTCTTTGGGGTTTCTCGAAACAAAACTGGAACAGCATAAAACTCATGCAAACAGTCCAGGCAGGGTAAATAGCTCATGATTTTTTTATTCATACTTTTGTCTGTGGAATAACTGGGAGCAAATTGCTTTTTCCTTCCCTAGTCCAAATTATTCAGAGAATTTTTCTGCTGATTTCTGCTATTCTCCCTTTTGAGAGCATTTGCTCTCGAAGATGGGCCGCTTAGCTCCGAACGGAAAGCAAATGCTGCCTTCACCTTCAGTGAACTTTGAAGCAATTGATCTTTACCAGCATAAAAGAAGAGCCGAGAAGTGACAGCTCGTGAGCTCTGCAGAGGATGAATTCTGCCATTTCATGAGTGTCCATGCAGGAGGATACGGGCATCCCAGAAGAAAGATGACAGACGCTTTTTCAACTCATCCTGTTCAGCCACCAGCCCCATCCTTTCACATATGGGGTCCCTGGACCAGCAGCTTCCCTGCAGCCGCCGTGCAGATGCTTCAAGCAACCCATCCTAGGGAGGAGTCTGAGGAAAATTATTCTTGCTAGCTTTTGTCTGGTAATCTGAGGTCAAGAAAACAAACTGCTTCCTCTCAGCTCTCCCCAGCACTGTGGTGAGAAATGCAGCCAAACCCCGGCACTGAGAATAAAGGCAGAGTTGGCACAAACACAGGAGCTTCTTAAATGAGTTTGCCATTAGCCGGAAGGGCTGCAAATTGAAGCGAAGATAAGCCCCTTAGCATTTCCCTTTTAATCCAGCCTCGTAAAAGCAGAGATGTGTTCCTATTCAGTGGGCTTTATACAGAGGCAGGTATTTCATTTACCCAAAAAACCCCTGGATCGGATAAATTATTAATGTTATTTATAAAGGCAATTCTGCCATTCAGCAACTTCTTTTGGATCCTGACGCTTAATCTCACTGCTTAGCATAAGATACACTCCAGTTAAAAGGCAAAATCACATTCCCTTACAAGGTCTGAAAAATAACGGAATGCTGAGGTGCCTGAAAAAGGGTTGTAGTTTAAATTCCGCTCTAAAGACTAATACATTTATCAGTGGCAAACATAAGCCCTGATTTCCACTTGCTTGTACCCTCCCTGTGTGCTGGATGGAGCCTCACTCATGCATCAAGAGCTGTCAAAGCTACTCATCGAGAACAACGGAGATGCAAAATACACTGGTGCTTACACAACCTCTGCGAGGCAGGTTGGTTGCTGCGCGGGGGCATATGATGAGACAGGGAGTAAATCTCTGATAATGCATCCTGTAATGTCTCCTATAACTGGGGTCCTGCTGCTACACTTTGGCTTCTGCAAGCTGAGTCCCACACATGGCTCATGGACCAGGGTGTCATCAAGGGCAGAGACACCAAAAGAAATAGCCAAGCATCCCATCAACAGGCAATGGAGCGTGGATACTCGTCAGAGACACTGGTGGCATTGCAGATCTCAGCCCCAGCAAAACCAGCATGGCATGTAACCGCAAGGAGCAAGGGAATACACATGAAAAACTGAATCTCAAACATGGACAGTGTCACATTTCAGTTGCAGCAATGTGATGCAATAGGCCAGTTCCTACAGCTGGCACTGGTGAGGCCACAACTCAAATCCTGGGTTCAATTTTGGACCCCTCACTTCCAGAAGGACAGGGAGAGGCTGGAGTGGGTCCAGAGGACAACAAAGCTGGGGAAGGGTCTGGAGCATAAGTGCACTGAGCAGGAGCTGAAGGAACTGGGGAGGTTTAAGTGGATAAAAAGAGACCCAGAGGAGACCTCCTCACTCTCAACAACTCCCTGAAATTAAGGAGGTCTGAGCAAGATGGGAGTTTGTCTGCCTCCCAAGAACAAGTGGCAGGAATTGGAAGAAACAGCCTCAGGTTGCAGAAGGGGAAATTTAGTTTGGGCACGAGTAACAATTTCTTCCTTGAAAGGGTTGTCCAGGCCTGGCCCAGACTGCCCAGGATAGTGGTGGAATCCCTGTCCCTGGAGGGGCTAAAAAGCCATGGAGATGTGGGGCTGGGTTAGTGGGGAACTGACAGTGCTGGGAGAATGGTTGGACCTGATAATCTTAAAGGCCTCTCCCAGCCTCAGTGATTCTATGACTGTATGATTCTACACATAGAATAAAAAGTACCTCCCTGCAGCCGCACGTACCTTGTAGTAGTTGTCACAGCACAGTCATGGCCATAAGCCGTCCTCCAAATTTGAGAGCGACACACACGCTCCACGCTGGGGAACGACAGTGCACAGGAATTGCAGGGAGGTTTGGAAAATATCTCACGAAATGTTTTCTCCATGCAATACATGTATTTCCTGAAATCTTTCTTTCAGCATTTTCCCCTCCAAAAGCTGCACAACACACTGTTTAATTGAGCAGCCAGCACTGGCTGTTGTTTTATTTCAGCACAATTCAAACCAAGGCAAAGTATTTTTGTTTGCTAAACTCCCTCAACCTTTTCACACAGTGGGTTTACAACAGTAACGTGTGTTTTTCATAGACTGAGTCGGCCCTGAGGAAGAAGAACTGGGGAGGTTGAGGATACCTTTTTTTTCTTCTGGGCTGGGTGCCGGGGACGAGTGGCGGCTCGCGGGTGGCAGCATGGTTTGCCTTTGATCAGCCCCAAGCAGGGAAGGCTCCGCCAGCTGCGCTTGAAGCTGAAGATGTCTAAGCTGCGGGCATCCAGAGAAGCATGCTTTTATGTCAAGACTACTTATAATAAGATTTTAAGTTTGTTCAGGGATCTGGAATGAAATATTTAAGCACAGCATCATAGCAGCATTTTATTCTCATGAAAATGCTGAAATGCCATTTGCAAATCAGAAATGTTTTAAAATTTGCTTTGAAATAGCAATGTCTTTATTCAACTGTTTGGGTTTTCTTTTTTTCTTTCCAGGTAGAAAGAAATGGAGCTGGAGAGAAAGCTGAGATATTGTCCTTTTCCTCACAAATGAGACATTTGCTTTCCAGTCTGTTCTGGTGAGTCTGTTTGGAGCCATCATTCCTGTTTGGAGCAGGGAGACTCAGCCCACATGGTTGCATCCAGCATTCAAATGATATTATCTTTGTTTCTTACACTAACGACGAGACATTTAGGTTGGAGAACTCCACTGGGCATTAGAGCTGCTCTGAAGGGTTTACATGATTTGAAATAAATGTCATAAAAGAAATAGCAAATTCTTGTATAAAGACACAGCTGTCCTACTTTTTTTTGGGGGGGGGGGGAGGAGATGGAGAGGACAGTTTTCACTGTCTTTAATTACAGTTTATTCATCTGCAGTTCTTATTTTCCTTACATCTATATTATATCTTGTTAAACACCATAAGCCACCTTGGTTCAGTTCCTCTTTAAGACTCTGATTGTCTCATATCTAACTCTGCTCTTTCCAAGCAGTGCATGGCTCTGAGCAGGTAACCCAGAGCTACCCCAAGCTCTTTGGTGTCTGCCTCTAGGTGGTGTTTGGGTGAAATTCCATCAATGTAAGTAAATTTTGAGAAATTAATTAAACTCATTTTAATGGAAAAAACAGTTCTTTTAGCAGATCTGAGAAAATTTGGTATCTGACATTCAGATCATCGTTAAGAAAGGGTTATTCCGTAATAGTGACCAAAATATAATTCAGTATCTAAGCAGGATCTAAAAGCCCCAAATCCCTTAAGATGACAACTCACTTTAAAAAAGGTCCTACTGATTCAAATGCAGTTTGTTCTTGGGGGTTTTCTAAATACAAAATATAAAGAACAGTAAGAATAAAATGTTGGCAAGCAGCATAAAAAACTGCTTAAAAATAACATATGAAACTGTCAGAAGGAATGTATATAATTTATCTAAAACACTACGGATCCAAAATAGCTGATACACTTGCAAAGAGGAGTAGGCACAGGAAAAAGCTTTTCAAATTGAAGGCAGGTCTAAATGGAGAGTGCAAAGAGAAGCTTTGGCCAGTTAAATGCACAATGATGCTGTCAAGCCGGGCCATGATTTTAAGGCACAAATGGCAGCTTCCACAACAGTCAACATGGGTAGGAAAGACCTGGGAATTTTCTGGTTACCAAGCCCTATAGGCATCTGGTCTTAGGGGTTTCTCTTTGGATCAATCTGTCTCACATGTGCCCAACATTTAGGAAACCAGCAGATCACTAGACTAAAACCACTGCTCTTCTACATCCTTACTGATATTTGAACCAAATGAGCCATCATGAAATCTCTCACAAGTTGTAGACGCGTTGAAAGAAAATCACATCAGCCTCTATCAGCAATGCAATCATCAGGCATCAGAACGGTTTAGGTTGGAAAAGATCTTCAGGATCAAGTCCAACCATCAACCTAACTGTCCTAAGGCCACCACTAAACCATGTCCTTAGGACCTAGATCTGCATGACTTTTGAATATGTCCAGAGATGGTGATTCAACCCCCTCCCTGGGCAGCATGTCTCAAGGCCTGATGACCCTTGGCTCAAAGAAGTTTTTCCTAATGGCCAACCTAAACTTCCCCTGGTGCAGCTTTAGGCCATTTCCTCTTGTTGTATCACTTGTTACTTGTGAGAAGACATCAACTTCACCTCTCTGCAACTTCCTTTGAGCTGACACCAGTCCAAATTTCCCCGTTACTCACCAGCTTGCTGATGTGTTTCAGACTCAGCTTTCTTGTTGATGAAGCTGTTAGAGCTGTTTTCCAGCAACCAAGTCTGCACCAGTCTCTCTCACTGCATCTCTCGGAGCCCACCTGCACATGTGTCTCTCCCAGACAAGCAAATCTGGCGGTGATTTCTCTTGCCCTAAAAACAGAACCCAATGGGTGACGTTCCCACCACACAGATGGAACAGGACTTAAAAACACAGACATGCTCAGACACCTACATAGAACCTGTGGCCAACACTTTTGACCATGTGTCTTTCTCACTCACCTGCTTCTTGCTGCTGCAAATAGGGAGGCAAAACTCCTGTGATCATTGTGCAGGTGATTAGAGGAAATTGCATTGCTGAAGCACCCCGTGGCTTGTCTGCTGGTAAGCTGCCAGAGAGAGGGAAATGTAGGTATAAAATGAATAGCAGAAGAGATTGCAGGTAATTATGTTTCTTAAGCTGTTAACAGGATTGGCCATTTGATAAATGAGAGGATTTGGGAATGTTTTGTCACTGACAAGCCATTGTAAGATCTGAGTGGAAATGGGAACGTTTCTCTTCCGTAGCATGAACAAGAAGGAAATTCTCCCGGGATGATTACGCACCATGAAATTCTTCTGAAACCTGGATGTCACCGCACAGAGGCAAAAGGACAGATACAGAACTCCTGCTGGAAAAAAAAAAAAAAAAGATTGAGGTCTCTAACATACGCAATTACTTCAGCTTTGATGCCACTCTGGTGTCCCCAAAGGCCTCTGTTATTTTATGGTGACCCCTGCCACGCCTGTGTATGGGTTTCTGTGCTACAAGAGCCCCTCAAATTCTCTCTCTGCCTTTCTGAAGTCTGTTGTCTTCCCTATGCTTTCTTCAGCCTCTTGGGCTGCTTTTGTGAGTCCCAAAAAGGTGAAACATTTTTGTTGTCCTGCTCCAGCAATGCCCCTTGACATGGTTTTGGGTACCTCTGGAGCCCTTTTGTTTTTATTTTTCAGTGCCCTGGGGTGCCTTTTGGAGTGTCCCAGAGCAGAAGTCTCATATTTTTATGTCCCCAAAACCCCTTGAAATCTGTGCATTTTGGTGCTCCCAAAGGCCTTCATGTGCTCTTCAACTACCACTAGCTCCAAATAGCCTCAACTTAGCAGATGACACCATGGAGGGCAGCCCTCACACTCCTGTGAAGTTGTTCCTCTCGAACAGTGACTGGGAAACAAACTCTTCAGCTCAGGTGTAATTGTGCTTCTGCTTGCTTGACATAGGGAAAGCATGGTCCAGTTCCTGTAGTGTTCTGTGTTTTCACTGCAGAGCCCTGGAAATAGCCCCCCACAGCCACCTACACCATGCAGGGTCTTGTAGAAGTACCTGGGACCACCATGCCTCTGGCTAGCAGCAAGGGATCCTTTCCCAGTTCCCCTGCTTGGACCTTCTTGGCATAACTGACCCAGAAGGAATGGGGTACACAGGCCCCCAAACCATCTTTGGAATTTAGAATTGGTCACTCATCACTTTGGGCACTTATGCTCCCACATCCACATCGTCCCTCACTTCCATATTGTGAGCAGTACGCTCCTCACCAGTGACTTCAGATGCCTCCTTGTAGCCAAACAGCATCATCTTTGCTGAAAGAAAAGCTCCTTGTGAGTAAGTAATGCACAATCAGACCATCACAGATTTTTCCATCACCCCAGATCCCAGGTCAGTCTCCTGCCATGTAAGTTTCAGCCTAACAAATGCTGTTTGGGATGCATGGTGCGGAGACCAGACATCTGGAGATAAACCCTGGAAATAAAGGTGAGCGGGCAAAGAGCCTCAGCCGGTCTCAGACCACAGCACAGAATGCAAAAGCTCTAATGGCTGTTCTCCATCCCAGCAGTCCTGGGGAAGACCCTGCACCCGAGCAGAAGGATGTTTGTCCCTGGGAACAAAGAAGCTGCTCCAGCTCCAAGGAGATACTTAGAACGAGTTCACTTTTCAGAGACAGAAAGAAAAGACTGGCAAAGCTGTCGATGCTGTACCTGCTTCTGGAGCGGCGGTGGGAACTTGGGGTAGGGCATCGATTGATATGAGAAAAGGAAGCAGAAAGGCCTTAGAGGTGAGACGGTGCAATGTTATTGGTTTCTTTTTTTTTTACAGAGGAGGAAAAGGCAATACAATAAAACTTGCTTCTAACAACATACAAAAATAAATACAAGGACTTGAAGTGCTGCAGGACAGACTTACAGACATCTGTGCTATTCATTAGTCTGTGCTCATTCCCTTCAGAAGACTGTTCCCAAAATAAGAAGGAAAAACACCCCTCACCCGTAGCTATCCAAGCAGCCGCAGGGGTGGAGTGGCCCTCTGCCACAACCACAGCACTGCTGGGTCCCACCTCACTTTCCACTCTCACTTTCTACTCCTTTTTGGTAAAATGGATGTAGCATTAAAAAGAAAAAAGAGCTGAAATTAAAGTCCCCATTTTTTTCCCCACCCTCCACATCCACCAGCACCTCAGCCAATCTAGTGTGGTGTTGGCAACTTCCGGTCTCTTTTAATTATCCTTGTCATTCTGTTTAAAAATCGAGTTCTCCAGCTTGGGAAGTGGTTAGATTAAGATTTGTGACATGAGTGAGTTTCCACAGAAAGACCTGTAAGTAACATCACCAAATTTGTTTGTTTGTTTAAGATGTTTAAGATTAAGCTCTGTGTAGCTATCGAACCAGGCACTAACATTAAGGAGAGACTGAATGCTCGGCAAGAGAGAAAAGGGAGTAATTGGAAGTATTTCTTAAATTTCAAGCAGCCTGGATACCCCTTAAGCCTTTCAGCACTAACCAGAGTCCTCAGTTCAGATTTCAGTGCCCTCCCAGAGGTTTCTATGTGAATTATGGTTTTCAAAACTTGTATATGAATTTTCATGCCCTGTGGAAAATGCTGTATTCATGCTCGAGGAGACTCTGTGGGTACTAGACCAGTGCCTGGAGTGTTTCAGCTCCCTTGACCATATCATAACAGCATCACAGGGAGATGCTTCTGGGCACAGCCTAGTGAAAACAAACAACTCTTCCCTCTGCAGTCTCTATTTTGGGGCTTGCATATTCTCACTCTTCCATCATAATAATGTGCGCCCATCTGCAAAAAAGGGTCTTAAGGCTCAATTGCCTGCTAACAACTCCAACCTCTGTACAACAGATGAACTGGAGAGCAGTAAGGAGGTTTTTATAGGCACAGAAAGAAGTAGCTTCAGCAAACAGAGCTGGAAGCAGCAGCTAAACCTCCCCACTGGAGGAAGGCTCAGCAGAGGCAGCATGCCCAGTACGCATCTGTCTTCCAAACACTAGCCCCAGACTGGAAAGGACAGGATGGTCCATATCCTCAGTACCCCAGCACACGACAGAATAACTGAGACTTTCTAGTTAATCTAGTGGAAAGAGTTTTGAAACAACTTGAAGGAAGCCACATGAATATGCAGCAAATATAGTCGAGACCTGCTGTCTATTGAAATGGCTCATTAATACTGCACAGACAAAGCAAATGACTGATGCTTGCTGCAGAGTTACCAGTGAACATATCTGTGCTCCGATTACTGAAGTGGTGAAGAATATTTCACCCCATATGGTTTGCCTGAAGAGGCTGTTTCAGATAATGGTTCTCATGTTGTTTCCGTGGAATTTCAATATTCCCCAGAAGACGCTCGCTGGAGCACTCCAGAGCAACCTGGTGTCATTTGGTGCCGCACGATCTAGCAGAATGCTGGGTCCTTACAATTAAAAGCAGATTACAGAAAAATAATAATTAAGTTCAAATCAGAAAAAAACAAGAGGGAGCATGAAATGTTTGCACTGGAATCAGGGCAGTAAACCTAACTTTCACCACAATTTTTTTAATGGAGAGTGTCACTCACCAAATAATTTAATGTACATGGGAAAAATTAATCAAAATCAGGGGAACAAAAGTAGCACAAGGTTAAAGATCCACAAAACATGCCTGGCAGGAAGGTTGAGAGGAAAAAACTGGAACTCATGTTCCGTCTGCCAATAATGAAAATGAAGTGATACAATGATGAGTACAAGAGAAATGTTCACTAAGGAAAAGCCCTTCACATCCAAAGTGCTGTAACTGTGGTTATGAGAAAAGAAAACCTCTGGGCTTTAAGGTACAAAGAAAACCCATCCTGCTCAGACAAAGCAAAGGGCCAAGGGCTGTCTGTGCTCACATCTTGTGATCTGTAGTGGGTGCTATAGAAAAAACCTTCCAGCATAAGATAAATATATTCTTTTCCTGAAGAGTTTTCTCAATTGTCAGCCCGTGGTGACCAAAATTTACAGCCCAAAGCAAACACAAGTATAACAGAGGGAGTGGATACAGCATCCATCTTTCCTGAAGACTTTCCCTGCTCCCATTTGGGCCTGTCCAGCTATTTTAGCTTTTCTTCCCATCTTACATCTGTTTTACTAAGTCCTCCAACCTGATTGTTTCTGAGGTCTACTGACACAGAACAGCTCCTCTGCTGTGCTTTGCAGGTAAAATTTTGATCATCCATGAAGCCAGGAGTAGTGCTTGTTGTTGGACGAGGCCTCTGGGATTTTTATTTATATCTCTATTCAATATTGAACAAATATTACAAAGATATACATATATATCTTTGTAAAATACATATACATATATATCTTTGTGAGTCCTTCAGACTACTACCCACTTCTGGTCTTTCAAGTGGGCAGTGACAATCCAAAAATGAGATCAATTAAAAGAGATTTCAGGACCTTAGGGCAACTACTAAAAGGATCTGGAGCTCAAGTCGTGTTCTTCTCTATCCCTCTAACATCAGCATTGGACAAGTGAACATTTAGGAAGAGCCAACAGCTCAATTCATGGCTCCAGGTCTGGTGTCATCAACAGGGGTTTGGATTCTACAATCACGAACCTAGTGTATGGTCAGTTTGCTGTGCGAAAACAGTGGAGGGCTTGTCATGTTCTACTTCAATGCTCCAGAACAAGGCACCAGAGCTGCAAACAACCAATGGGATGCACTTGTCCCAGAGGGGGAAAAGGATCCTGCGGTAGGAATTGGCAGGGCTCATTAATTGGGTTTTAAACTGGGTTTGAAGGGGGAAGGAGTTAATAGTCTCCTGCTGGCTGGTGACAAACAGTGGGGCAGCTCACCAGAGGCAGAGTGATGGAGAGCGAGTGAGGGCCCTCAACTTGCTGTGGAGCAAGCCAGGATGATGCACAAGGACAACTTGAGGAAATCAAGGGCAATTGGCACAAGAGGAGGACAGGGCCAGCCCAGCTGAAGTGCCTCTATGAAAATGCACAGAGCTTGGGCAGCAAACAGGATGAATTAAGGGCCACTGTGCTGCTGGGATGCCATGAAATAGTGAAGTAGTCACTGAAAGTCACTGAAACTTGGTCGGAAGCTCTTTAGGAAGGATAGGCAGGGAAGGAGAG